>VDFB02075321.1:86084608-86352111 GCA_007258455.2 Sequoia sempervirens | reverse complement strand
AAAAATTGGCCACAAATTGGCTACCCATCTTTATGCACCCGCCCAAATATAAGAATGAAAAATAATTCCAAAGGAGTTTCAATAATTGGGGTTGGTTTCAAAACCAATGTCGGCTCCCAATGAGGTTTTCACAACCTCATTAGCACTTGAAAAGCTTATCAAGACCTTATCAAAATGTGACAGACATCTCACAACTTTAATGAAAATCAAGGAAATAATTCAAGGATGCACAAAAATCATGGTGGAGGAAATTTTGAACCTCTTAAAGATTTTTTTTGGATTTCTAACCTATTTTTAAAACTCTTGTCAAAAGTTGACACGGTTTTGAGAGCACCTTAGATATCCAACAAGTAAATACGAGTTATGATGAAAGGGCTATAACTATGTAAGTAACCAATTATAAAAGGGAGGAGGCGAAACCCTAGAGAAATGAGAGAGAAGTGGAGGACTTTTTGGGGGAAGAGAGTACAAATAGAAAAGGAGAATCTTCTTGTGGTTTGAAAGGAGAGACTAGGAAGAGAAGAGAAGGATCTTGTGGATTGAAAGGGGAGGTAAAAGGATTCAATGGATGGTAAAGATAGAGGATGTCTAAGAGACTCAAGATTGTAAAGGATAATAAGAGGTTAAAAAGTATATAATTGTCATAAATGTAATGTAATGAAGAATTTTTTTTTTGAAATATATTGTATCATTTGAAAATTCAATAAAATTAAATAGATTTTTTGTATCATTTTTTTCTTTCATTATGCTAGTGTGATGTTTTGGTTGCATGATTAGTTAGTATAGTAAGTCCCACTAGTGACACTCTACATTAGATGGTATTAGAGTGAGGTTCTTTTTTGGAGAATTTGAAGAGGTTAGAGAGGAATTGAAGTAGTCAAAAGTGTCTCAAAGGCTTTAAGAGTTGTGAGTGTGTGAGGAGAAACCTTGAAATTCTAGAGGATTGAGAGGGGCATTAAAGCCATGAGAAGGATAAGTTCATGTTTTACATAGTACATGGGTAAAAAATAGTAGAGGTAAAATTTAGAGTTGGTTTTGATATATTTAAGAAAATTCCCCCAAAGAAGGATAGTCTCTAGAATGGAGGATATGTTTGAATAATTTCAACCTAAGACTAGAAATGAGATAGTTTGTTTAGTTGAAGATTTGAGAATAAATCTAGACCATGAAGAAGAATGTGTGGGTGATAAAGAAAGTGAATTTGAAGAAAAAAAAGATAAAATGAACGGTTAGTAGATGAAGGCGAAGAATATTTCCTAAGAGCTCTTGCTAAGGTTAGTAAAGGTAATAGAATGGGGGTTCTAAATTTTTTTGGTACATTAAACCATGGAGATTTGATAGATTAGATAGATAAATTAGAAGAATCTTTATAATTTGAAAATCTTTGTGACCCACAGAGGATAAATTTGGCACAAACAAGACTTAAGGGACATGATGCCCTTTGGTGGAGAGAGTTGCAGAGAGAAATAGTCATGAATAGAGAAATGAGAATAATTTTATGGAATCAAATGGTTACCAAGTTAAAGGATAAATGTATTCTTAGAGATTATGAATTAGAGTTATTTATAAAGCTTCACAATTTGAAACAAAAGGATATGAGTGTGAAGGATTATACCAAGGAGTTCAACAAGATGGTAATAAAATATAGGAATCATGAAATGGACAAAGAGAATGAAACCAAGTGCATAAATGGGTTGAGATTTAATATTCAAGATGATATGAGTATGCTAAAAATTTCTACAGTTGAGGAAGCATACCGGTATGCTTTAAGGATAGAAGAAAAGATATCTAGAAGGTAACATAATGGTTCAAGGGGAAGAGGGATCTCTTTAGTTGGGAGAAGACAAGTTAATAATATCAAGAGAGAAAAAAATTATGAAGAAGAAGGAAGTTCTAAATGGGACAATGAATCAAATCGAGGAACAATAAGAAGAGACTACTCAACAAGAGGATGAGACAACAACAAAGGATTCTCTAGAAAATGTTAGAGGTGTGGAGAAGTTGTTCATAGAGCTTTTGAATTTCCTCAATTACAACAAGAAAATAGTAAGAGGAGTACTACTCAAAATCACGTAGCACAAGGAGGAAGAACGTGTTGCATCACAAAAATAAGTGGAAGAACTAGAGGAAGGTGAATCTCTTATGTTCAAGAGAGTGTTAGTGAGACCAAATGTGGAGGAGGAAAAAATATCTCAAAGAAGTAATTTTTAAATTATATTTAAGTATGGATGTAAGTGTTGTAAAGTAACTATAGATGGTGGCAACACCAATAACCTAGTTTTTGATGAAATGGCATAAAATCTAGGATTAAAGAAGATTAAAAATCCTAGGCCATATAAAGTTACTTGGTTGTAGAAGGGACATGAATTGGTGGTGAAATAATATTTTTTGGTAATTCTTTAGATTGGGTCATACAAGGATGAAGTTCTATGTGATGTTATGTCAATTAATGCATGTCATGTTTTGTTAGGAAGGCCTTGGTAGTTTGATAAAGAGGCTATCTATGACAAAAGAAATGATTTTTATACTATTGTAAAATATGGTAAAGAATATACTTTACATTCATTGAAATGACAAGAAAGACAAGTAAAAGACATCAATCCCATCATTTTTTTAATTTAGAAAAATAGTTGGTAAAATTTGTGCAAGAAGTTGAAAGAAGCTCAAAGGAAGTTCTAGAAAATAGGAATACAATGAATATTAGAGAAAATAGTTTTGATTTTATGAACCAAATTCCTAAGGAGGGGAATAATGACATAAAGAATACAAGTGATCATTAGGGAGGTGTTGAATTCGAGGAGGAAGAGAAAAAACTACAAGTTGGAAGATTGATATTTCCTCATAGAGGAGATGACATAGATTTGCATCCTTACTATAAAGGACATATAAATGGAGATAAACCATAGGGTACAGGTAGAGAAAAATAATAAGAGAAAGGAAAGGTATGAGAAAAAGGAGTTAGATGAATTCAATGTGAGGTGAAGAAGAGAGATCAAATGGATAGTGAAGAAGTATGAATTAAAAGTACCTTCAAATATTCATGAATTTCAAATTCATTAAAACATTTTTATTCCTTATCATGTCTAATGCAAGATAATTTGGGTCCAAAGGTAATCTTGCATTGCCTAAAAATAATTAGGTTTTATTTTCAATCTCTTTTAATTTTTTTTGTGTTCCTATTGGTTTTAGTGGCTGCTTCTAAAACAAATTAGTTTCAAATTGGCCAAATTATTCAAAGTGTATAGTTTTTTATATAATTGGGAGGTTTCAAAACCTATATTTGGCTATGTTGGCTCTCGACAAGGTTCTCACAACCCCATAGGCCCTTAATGTGGTTTCCATAACCCTATCAAAACCCAACAATCCTTTTGCAAACCTACTTGTTGATAAAAGGAAATTTTTTTGCATTAAAGATAACTTTGGTTCTTGAATTCATCTCCTTCATCAATGAAAGTTTCCAACTCATTATGAAAGTGAAATAAATAGTTTTGAAGAACAATTTCAGCAATTTTTCACAGTTTCAAAACTTATGCTGGATCTTGATAAGGTTGTCACAACCTTGTCGACCCTTGACATGAATTCCATAACCTTGTTAGAACATGAAGTGCTCTTCATAACCTCTAGTGAATTGAAGAGAAGATTATTTGGAAATAATGTTAGAAGTCCTAAAACTTTAAATGAATTTCAACAATTAGAGTTTATTCTAAAGCCAATGTCAACTCCCAACATAGTTGTCACAACTTCATCAACACCCAATAAGGTTGTCAAAACCTTATCAAAATGTGACAAAAATCTCACAACTTTTTGTGAAAATCAAGGAAAGACTTCAAGGATGCATGGTGAAGATGGTGGAGGAAAATTTGAAGCTCATAAAGACAAGTTGGATTTCTAACCTAGTTTCAAAATCCTTTTTTGAATTTGACATGGTTTTGAAAACTCCTTATATCTCAAACAAGAAAATATGAGTTATGAAAGTATCCTTAATTTTTAAAATTTTAAGGAAACTTTAACCATATTTCTTAATTGATAATTAAAATAATCAATTATATGAAAGGGATATAAATATGTATGTAATTGATTGTAAAAGGGAGGAGGTGAAACCACATAGAAAGGGGAGAGAAGTGGAGAAAGTTTTTGGGAAGAGAGAAAAATAGAAGAGGAAAATCTTCCCATGGTTGAAAGGAGAGAGTGGGAAGAGAAGACAAGAAGAGGGAGAAGAAGGATCTTATGGATTGAAAGGGGAGGTGAAAGGAATCAATGGATGGTAAAGACAGAGGCTAGCCTTGAGAGGCTCAAGATCATAGAGGATATTAAGAGGTCATTATTGTGCCTTGCACATGTGCACCGTTGAAAATGAGGACCCCCCTTTTTTATATTTTTCAAGGTGTTTCTTGCTTTCCTTAGGTTGTTTTCATTTTTGAAAAAATAAAAGGCTTGATCCTTAAATTTTTAGGTCATTTTATGGGGTTTGATGTCTTTTATGGAATTGTTTAATTGTTAGCTTTATCACTTATTATGGAAATATGATCCTCACTCAGATAAGGTTGAATGTAGGTTGGATTTCCACAAGGTCAAGTTGTCATTTTTCCACAGTGGTTGTGTAGTCAAAATTTTGCAAAAATCCCAAAATTCTCTCCACTTTGTTAATGCAAGTGTCTTTATGGAGAAAGTGATATGAGAGTATAAATAATAATGTAGACACCTAAAATATTCCCTAGGTCTAATCATCATCACTAAACCTATCACCTAAGCCCTAATTAACCAATTTTATCACCTAAGCCTACATCCCATCACATATTCCTAATTAACCTACAACATATCCCTTTCACCTAAATTCTATAACTTAGTTAAATAACAAAATTATTTAATTAACCACCCTTTTCCATCTCATAACAATTAATAAATAATTAATTACATATTCCACCTATTATCCATCTCACCCATGTGGATAAAATAATTAAATATTAATATTATTTAATAAAGCCATTATTCTCTTAACACTTTCCAAGAATAATTAGAACCTAAGAACACTTTTCCTTGTGCTCCCATTAATCTCTCAACACATTCCAAGAATATTGGGCACCTAGGAACACTTGTCCTTATGGTACCCTTATTCTCTCAACACATCCCAAAGTTATAACCTTCTTAGGTGCATATTTCCCTAATTTCCCTCATCCTCACAACCTCTTACTAAAATTTGTAAATTCATCCTAACTATGCACATTCTAACTACCTTTATCTCCACTTGTCACCCTCTCCTAGAACCTAGGGTATTCCTCTCAACCATTCTCCACCCTTGATCTCATAATCAGATCTTGGTCATCCATTCCCTATTCCCAAAATATATAAATTCAAGAATCCTCTCATCCAAATCATAATTCATTATCATTCAAGATAGGTACATGCTATCAATTTGGAGATTTTCAAGCAAAGAGAGCATCCACATTCCAATACATCAAGGATAAAATCATTCAATAATGGAGTTTTATGGTAACTTTTGAATTTATTGCTTATGTTGTTATCCTGTTTTACTTTCATTGTTGAGCTCTATCTGAGGTTTGTGATACTTTAGGGAAGAGTATTTTGCATTGTATTTGGTTCAATTTTAATTTCTAAATTACTCACTCACATGTTGATGACTCCGTTGGGGATATTTACTCCCTTTTCTAACTTTTTTTGTGTGTTTGTGCACTTTGGGATTGATTTTCACTAATTGGTTTTGCAAGCTTTGAGTGGCTTTCATGGATTGACTTTCTATATGTATGTTTGGGAGAAAAACAAGCTGTGTCGTATTTGAAATGGATAGGAATTTTTTTTGACATAAAACACTCAATATTTAGCTAATGAAAATTTCTAAAATGCTTGTAAAGTCACTTAAAGATACAACAATACAAGATTTTGTATAGTTGTATGGAAGTTGTACTATACAAATGCTATACTATAAAAAACTCTTTGTAAGTATACACAGTTTTTATTTTTTGTTTTGCAAGAAAAATAAAAGAATATATGCATAGTGAAAAGATATAAGTAGAGGAAATATACATAACATATTAAATGGGTTTGCATTTCCAACATAAAATAATAAAATTCACTTGGAAATCATTTTAAAATCCACCTAACTTGGTGGGTAGGTGTGGGATTGGTTTTGCATGCACAATCAAAATTTATTTTCAATTCCATTTAAATTTGTTTCATTAAACTTTGAAATCTCCTTTAAGTTTGTTTTAAACCACGTGTTTAGAGTCAAAAATGCCTTTCAGAGGGCCAAAACCATGAGTTTCGAGAAAAACCACATTTAGAAAAAGGATAAAACCATGAAATTCGTTTGAAACCGCCTTTAATAAAGGTTAAAACCATGAGTTTTTTTTTTTAAACTGCCTTTTGAGAGAATCAAAACTGTGATTTAATATGTAAAACCACCCTTAAAAAATAAAAAAACACAAATTTAATTGTTGCAGTTTTGTTTCATTTTCAATTTAACTATGTTTAAGCTAGTTTTTTGAATCCACAATCATCAAAATCTTAATTATTTTTAAGTGGAAATTCACAGGGTGGACATAATTTTAAACTATCTTCCATGAAACATTCAAATCTACGGATTTAATAGTTTTGGAAAGTGTAAAAATCTGCCCAAGCACCTTTGGTCTCTGCCTCAATTGACCCCGAGGTCATATAAGGGTCCACAAGCTAAGGATCCCTCTAAGCCCTTGGTCATATAAAGTTTGAAGCCCACAATTCCAAACAAGCTGCTAACTCTTAAGCCCTTGGCCTAAGGTTTAAGCCCACAATCATCAAGTAAGTTGGGGACCCCGAACTTTAGCCCCACGAGATCTTTGTAGGCCCCTAGCCTCAGAGTTGCTGGGCTATCTAGGCCACAACCAGGGGCTGTGAGACTTGCCCCTGGTAACCATAGGAAATTTCCATGCAAAAATCCTACATGTGACTTAAACACTAATAAATTTGAAAGATTTTTATCAAGGCATCCTCACGCACTTTAGGCGATTTCGGATGTAGGAGCAGGGCATTTCACCTCCGGACGGTAGATTGGTGGATTGCAATCGCCTTTTATTAAATCCATCTCGCCGCTTCTACTACTTTTTCCATGTAGGTATCTCACTCGCTATTACTTGTCCCACGATGTTCAAAAAGCACCCATAGGGCTTGCAAGAAGGTTGGCTTGCAAGAAGGTTGAATGATTGTGAAGTGTTGATCGTTTTCGCCAGCCACAAGTCTATATTTTACGTAGGTGGAATTGAATGCAGAAGAGTAATTGACGCTTCAATGCAGATTAGATAGCATACGTCGTCAGAGAGCAATCAAGGTGGTCATAGAGAACAATTGAAGTAGCAGTTGTCTACAGCGAGGGTTTGGAATTTTTATTGAAATTTTAATTAATGGCGAGTGCTGCTCAGGTTGACATATTTGGAGCTGTAGTACCCATGAGTGCGGCTGCCTCAGGCTCCATGTTAAAAGAAAAAAAATTCCCAAGGTGTGCAGAAGAGTGGTTTTCTTGGTCTACAAATGGGTGCTTTCAATGGGGGTTTTATTGGCTTGTGAAGGAAGCAGCAGCAGCGGTGAAGGCGGGTCATGGGGCCTGTTAGGGTTGTGAATGAGAAGGTGGTGGCCATCGGGACCATGAATTCAGCAGTAGTAGCCATGGAAGGAGGGAAGCCTACAATTGTCTCAAATGCAGAGGGGCAGATGATGACGTCCTCTGTAGTTGCTAATATAAGAAATGGGGATAGGCTTGTTGGGCAGATTGCCACACGCCAGGCTATTGTGAATCCCCATAATACATTCTTTTCAGTTAAGAAGTTTATTGGGGGAAGATGAACGAGGTGGATGAAGAGTCGAAGCAGGTGTCTTACAGGGTTGTTCGTAATGAGAACGACAATGTGAAATTGGATTGCCCATCTATTGGGAAGCAGTTTGCAGGTGAGGAGATTTCTGCTCAGGTTAGTTGTTTTTTTTAAGGGGTTGAACGAGAGATTATATTTTGTTAGGGTTTGATTTTCCAATTCTTGTCTAACTATGTTGGTTTTTTCTAGTAGTATTTGATTTTGCTTGTACCTAATTTAAGCATCGACCTTTTCACTGCTATAGTGTATGGCTGTGTTATTGCTTTCTGTAGAGTTTTAGGGTTTTGTAAGGAGGATTCTTACGTATTATGGTTCATTTAGTTATTATTTTTTTGGTAAATGCATTTTTCTCAATGCTCTACTCAGTTTCCTCTTCTTCGACAGTGGGAAATCGCTCTTGTAAGTGTTTGTTGCATCCAGTGATTTCTATGTAGTGTATTCATTGCAAATTAGTACGATTCTCATGAAATACCAAAAGTGATAGATATAAATTGCTATTAATTTATTACCCGATTAGAATTAGGAAAAAACGCTCCTTTGGTGACTAGGATGTTGTTTTCAACAATTGTTCTTGGAAATTAAGGTCTTAGTTGTTTACCTTCAGTGCGTAAATCAATCCCTGTGCATACCTGTCATGTCTTTTATGTCTGAGTGCTAGAGAGACTTAAAAATTATTTCCATGCGTCTTGAGAATAAGAAGTGAAGTCTCTTGTGCAGAGGACTAATAATTCTCTCCTTCATGCCCTACGCATAAATCTAAATTTGCTTTAATGTTCTCTTTTTGATCTGATATTTACTTCTGGTTATGGAGAACAAATGATCATCGAGTGTCTCCTATTTCTAGTGGTTTTTCTCTAAATTAGAAGTGTTACAATGGCATTTTGGATTTTGAAATTTGAAATCACTGCAACTATTCTTTTTTTGATGGACAGTAGCAACGCCAAAGCAAATCAGAGAGCTGATGAAGGTGGATGGGCTTACCAATGACGAAGTCAAAAGTCATTTACAGGTATGCACTTTGCACTCACATGTAGGTTGAGCAGCATTTAGATTTAACCTCTAAGGATATTCAGTCTAATTTGGCATTTGGTTTGTTTGTAGAAATATCGTTTGCACACCAGAAGGCCAAGTCCTTCTCCTCAGACATCTGCTTCTCAAGCTCCATAGTTGTGGTTCTTGGAGGAATTTGGGCGCCCCCTGATTATGCAGCAGCACATGCTGCAGCAGCAGCCCATCAAGCTCCAGGACTTTACAGTCCCCTTTCAAATACTACCACTTCTCATTCCCAGTCACACTATTGCCAATCACCAATTCCCCAAGAATATTATTCCCAGGCGAATCAATCTTCTCAACTACAGCGTTCACAGCTTACCTATTGTGAACAACATCATACTCCTTCACAGTCTTTAAGCTCACCTCAAGGGCCTTTACAGTTGACAGGATAGTCTTCTGGCGCTAGGGGAACTTCTGCAGATGGTGGCAGAGAGGAAAGTGTAGGAGATGGAAAATCAGAGAGTTCCAGTTGGAAAGGTGAAGAAAATGCCCAAAATGGAGAGGCGATTAATATGGGCAGTTCTCTGTCACTGAGAAAACCTCTACAGTCTGTAGATGGAGATGAAGAAGATAGCAGAGGCAGTGAAACTGCTTTGAAATTTTAGCTGATTGTGCAGGTTTTTTGGCTAGATGAGTGATACAGGAGGTGACTTCTATGCTTTAATTAGTTTGTGTTTAAAGTGAGACGATCCTGTGCTAACTACCATTTTGACCGTTTTATGCAAATTAAACTTCTGAAATACATAAATATGACTAGGCCACATTTTTGAGAGGTGGTTTGACTTTCCACTTATGTTACCCTTATCAATGACAGTCTCAACGGAGTGATATCTTTTGTATAAAGTTGAGGACAGCATCATCAACTTAACTGGTCATATGGCCAACAGAATCTGGCGGTGTCCGAAAATCCTAGCAGCACTAAAAATGAAATGGCAGGATTTGTTGCGGTGAAGAGTCCAATCCAGAAACTTCATAGTGGCAGTAGACACAACAGTTCGATACACTAATAAATCAGTTTTGACTAGCAAAGCATGTTGAGACTTTGACTGTGTGTGCAGGATTACTGACAAATATGATTCATTTTCATATTTTTCAATCGGTAGTTGTATCTTTTATACAGTTTTGTTGAGTGAGTTGAGTTTTTTGTTGGAGGTAGTAATTCAATGTTCATAGACAATGTCTTCAGTTTTTTTGTTCCACATCACAGTAATATAAAAAACACAGTTTTTCTCTCTTCTTGAAATTGCAACCTCTTCTGTCATGTTCAAATTTTTGACTGCTGGCCATGATAATTTTTTGGCTGTTGAAAAAGACAAATTGATCTGTGAAAACCAAATCTGTTGCAGACTACATAGCCACAATTATAGAGAACTTACCTTTTGCTTTAGTTACAATCATGAAGCACAAGATCAGTAATCTAACTTTATTGTTAAATTCAAGTTGGAACTTATATGAATCATACCAAATAGTAAATACTAAATGCCATGTTTCAAAAATAAGGAAATTCAAATTCCCTTCCATTTTTGATGACTAGTACCGTATTTTTCAAAGGGCTATTGCACTTTGTCAATCATCTGATATTAAATTTATGTCAAAAATAGAGTTTGGATATGTCATAATTGGTTTCTGTCTAATTTTTGCTACATAATAAATTTAAGCCTCCATTTTAGGGATTTTAAATATCATGTGAATTGTATTCCTCTTTATAAGTGATGCAGTTACATCCTTAATTTTCTAGGAACAGCAAACCAGTTATCTGTTATAAGTAGATTTCTCTATACGTCATAAACGTTTTGGTGTTCTGTGTATTATTAACTTATTAAGCACATCTGGTATGGCACTTGCCAAAACCACGATGCTTCCTTTCTAAGCTTGTTATTCAGCCTAAAAGCTTGTTTGAGGGTGGAAATTGATGATTTGTCGAAAGAGGACCTGCTGACCATGTATGATCAATCGTCTCACAGCGTGTGTTCACTGACATCCTTAAAAAGATATGCTTATTGTGGAAGTAAGTTATGCTTCCCTATTTCAAAACTAAGCATGTTCTGCCTCTACTTAATTTTAATGAGCCCAACTGGTTTTCTGGGCTTTTTTTGATATGATATACCTCAAAAGATATAAAGAAAGGTAAAAAATTACAGTTTTGTCAAAGTAGATGGAGCCAGGGAATGATGGTGTTTTCCATCAATGTACTTTTTGGTAGGGCCCTTCTTCATTATTCATATCAAGACCTGAAGATTGTATTCAAAATTAGGAATGTGCTCTATATACTTTTTTCAACAACCCTACGTGACCAGTGTTGTTTACAAGATTTTCATGGTGGTTGGTCACATTGGGTTGCTTTCCTTTTCCTTTTTTCTGCCATAGAATGGTGTTGAATATGGTGCTAAATATGAAGATTGTCAGCGTATTACACTACATAGAACTTATCAATTTGAGGATGAACTACAACACCAACTCCAGTAGCAACAACTAGACGATACATGGTTGATAATTGTTTCAGTACTCCACTCTACAACAAATCAGTTGATCAAATTAGTTCATTAGTATAACTTGTACATTTCTGCCAGTTCAAATTGCTAGATTTTAGAAATATGGATACCTACAACCAAAAAGCAAGCAGAGAAAAGAAAACATTTCTTTATTTCTATCAAGACAAACATTTAGTTTCAAATCCAAGATAAAGAGCACTATTGCTTTTGTGGCATATTTAATTGTCTGCAAGTGTGTTACGGTTTATGAGCAATCAATGTTTCAATGTTATATCTTTTCTATTTGTTGATTTTGGGGTTTGTTAATTTCTGGTTTTGATTATTTTGCAAATCTGTATTATCATACAAAACTAGATAAAATATGAAAAAATCATATTCATACATTTATAGGGTTAATTAATGTGCCAAAAAATTGTTATATTGATTTATAAAAATGATCAAACAGAGTAATTATATTCCTTTTCACATAGGCACAAATGAAATTTAGAAAACATATAACTATCATTTTGTGTAACTGATATGGGTTGTAAGTTGATAAGAAATTGCTAGCTAACCTCTTGCAGGTAAAGGTCAAACACACATATGTTAGTTGTTGTCTAGTCCTTTAGTCTTTCCAGATAAGTTGCTTGATGAGCTTGAGTAAGCTTCCAAAGAAGACACAGCTAAGCAATTTTTTTTGCATTACTGTTGATATTTGGGATTTTTCTTGCCATTTTCTGTAACTAAATAACAATTTCTGTAATGTGAAATGTAAGAAGAGTTGTCATATTTGTTGTCTTTTCATTGCAGGAAATGGCATCAGGCATAAAGCAAGAGATCTCTTAGAAACTAATGGATCTGAATGTGACCAATTTTAGTATGGTGCCTGTCAAGGTTTGTGTTATTAATTTCAGATGGCTGATTGCAAATAAATTAACACCAGTTTATGCTACATATAGTGGTAGAAAAGTATTGCAAAGATATCAGTTAATGTCTTTTATGGTGCTCATTATTGCATTTTTGTAGATTTTTTTAATAGAAGGCTAATCACTCATCTAGGCCCATTAAAACTCCTCTTTAGAAATTTGCAAACAGGTGTTTATGGGCTAATAAAAAAAAAATTCAAACTATTGTGCCGAAATGTTTGTGTTAGACGTGCAAGATCCCGTTTTGGGAATTCACCACATGAAGCACCTAGTGTTGAGCGTTCTCTAGAAACAAGTGGATGTATGAGACGGGAAAGAAAAAGGAAAAAATGATAAAACTATCCATGGTTGAAAAAACTACGCTTGACCTAACACAGTGGTCAACATTTATCATTATTTCATACATATTCAACTATTTGTTTAGTGTCAAAAGTAGTATTATTTGTAAATGTGCATTCACACTTCCATTATTAATTATTTATTAATTAATAATGTGCATTCAAACTTCGATAAGCATAAGAATTATTAAGGCTCTTTATTAAAACTTAAAATTGAGTGGGAAATCAACAAAGAAGAAAGTTAAACATTTTGAGAAATCCAATAAATATAATAAGCATTGGCACACCAATTTCCACGCATTTGCCAACCTGAGTTTTTTAAACAATATACAAAGGAGTTACCTCATTGACAAGAAGACCCACCATGCAATGAATGGTCTTTTGAATTCTTTCATTTACTATGCAAAACAAAGGCTTAAAATCTCCTAAGAACATCGAGACTTTTGTAGGTACGTTGTATTATAATTCTGCTGTTATCTTACATTATGGATTCTTGTAATTATTTGTCAATATGTATGATTATTATTGAAATGTAAAGAGTAGGAGCCCAACTGTATTTGTCTTATTATTTCTGCGGTTGAGTTTATGTTATATATATTTTCATATACTTTTCCCTTGTGCTAAGGATTTGGAGCAAGTAATATTTTATTTTCTGAATTGATCATTTTGTAATGTAGTGTGTGGCTAAGTCATTTTTTGCCATTATTATATTGATCATTTGAATTGAAAAATGGCAATAAAAATACATGGAATGAAAAATTCAAAGATACAGATTCTAAAAATTCTGATAACTAGACTCTTTACCATTTATGAATTGATCTGATAGCTTTTATATTTTTAATTTTTTCATTGGTTTTTTATTTGTGTGGTTTTCAGTCATCTGAAGATGATGAGTAGTTATTAACATTTTTCCTCAATTATAGTGGTAATGATTACAAGGCAAGGGCATACACCTAGCACCAACTGTTTAACCTTTGTATAGAAAAGGGATTTGTTGAAAAGGCTTCAGAAATTTTCAAGAAAATGCAATTGGCAGGTCTACAACCATACTTTGCAACCTTCGCCAGCATCCTCCTTGACTGTGTCAAAATGGGAGCTTTTGAACGGGGTATGGACATCCACCAAAGCATAATGGAAATACCATAGACAAGGCATATGAATTGTTTGACAAAATGCCTCAAAATAATTTGATCTCATGGAATGCCATCATTACCAGGTGTGCACAAAAGGGATTTGTTAAAAAGGCTTCAAAAACTTTCAAAAAAATGCAATTGGCAGGGGTACAGCCAGACTGTGCAACCTTAACCAGCATCCTCATTGCCTATGCCAAAATGGGAGCTTTGGATAAGAGAATGTGGGACAAGATACTTCATGGCCACAGACCTGATTTTCAGACTTCACCTTTTCTAGAAATTAAGTAAAAAAAATATTTCTACTTTACAGCTGTAAATCAGTTTTCCCATTTTTAAATAAACAAAATTAATACAAAATTCACTATATTGTCTTCGGCGTACCCATTGCACCCCAAGGTGCGATTGCTAGTTTATAAATATTATTAATATATGATATATATATACTAGTTGATCCATGTGCCATGCTTTTAACTATACTAATAGAAAGATTTCAACTACCAATGTTTGATCCAACTACCGGAGAAAGTTGAGCTTAAGTAGTATCGATATAATTGCTAGCATAATTACGCCTAAGGCGTTCACTGCTGCGACATTTGTCCGTGTACATTGAAACTTTTAAAATAATAAAAAACTGACTGATGCTTTTAACATCAAAAAATATATATCATGTGCCATGCTTTTAGATCTACAGATGACGTGTAGGGATTAATATCTGCCATGTCTTGGGCAGGTGGAAAGGCACAAATTCCACCGCTGATTTGAGCGAAAATAGGCCCACCGCTTGGTTATACCATCAATCAGCCAACGTTTCTGCGTGCATTTACACAAACACAAAGTTCTTCACGCGCTGTTTTACTGCTTCAAAATCCTTCGCTGTAGTTTACAAATCGCTATGTAAAATTTGCAGCTTATCTACTATTTATCGTCAACGCTGTTATGGATCCTTTGGCAACCACGGCACAATGAAATCACAGGTATATAGAGACTGATTTTTTCTGATAAGTGAGGTGTGTGTATGGGGTTATGTAGTTCTGTTTCTTTTTTGTTTGTCTGTTCTTGAGGATTGGGGAGAAAAGAACCGAGATCAATGTAAAACTTGCCGCAGCAATGGTAAAAGCGGAGAGATTGTTTTTCTTTTAAATTTTAAAGGATATAATATAGTAAATGTCTGTTTGAAGGAAATTGAGAATTCTCATAAATTAATAAATAGTAAATATTATGTTTTTCATTGATATCTTTTGAGTATTTTCATTCAATTATTGAAGAGCTATTTAATAATTTTGAATAAATTGTAAGTTTCTTGAAATTGATAAATACTGATTATGCTACAAGTTCCCAGCAAAATATATTTAAGGCACGAGAATTCAAACCCGGTAACAATAAAATTTCCCTCTCACGCTTTCTCCTTTCAAATGCGCGGGCAATTAAAACCAGTAAAATATTTCCAGATTAATTTCTTTATTATTTTTTAAATAATATATCTACAAGTTTTATATAATTTAAATGGTGTTCAAACTACTAACTTATTATATTTTAATAATGATAATTTAATATCAAAAATCCAAAATAACATGGTATATACCATGCTATGATTAGATATATTAATCTATAATAAACAATTTCGCGAAAATGTAAACCCCAAACTAAACCTTCACTAATTAATGTATATATTCTTCAATTCTTTACATTCAAACAGTAAGTTAACAAATGTTTTATTTAATATTATCTGTTACAGAATCACTGCCATGAGATGCTGAAACTTGTGCAGTAAGTCATCTTACCTTATGGACCTGTTAACTGCTGCTGCCTGCTGCCTTCTTAATATATCTTACGGCATTATTTATATAGATTTTATATAAAGCTAGATATACTAGTTAATTCACAATGCCTAAAAATTTCCTTGTTTCTAGCTCTCAATGCTTGAAGGAAATACAAGCAAAGCATATCATAAAAAGAGGTAAAGTATTCATGCTTTATATTGCATTTCATTGCCTCGTCCAAAACTGTGATGAACAAATCAAGAGGTGGGCACTGTGTTGTAGGTAAAGTGTGTTTACATCTACTAAAGGGGTATTGATTGTGCAGCCCACCGTGGGCCGGGCTTAACCGGCACACTCTAAGCATTGACTGCTTAGGTGGCCGGGCCCACTCCTAACTTCACCTTCCCCCTTCGTACCATTTTTGACCCACTTTTAACCTCACTCTTAACCCTTCGTAGCTTCTCGTTTACCGATTTGCCGTGGCAACCGTTTCAGGGATTCCAATTCTGTTCGTATTTTCCGTTTCCGTTTCCGTTGAACATGCATATGTGCATGGATATCATACAAAATCGTTATAAAGGGACCCACCAATATGGAGTAGAAGTGACAGACCAAGACAGAGGGGAAGTGACAGGGATGACGGTAATTGCAGCTCTGTTACTTAGTTTTGCCGCCCAGATTTGCTTTCATCTATTCAAACTTAAAGTCCAGTCCAACTTAATTTAAATTCAATTTATTATATTATGCTATTTTTTTATATTGTTATATATTTATTATTGTATTTAGTATTATAATTTTTTATAATGTAATTAAATTTGTATTATTATTCTATAACTATTATTATATTATAATAATATTATTGTTTTATAATTAATATTATATTAAATTTTATATTATATATTAATTTTAGAATATTACAATTATTAAATTATTGTATTGTTATTGTATTATTTTATTATATTATTATTATAATGATATTATATGTTTAAATTATTATATTATATATTTATTATTATTTTTATTATTATATATTTTTATAATGAAATTAAATTTATATTATTATTTTATAATTATTATTATACTAAATTATATTATATTATATTGTATTATTATATATTTATTATTATGTAAATACATTTGTATTATTATTTTATAATTATTAATATATTATATTATATTATTCTTATGAGAAATAGGATGTTTCAAAATATGTGATTCAAAATACACGATGTTTATTAACTTGCAATTCACAACATACCAACCCATGTGTTTTTAAACTATGTATATCTAGTTTTGCAATTCGAATAGCAACAACACCTTTCACTTAAACACCTCTTTAGATCATTCAATTCAACAACACTTAAAATTTACCAACTCAATAATAACTCTAGATTCTATTTTCTCCAAAGGTTTCTCTTAGTTTTCCATGCTTACAATCACCCCTACGTGCATAATAAAAAGCTCAAATACACTTTATTTTTTTAGATCCTAGGCTACATTATAAAATTTTTAGTCATATATCTTCACTCTTAACAAACACATTGGCATGATGAATCATGGTAAAACAAATGTATGTTTAGGTACATATCCTATTTTTATTATTAATTATAATTTTAACTTACTTTAGCTCTAAAATCCACTTAAGTGCCCCGATCTATAAAACTTCCACATGTCTATATAGGCCATTAAAATAAGTACTCCAATTTCTCAAGTTAATGATTACTTAGAAATGCTTATATGTAGAAAAAGTAATTGTAATACACAAATTCAATAATTTAAAATTTATACACTTTTCTCATAAGTGTGTCAATGTATCATTCTACATATTTGATAGTCTTTCATACTAATCTTCTTTGAAGATTTTTTTCATTTCTTTCTTACACAAAAATAATAATTAAAACCTTCATAATACATTTTCTTGTTCTTCAATGCTCTCAATATCTCATCACCTTTCCATTTAAAGTAGAAAAAGAGTTAGAAATGAAAGGTAGAACAAAATGGTATGAATCCTTTTTTAGATAAAGAGGAGGTTACAATTTTTTTGAAGGTGGTAAGGTGGGTGGGATTCATTTTGAAGAATATAATGATGATATATTTAAGGATTGCATCTATTATTTGATGAATCTCACTCCATTCTCAATAGGAAAAAAATTAAAGTAACTCTTTCCACCTTCACTCCCATTTTCAGGTTGTTTTGAGAAGGATGTGATTTCTTCCCTCTCAAGGGATTTCATATGATAAAGTAAATTAATTAGTTAAGTCAGTATTCTAGAGCCTTGGAAGACTACTATAATGTTGATGGTTAAATATTTCATGTGTGAGTCCAAATATAGAACCAATGTATAGAATAGTATGTGAATGTTGAATCATTATGGTATAGTATAGAGAAGGAGGAATTGAAGGTCAATTTATCAGGACATGTATTTACCTCATTTTAGTTAATGGTTGAAAAATATAATAGGGGAGTGGGGGCATTAATGTGTCATTACCTCATCCATCTAATAAAAAAACACATATTTTTGAAGAAACCGTTATGAAACACATCAATAAATATCTATGATTTAATAGAACACCAAATTTCTAAGATCATAGTCTCAAGATTTTATCCATTGTAGGAGAAATTATATCATCCCAAGAAGTTAACATCATGTGTAAGATAGAAATAAACCCATCTCATCCTTGTACCATAAAAAAATATAGTATTCATAGGTTTTGTTGAAGAATTAGTAGCATGTACTTAAGTGTTAGTATGATCCTAAATTTTCACTTTCTTTAATTCACCAATATCCTTAATAAAAGGATATTATGCATACACATGTTTAGTTTAAGCATGGTAAAAATACTATCTACCAAATAAATTACACTCTATGAATCATAATTCAACAATATGTGACTTAAAACCAATATTGTAACATAGTTTCTATAACAAACAACTTATTTGCAATCATATGGTGTTGCCATGTACTTTTATTTAATAGTGTACAATAATTTTTTTATCTACTTCCATTTAATCATCCAACTCACAACTATTCCAAATAGAGTAAAAATATAACCACTAATTGGTGTCTAGCTATACAAATATCTATCCCAATCAAAATAAAAAATCCCCCATACATTCAACATCTTTCCCACATTATTAGTGTCATGATAACATAACTATTAGTTTAGAGTTCCTTTCAAGTACATAAAAAATATGTTCACATGCATCTAATGCCCTTTACAAAGATTTGGCATGAGCCTACTTAGAACTCCCCTTGCTCAAGTAATGTTTAAGCCTCATACATTTATGTGCATACATATAACTATCAATTACAATTGCATAATATGTTTTTTGATGTCCCTCAAAACCTCCATAGATTTAGAGAATTTTTATAGGCTCAACTTAGTGGCTATTGGAAAACTAATACTTATAGTGTTAAATCACCATGCATGTTGAACCACTATAGAATAGTCTTAAGATACTTCCTCTAGTTTAACCATAGCTTCTTATTATTCATATTTGTATGCATTTGTATACCAAGGATGTATCTTATAGCACCTAGATCTTTCATCTCAAACTTGAAATCCAACTAAACCTTGAGTTCTCTAATCAACACTCCATTATTCCTAATTATTAGAATACCATCATGTAAAACTATGATTAACTCGAGTTGGTTCCTTGGAAAAACCAATTCTAATTTTGATACTGTAACATACATGGTGACTACTTTAATTAATACAAATACCCTTTTAGTTTACAAACCAGATATTTTATACCCTTTATCTAAAATATTTTAGGTTAAAAAGTATAGATTCCTCATCTAAATCTCCATATGACTTAATGTTGTATGATATATATTTTTTTGTCTATTTCAAAATCAAAAGAAGTAGATATACACAACATCCTAATGAAATTCAGCATACATACAAGGTAAAAATTCTCAATAAATTATATTCCTTCTACCATAGAATAACCTATTGCACCAACTCTCCTTGTACCTTTCTATTTTTTTCTACTCTAATTTTTTGCTTGTACACCCACTTGCAACCAATGGGTTCCTCACCTTCAAATAAATCAATCAATTCCCAAGTCTTTTTTTTTTAGTGCCTCTGTCTCCTCTTTTATTTATCGAAGATTTTCTAATTTCTTATAAGTTACATTGGATTTTTATAAACTATCAATTTTAAATTATTTACTCTAGAACTATTTTATTTATTTATTTATTTATTTTTAGGAGGAAGGGATTGTTCCTATTATTGAGTAAATTGGATATACTTTCCCATTGTAGAAGTAAATTGCATATACTTCTCCACATTAGAGGTACAAAACAATCTATGTTATTGGGTACCTTATGAACTGCAAGTTACAAAATAAATGTGGGTTTTGAAACCTACAATTTCTCTTACCCAAACATAGTGTCATGAAATTGTGATGTTATTTAAAAATACATGTAGATAAGTATAGTTATGAATATCTTTTATGAAATTTGAGTGTCAAAACATTCTTTAATTTTTAACCTACATGTTATGGCATAGGGATTTAACCTTCATAGTACACACTTCACATTGCACACACTACCTACCATAACAAATTGCATGCTTAAATATATATTGTGTTTTATAACTTGCACTTTGTCATACCAAAACACATTGTGTTGAAATTTTGTTATTATTTGAAATGCATATGTAAATAAGGGATAGATAAGTATATAGTTATGAATATCTTATATTTTGTTCAAGTAAACTATAAATGTTAAATAAAAATATGACATGATTTTAAAAACTAAAGGACAATATGCAATAAAGGTGTGACAATAATACATATTATATATGTACAAAATACAATCTAGTAATCACTCTTTGAATTGTAGCAAGACCAGTATTTAATATGATGAAAAGGGCATATATTTCTTCAAATTTTAATGTAATGTACAACAAGCATTTGTATGTAGAAAATGAAATGAAAAAATTCTTTATATGAAACCATCAATTCAAGACCTTTAACATTGTTAAAGATAGAAAAAAATATATAAAAAGACGCCAAGATATTGCATCAACTATTGAATGAAGTATCATAACAACATCAAATATATCACATAATGAGTATAATTATGAAGACCTAGATATGTATAATTATGAAGTTATTATGAGAAATAAGAGGTTTCAAAATGTGTTGTGTTTCAAAACACACTATGTTTATTAATATACAATTAGCAACATACGGTCAACCCATGTGTTTTTAAACTATGTATATCTAGGTCTGTAACTCAAATAAAAAAAACACCATCGTTCATGTTATTGGGTAAATTGGATATACTTTTCCATAATAGGGGTTACAAACCATGATGTGTTTTGGATACCATGTTAAGTGCAAGTTACAAATCATGGTGTGTTTTAAAACCTGCATTTTTTCATATCCAAACATACTGTCATGAAATGATGTTATTTGAAATGGAGACCTCAATATGTATAGTTATGAATTTATCATGAGAATAGGAGGTTTCAAAATGTGTTGTGTTTTAAAACACATTGTGTTTATTAAACTATAATTCACAACATACCCAATCCATGTGTTTTTAGACTACGCATATCTAGGTTTTCAATTCAAATAAAAAGAACACCATTGTTCATGTTATTAGGTAAATTGAATATAATTTTTTTGTAGTAAGGGTTACAAAAAACAATGTGTTTTAGATACCATGTGAAGTGCAAGTTACAAATCACGGCGTGTTTTGAATCCTACAATTTTTCATACCCAAACACACTATCATGAAATGACGTTATTTGAAATGGAGACCTATATATGTATAGTTATGAATTTCTTGTGATAAATAGGAGGTTTAAAAACATGTTGTGTTTCAAAACATATTGTGTTTTGGGTACCATGTGAAGTGCAGGTTACAAATCATGGTGTTTTTTGAATCCTGTAATATTTCATACCCAAACACACTTTCATGAGATGATGTTGTTGGTTGAAATGGAGACCTAGATATGTATAGTTATAAATATCTCGTAACAATATGAGGTTTCAAATTTTGGGTTGCAAAACATACTATGTTTATTAACTTGCAGTTCACAAAATACTCAATCCATGTGTTTTTTAAATTATGTATATCTAGGTTTGCATTTGAAATAGCAACAACACAATTTTTCATTTTATTGGGTAAATTTGATATAATTTCCCACTATAGAGGTTACAAAACATGGTGTGTTTTGGGTACCATGTGAAGTGCAGGTTTACAAATCATAGTGTGTTTTGAAACCTACAATTTTTCATACCCAAACACACTATCATGAAATTATTTTTATTTCAAATGGACACCTAGTTATGTATAGTTATGAATATCTTATTACAAATAGGAGGTTTCAAAATGTGTTGTGTTTCAAAACACATCAATTGTGTTTATTAACCTACAATTCACAACGTACCCAAACCATATATTTTTAAACTATGTATATCTAGGTCTATATCTCAAATAGTAACAACATGTAATACATTCTTGTTATTGGGTAAATTGGATAAACTTTTCCTACATAGAGGTTACAAAACACAATGTATTTTTTGTACCTTGTGAAGTGTAGGTTAAAAATCATGGTGTGCTTTAACACTTGCAATTTTTAATACCCAAACACATTGTCATGAAATGATGTTATTTGAAATGGAGACCTAAATATGTATAGTTATGAATTTATAATGAAAAATAGGAGGTTTTGAAACATGTGTTTCAAAACACACTATGTTTATTAACATGCAATTCACAACATACCCAACTCGTGTTTTTAAACTATGTATATCTAGGTCTACATTTCAAATAACAACAATACCATTGTTCATATTATTAGGTAAATTGGATATACTTTTTCAAAATAGGGGGTACAAAACATGGTGTGTTTTGGGTGAGTGTAGGTTACAAATCATGGTGTGTTTTAAAACCTACAATGTTTCATATCCAAACACACTGTCATGAAATGGTGTTATTTGAAATGGAGACCTAGATATGTATAGTTACAAATTTATTATGAGAAATAGGAGGTTTCAAAATGCGTTGTTTTTCAAAACACATTGTGTTTATTAACTTGCAATTCACAACATACCTAACTCATTTGTTTTAAAGCTATATATATAGGTCTATAATTCAAATAATAACAACACCATTGTTCATGTAAGTGGGTAAATTGGATATAATTTTCTATAGTAGGGATTACAAAACACAGTGTGTTTTGGGTACCATTTGGTGCAGGTTACAAATCATAGTGTGTTTTGAATTCTGTAATTTTTTCATACCCAAACACACTATCAAGAAATGATGTTGCTATTTGAAATGTAGACCTAGATATGTATAATTATGAATTTCTTGTGACAAATAGGATGTTTCAAAACACATTGTGTTTTTTAACCTACGATTCACAACGTACCCAACCCATGTGTTTTAAAATTGTGTATATCTAGGCCTAAATTTCAAATAGAAACAACAACATTCACTTAAACAACTCTTTAGGTCATTCACTTCAACAAAACTTAAAATTCATCAATTCAATAGTAACTCTAGATTTTATTTTCTCTAATGGGTTCTCTTAGTTTTTCATGCTTATAATCTCCTCTATGTTCATAATATAATTCTTATACACACTTTATCTTTTTAGAGATCCTGGGCTACATTCTAGAAACTTTAGAGTAATATCACTTCACTTTTAACACAAACATTTTCATGATGACACATGAAAAAATAAATATATATCTAGATACATATCCAATTTGTATTATTAATTATAGTTATAATTTACTTTGGGTCTAAATAAATCCACTTAAGTACCCCAATCTATAAATTTTCTACATGTACATGCAACCCATTAAAAAAAGTACTCGTGATTTCTAAAATTAATGGTTACTTATAAATGCTTATACTAGTCTTTTTAGAAGACTGTTTTTCATTAAAAAAGGGCCTTAGTACCATACCGAGAAAAGACTAAGGTAAAGATTGAATGAATCTATAAAACACACTAAGAGAGATAAACACTAAAGTGAACTTTAAAAATAATTCGAAATTGTAAGTACTCGTGATTTCTAAAATTAATGGTTACTTATAAATGCTTATACTAGTCTTTTTAGAAGAATGTTTTTCATTAAAAAAGGGCCTTAGTACCATACTGAGAAAAGACTAAGGTAAAGGTTGAATGAATCTATAAAGCACACTAAGAGAGATAAACACTAAAGTGAACTTTAAAAATAATTCAAAATTGTAAGGGCATACAGTTTCAATCATTACACTAATTTAACATTAATTTACATATTTTATGCTAAATACTTATATTTCTTTTCATTTAATTATTGATTTACACATTTATAATTCCCAATCTAAATTAATTTCTTACTAATTTGTATACATTTAATTAATTAACCTTAGCCAATCTTTAGAAAAAATGTACTTTCTTTTAAAATTAAATATTTCAATAAATATATTTTATTATATATAATAATTAAATTCTTTAACTATATCTCATATTTAAAAATATAAATAACTTATCTCATAACTTTGATTTAATAAATTTATATGTTATTTAAATCATATTAAAATGAATTTGTTAATTCATATTTTATTATATTAATTTAGCATAATATAGGTGGAATGCACACTATATTCAAGTAATCCAAATAAAAACAAACTTGAAAGTTCAAGTATAAGAAAAAATAAAGCTATTCACATGTATATCAAACAAAATGAGTTGTTGAATTACAAATAGAGAACAAATTACGATAAATAGTAAAATAGTAAAATATTGTACTTTAGATTGAATATATCTATTTGTTGTTCCTTAAGTTCAAATTTTCAATTTGTAATCTAAAGTTTTCAAATAGGGAAATTAAAAAAATGAGAGGGAAACAAATGGTCATAGATCACAAAAAGATCCTTCATATATATCAAAGATTTGGATTATGTTCAATTAAGATATGTGGGGCAATGTTAAGGAAGTGGATGCATTTGAATTACAACAACAGATGACAGATATAGATTAGCCTTTAAGACATCCAACCAAACTAAAGTACCAAGGAAATGCCACACTAGCATTTTTATTTTATTTGAAATTTAACTCTTGCTCAAGAGTAACCTTGGAATAAGGACAATTAAGGGGAAAGTGGCCAGGCCTTTGACAATTAGGCCAAATGCAATCTTTAATAACTTAGTTGTAAGGAATAGTAGTGAGAAAGAAAATATAAGTTTGAATTAGGTTGATGAAATAAATATAGTTAATTTTGATATTTATAATTTGGATTGATAATTACAATAATCAATGAAAATTGCATGAGTGGGTTAGGTGTACTTAGTTTCAGAATTGATGATGAAAAATGAAGTTTGTAGTGTTGTTTTAAATCAATTTATCATTATTATGAATTTAGCTATTTTGGTCCAATGAATGTCTTAAGAGTCTAAAGTAGTATAAGATTCTCTTGGATCAATTCTAAATATCATGAATTTGATACATCATGTAAGATTGATTTGAGTTACACGAGATTGATCTAATATAATGTGTGTTTGGAAAGATGTTCACTTTTTCCTCTAGATATCTATGTAAAAGTGGTGTCTAGAGACATTGTTTAGGAGTTTTTCAACTTGATTGATGAATGCGTACTCATAGGTCAAACCTACTAGCAAATTAATTTAACTATAATGAGAGATATCAAAGACCACATTCAAAAACATGCAAGTGGCCTATAAGATATCAATACAAATTTAATTCATTTATTGCCCTTTAAAATTGAAGTGTGCTCTAGTTAACATGTGTGTGTGTGTGTGTGTGTGCACGTGTGTGTTTTAAGTATACGTTGAATTTCCTTAAACATCATGGTATTCTAACATCTTGCATGGAATATGTGCTAGGTTGGCTCATAACGACCAATAGAAGGGGGCGAGAAAATTGGAATTTGAATTTATACTATTGGGATTTAAGGATTATATGCTTATGCTCATCAAGATCAACTTGGATCAATATTGAGCCAAGTAGAAGTTATCTACAATGACAAGGTGGTGATCTTTGAGGGGGGAATAAATGTATGGAAATAAGTGTTATCAAGGATGAAATAGGGATAAGTAGATAACAAATACATGGAAACATACACTGCAACAAGGTTCAATGAAGATGGATATGGATTAAGCCATGAACTAAAAAAAAAATGTGTTGCTTGTCAATAAATTGTTGCACTAAGACATTCTCATCAAGGCGGGGATAAATGGGAAATGGTATGGATATAAAAATAATTAATATCTTAGTGAAAAGTGGGTCACTAATTAATTGATTAATATGGATGATAATTTGTTTATATGCCACAACCAAATCAACTTAAGATCTAAGTGAGAACCAATTTTGGAATTTGATACTAACCATCCCTATCAATTAAATTTTCTTTTAAGATTGAAAATTTTCATTGCCTATCATTTTACCTTTAATAAAACTATTAAACTAGTAAAATCCTTTACGAAGTCATTCTCATTCCAAAAAATATTCAAGGCATTGAATTTACACAATAAAAGTAGTAGTATCACATTGCATGATAACCACAAAACTATAAAAAGTTGATTCACTAATGTAATGGTCATTTACAAAATTGTTAGTTGTACCTTCCTTACCACTAAAAGTTGTTAGAAATAATATGCAATTTAATTCATTGTGAAGAAAAGAAATGAAATGACCTATTAGATAGAATTTTGAACATTAAAGTTTGTATCAATACCAAAATTATGTGCCTTTTTAGATACACATTTCAAATAACAACATTTCAACACAATGTATTTGGGTATGATGAAGTGTAGGTTATAAAACACAATACATTTTGAAGGATGCAATTTGTTATAATAGTATGTTGACAAGGTTAAGCCCCTATGCATAATGTGCAAGTTATCACTCAAAATGACCCTCTTATAAATTCACAAAGTAATAATCCCTATCGGTTACCTAAGCATGAATCTTCCACTTTGGGCCTACGACAGCTAGAGGGTGGTTTTATGTGTAGGTCCTATACGAATATATTAGCTGGAACACATGGATCTCACTCTCTCAAGGTATTCAGTATCACTATTTGGATTGTAAGGGTTAAATATTTCTAAAGTAGAGAAAGAAATAAATTGTATTAAATTTTAATGTGCACAGATGACCAGAAGTAGGTCAATGGGAGTCAAGAGTACACCAGTTTACAATAGAAAGTTCTAAGATAAAGAAAAAGATATAATAGCATAAGCTTAACAACAGAATAAGGCCAAACCCCTGAATTGGTAACAAATGACTGTGGGGTGCAACCCCTTGGCCTTAACGGGTCGACCGCTGTGGTATGTCCAATGCACTGACATGTTTACCCCTGGATAAACTGATGAGAATATCATCAATTTTTAATTAGTTCATATCACTACAGTTATAAGGAAATATATATATATATATATATATAACACAAAACATGTCTGTGTAGCAGCAATACTTTATTTAGAAGAAAAAAAAAAAAAAATAGTAATGGTCACGGCCTTCTCATGAAACTGAAACTGAAGAGCCCATACAGATGGTTGTGGACTCTCTCATGTCTGCCACCGTTGAGAGCTAAACATGATCTGTGTTGAGAGCTGGTGAATACCTAGCTTTCATTCTATCCTCACGAAAGATTTTGATCAGCCATCTTATAGCGCCCTCGCCCTCATCCACCATCGAGAAACTCTCTCCTCCACCATTTCCCTGCACAGCAAAGAGAAGCATTTAGGGATGGACATGACTATTCTCCCAGCATGTCCATCATTTTAAAATTCCTGCTTTTAAAAATCCCGCTTCTTTTTTGAAACTCTCTAACTGAAATGTCCATTGGTCTCTGTCCATCTACTTATTCCGTCTGATCTGCCATCATCATGTCATTGTATGGGGATGGTTTTATATGTTATCATAGACATACATTTTAATGTGAGAAACAGGCCAGTCAATTCACACAGGAACATAATCCCTCAAACGGAAAATTTGGAAATGCTACGCGGTGAAAGCACAAACCTGTGTCACAATTTCGGCCAAATAAAGTAATTCGGGCGATTTCCTTTCGGCTGATAAGGTTTCAGCCGAATCCACGAGGTAGCCACATGGCGCCTACGTGGCTGGAACTTGTTGGTCGAGTCACTTTCGGCCGAAACGTTATCGGCCGAAAAGAGCCAACACGGCGCACATCTGGAAAGACATGCTCGGTCGAGTATGTTTCGGCCGAAACTTTATCGATCGGAAGTATATCGACTGAAAATCCTTAATAAAATCCAAAGAAAAAAAACCAGGCCCCCTATTGGAATGATCAGGCGAAAGTGTTGAGGGCGAGAGCTTGTCAGCCAATCACCAGCAACAGGGACTATATTTTAACAGGTTCCATTCGTGGCATTCACTGGAATGTTTGATTTCTCATCTCGTTTTTGTTTATTTTGAGAAATTTGTGATTTCTCGTTTGTTAGGGTTTGATTGAAATGCAAAAATCAGGTTTTGTAATGGATATTGGCCGAAAGGTAGTGAAATGTTGTGAAGAATTTATATAAATTCACCATTCCTTTCAGAAATTCATCCAGCTATATGAAAAACCTATGATTTATTTTTAAGTATATCAATTAAATAGTCATAATTAGCATTGGAGGTTGCCCCCTCAAGGCAACACTGGTCTTCTATTTCACTATTCTTATATACTGCCATTTGGTAACTAGTTTTGAAGATGCTCCTTCTGTTTCTATATTATTTGGTAATAAAACAAAGGATATGTGTTTTATGTGCCGTAAAAACAAAGAAGCATTTTCACCATAGAATTCCCACAACTTACAAGAATATAAAGACCTTTAAGATTGGACTCCATACTATTTGAATAGATGAAGATAAACAATCTTGGTGAATTGTTGATCCAATCAATAGAAAAGGAGACTACCTGCTTAAAGAAGACACTAAGTTCTCAATTTCAGCCCCTTTTGATGGTTGAGACAGCTATAAAATCTGAGGACCTATAGGATGTTAAACCTCATGGAAATAATTAAAACTATTTCATTTCATTTCTTATGATAAAGCCAAGTGTTCTTCCTTCTCTTAGTGTCAATAAGTAGTGTCGAATCCTTCATGGCCATTGTATTTGTCTTATGCTCTTATATCAGAGCTTCAAGTCGATACCTCTAATTGTTCAAGTTGTGTTGAAATTGCATTAGCTTCAATATCTTATACAGGTACTTGGCTCGACATACACAAAAAAGCTCCTATAATGTCATAAGATTTCTGCCCTTTCTTCATAGAGAATACTGGTACCAACTATATAGCACCCAAGATAGACTCATAAGATATTATACAATGGATTTGGTAGCTTAAAAGTGTAATTTCCAATAGCAAGACCACTAATGTCACTCCATTGATCCTCGGTAACACCTTTGATGTGCAAGCCCTTGCTCTCCAATTGTAATCTCTGTTTGGCCTTGTAGGCTTGGACATTCATCTGCATCTCATCTTTAGTCCTGAAAGTGGAAAATAAAAACCAATAACAAAATCTATTAGAGCTATCTATATATATGGCATTAAAAAAATTATATTTGTATGGCATTAAAAAAATTATATTTGTTCTTCTGCTCAATTTAATAGTCTCAACTCACAATAATTAAAGAGAGTTCACATTTGGGCATAAATGTAGATTCAAAGGTATGCAATTAATGTCTTCTCAAATCAAGCTTAAAATATATTTCCTATTTAGCATCTTCCTTGGCTTTTTTTTTCTCTTTAAATTGATGCATTCAAACCATGGGAAAATAGCTATAAAATTTAGAATACTATTTGATGAGTATTAACTATTATCACAGCCACTCTAATAAAGGGAGCATGACTAAAAAAAGGTTTGAATCCAAGTCGTTATCATAGCAATTGCTCTGCCTTACCATAGAACATGGCCTGCTAGACAACATCTAGACAAGGTTGATTGAGTTAAGAAGGATATGATTTTGAAAACAATTGTTAACTTAAGTGGACAGTCACTATGTTGAGGAGGATTATCCTACATTGCATGCAGTATATCTTTGATGTCTGCTTGACCCACATTGTAAGGTGATATTGACCCTAATTTTTATACAAATCTACTTAAAATTCATCTTGTGAACCACTTATGTAGTCATAAATTCCTGTGTAGCTAGTTTCTGCAGAAAAAATAGAGCCCTCATTCGATTAAGTTGCCATGGCCTAAAGTTCTATTTGACAGATGACATTGAGATTGAGAATCATTTCTGGCCCTTGGAAAAAAAAATTAGACAACCATCCAAACAACTGACAACTACCAACTGTCCCAAAGAAAAGCAGATTGATATGAATAATTCAAAACTGTAAACAGTCAAGACTACAGCTAGGTAGGATGAATGTAGCCTTAAAAGGAAACCGCTCCACAAAGAATCTTAATAAGGATATTGTGTGTAAATCATTAAATAGAATAATTCAACCTATAAATGAATAATGGATTTTCATTTGACATTTCATCAAATTGCATTAGGATAAGTAGATTTTGAATGTGATTATAGCTAGATTGAGAAATAACACAAATTGCCAAATGGTTTGAGAACTTTGACAGATTAGCATTAGCATGTTGAGAGCGATTGATTCTTTCACACCAACATATGCACATGTGCAAGGAATGTGTGGGGAAATGAATATGAATATTATTTATTCCCACCACCTCAAATGTAAATGGATTAAGATATAAATCAGAGGTAGATGAACAATAATAAATGCAACCTTATATTATTGGAAATGTTGGTGATGTTGATCTGATCCATGAAATATTATAGCATTGAAACAAAGGAGATGTTTTGACCGTTACAAAGATGATGAAGCAGAGTCATTAGCAAGGATTGAAAAAATTGTAGAGTTTCAAATATTGAAGCTTAGAAGTGACATTTGCATTCCATTAATGGTTGACCGCATAAAGGCACTGGAACAGATTTTCATAGAGCATCAAGTGAACTGGCATTAGCTTCAATATCTTATATAGGTACTTGGCTCAAATCTTAGCAGCTATATTTTTCTGTTTCCACAAGCATGCAGATCTCTGAACACCTCTTACTCTTGGCTACTTTGATTGATGATTTTACTTACTGGCATACAATCAATTTCCTAGAACTCAAAATCATTGTTCACATAGACTGGCATACACCTTTCTCAAGCTACTATGTCGAGTCTCCCAATAATAGCAAGTAATTAAGTCTTAAGGGTTATTTCACAGTTATAAGAATAAGCATTATATGACAACTGAAATATATGTAAAAATAACAGCATATAATAATAGTAAAAACAAATCTATTGTCTATGAACCCATGAATATGATATAGGATTGTCTTTTCCCTTATACAGCGGGCCAACTTTGCTTATATAAACTGGGATAGAAACTTTCATTGACAACTTTTCATAACTATGATCAACTTCATATTTACTTATCACATACTCATTTAGTCTGTCACATACAAAGTAGTTATGGCAGGTCAAACTTCCCAATGTTGAAATATATAGCTTTATGCATCCCTTTTGAAGGATTTTTGTCAAGTATAGGTAAAGCTTTCAAATTACAATTTTAATATATATATACTCTTTTATATTTCATTGCACAAACCCTCACCTACTTTTGACACTCTGAATTCTGCAATTAAGTGTATTGTACTTGAATCCCAAATAGAAGCCGAATCAAGGGCACAATAGTCATCTTTATTATTCTCCTATTTGTTCCAAGATTAAAGGCACTGCAATGGATGATCTATATTAACATTTGTTTGGTTTGCCAAGCACCTGGTGAAACCAATGTTTTACATATTGTATAAATGTATATATCTTCTTATTTTTGTGTTTCAAATCTATAGTAACATACAAAAATGTTTCCACAAATCAAGTAGTGCCCTTAGACCATACCTATAAATGATTAGATCAATCGATAACCCCCAATGGCCGCAGACTGGAATAAAGTGCAAAATATCTACTTTGAGGTCTTTAACCACCTCTTCATATCTCCTTGTGCAAACAAATTGTACTGTTGCATTTGTTAACTCTGTAAGTGGCAAAATATACACAAGGATATCCAATAACAAACTTGTATTTATAAATAATTAGTTCTTTTCCAATTCTTATCACATTTAGAAAAGTTATAAGGGTGGGGATTCAGCAATTTAGCATTCTAATTGTATATACATATGTGTACATGTGTGTATGTATGTATGTATGTATATGTATGCATATATATATATGTATGTACATGTATGTATATGTGTACATACACATATATGTGTATGTGCATATGCATGTACATGTATTATATATACATATGTGTACATGTGTGTATGTATGTATGTGTGTATGTATGTATGTATGTATGTATTATATATACATGTATGTGTGTATGTATGTATGTATATGTGTATATATATGTATGGTACATGTATGTATATTGCATTACATGCACATATCATGTGCGTGTGTATATGCGTATGCATGTAAGATGTATTATATATACATGCGCATATGCATTGCATGTACAATAATACATACACGTGTATATGTATAATATACATATGTATATTATATATATGTTACATTTTGTATGCACGCACATGTATTATATATACATATGTGTATGTATGTATGCATGTATATGCATATATATGTGTATACATGTATGTATGCATGCATATATATATGTGTATGTGTGTATGTATGTACACTTGAGTATATACATGTGTACATACACACATACACATATATATATGCATGTACATGCACACATACACATACATATATAATACATGTACATACATACACACATACACATATATCATGTGCATGTACATACATACATACATACATACATACATACATATACATACATACACACATACACACATATACATATATATATGCATGTACATACACACACACACAGATATATATATATATACATGCACGTACACACATGCACTCCCACATACATACATATGTACATACACATATATGCACATGTATCTATATGTTTATATTTTATTCCTAAGGAATTTATTTCAAAGAATTTTAACTTTATTACTTTAATATGTTTTAAGTTAGATCGAAAAATTAAGGAAATGTTAACCTTTTTATAATTTCTAGTGTTTGATTTAAAAAATAATTGATTACAAAGAAAGGCTAGATCATATATGACCAATTGTAATGAAGAGTATTTTTTTATTTTGATCAAAATTTTAGTATAGAGTGGTTGAAAGGATAAATATTTTTTTTCCATATTTACTCTTGGTTGAATATTACATGCATGCCTATGATTTAATAGGTTCACATAGCTCGATAGATATAAAGTTTGAACTAGATCTCATTAGATACATTTAAATTCAAAAATGTTTTCTAGTTTTGAAACTTGAAAATTTTACCTTTAATTTAAATATATATTTTTTTAGTTTTGAAAAAATTTCAATTTAAATTTGTTTAGTTCATTATGTAATTTTGTTTTAATGATATGCAGATCTCTATCTATTTATATATATCATGGCCGATGAAGGATCTCATCATTCCCCTCATTCTGAGCGAGAAGCTCAAACTAGATCAAATATATTTCAGGATAGTATTGTTAGATTGGACAATGCTCTAAAATGTTTAGAGTAAACAATTCACAACTCCCCCAATTTGGCTAATCGAGATAGATTAGTCACTATTAGACAAGAGATTATTAAGATGATTGAGACAATTCGATCATACAATCCTTATGATGAAATCAGCATTGAACAGTTTTATTTTTCTCTTGCTAGGAGTGTTACTGGCACAGTGAAACATAGAGAAGTTGCCAAATTAGTTTCAGGTAAAAATGTGTTATCCATGTTCCCATTTGATAGAGGAAAAAATAAAATTAGAGGATATGTGGTTACGAGGTGTGAAGATCCTCTTGTTGCGCCATTCATATACCCTAGATGGTTGGCAGCACATCATAGATGGCCTCACAATGATGAGCTGCCATTGTATTTTGTCAAACAGTTATATGCAGAATTTCATTTACATATAGAGGTGGACTACACATCTTATCCTGAGCATGCTGGCCAAGGTAAAGGTCATTTTTCTGACAAACCACAGTTTAGACCTTCAAATTTGCCACCGCCTGTGGACAAGAGGGCATTAGTTGGCCCAAACCTTTTGGTTTTACCAAAATGTTTGGAATTGGCAGCAGCAGGGAGGCAGCAACAGGGTCCACTCAGAGTCAGATTTTTGAAAACATTACCTCTATTACGACGCAGATTGATCAGATTTCATCTGATTGAGTTGGTAGATATTTATTATGCCCACGGATCAACCTTCCTCCCACTGAGGCTACATCTGCATCGTATGATCCATTTATTAGTGCCGATCTACCTACTCTTGCAGATGTCGAGCATATGACCCACACGACTCTGCGTAATACATGTAGACTCTCAATTTTGGATTTACTAACAACATATCAGGTTATCAGTGAGGACCATGGGATTGCTCTTGACAGGGTATCAGAATTTATTAGACAACGATATCCTCATACACATATGAGCCACAGGGTGGCAAATGCAGCTCAGGATATTCCACATCAGCCTATAGAATCCCGTGCACATCATGTTTCTATTGATCCTTTAGCTTGTCCAAGTGGTCATCAGGATGTTACAGGTCACGTTGAGGCTACTGCGACACCTGATCCTGTCCATGGGACATATAGTCGACTTCTTTTTGCTACTGATACTGTACATGCTACATAGCCCCCTACGATGTCTTTACATTCTCGTGATCTTAGTGACATTGGTAGAGCCTTCAAGCAGGCACAACAGGTACTTTCAATTTATAATTTAAATACATGTATATATTTTTAAAATTGTGTTCTAAAAATTTATGTAATGCATTTTAAAAACTTCTAGGGGTTTAACTCCTGATTGAAATTGTGTACTTGAAAATTTTAAGCAGTATGGTGAATTCCCAGACTTTGGAAATTTGGAGCATGATGGCGATCCCATGCAGTATGCAGATAAGGTACATTTAAATTTAATTTTAAAAAACTAATTACTTGATGTTTAAGTTTGAACACATTGAACTCAAGTACATTGTAAAATTTTTAGATAATTTTACATATATATGTGTACTTGAACACATGTAGGGGTTGGGACGAGGCTCAGGACACAGATCGGGAGATATTGGATCGGGACATGGATCCACACATCTTGGATCAGCAGAGCGATCGGTCCATGGATCGAGGGAGAGGTCGAGGGAGAGATCGAGCCATGTATTGAGGGAGAGGTCGAGGGAGAGATCGAGCCATAGATCTGATGATTCTATTCATACCAGACATCCCTCTCTTTGAGATTTTTTTTATAGTATTACATGTCTAAGATCATTTTATTATATGTTGGAGACACTTTTTATGATTTATGTATTGAACATTTGGACGTGTTACATACTTATGTTTTATGGTACACATATATATACTTGTTATAATTTACATGTCACATTCATACAGTTATGTTTTATGGTTTGAATCTTAGAGGTTTGTTATATACGTGCATTATTATGGTTTGATGAACTCACTTACATTACATCTATAAGTACCTTTATTTAAATTTAAATTATGGTAACTTGTTCAAATGCACTTGTTGTACATATATAGATAACTAAATACATTGTGAAATCAAAATGTTGGACTCCACTATCTAATGGTTGCTATTTGTAAATTTAAAAAGATGGACATGTACATGTAATTAATTTAAATAAATAGTTCAAATGAATTTGTCTTTAATAAATAGGTCAAGAAATAGAAAAAATTGAATGCATATATGCTTGAGATTAATGCTATACATGTTTTAAAGTAGAACATAAAAATGCAATCGGAAATAGATGATAGTTAGATTGAATTCTTTAAAGCTCTAAATGTTCATTTTTAAAGTCAATAAAAGTTACATTGTACTAGAAAGATGGACCAAATTACATACATGGTCTCAAGCTATACATGGTAAACAAAGCTAAATTGATGCCAAAATGTAGCTATCTCAAGCACCCCAAACACCATCACTATGATTCACTACAATGTTCATATATTCCAATGCACCTTAAGGTGAACAAGAAAGGACAAACCAAGAGAACCTGGATACAATCTAACATTAACAAAATGGATAAATAATTTAGTTCTATACTTAAAATATAGGAGCTAATATTCTTAAGTAAATTTGGATTTTAAAGATGAAATCAAATTATAAGGTCAAGTGATTTTTTATTCTAGGAGATTGGATTTGAAATGGATGATAGTCTAGATTAAGGATAAGGTCCCTAGATGTTGAAAAATTTGGGTGATGAGGAAAGGACAATATGATGTATGGACTAGATTGAGACCAAGTAACCAAATTTTGATGTTTAAGTGATGCTTTTTTATTATTAAGGATGGAGAATGGATGTACGGTTGAGATGGATCTAGATGGATAATTTTTAAATGATTCTAGGATGAGGGATGCTTACCTGATGAAAATTTAATAAAATTAGGATGTGATGATTAGGATACATGAAAATCCAAATGATCATTTAAAATTATTGAATGTCGTGCATTAGTAATGTATAAAAAATAAAGAAAACTAGAGACAACATTTATGTCTAGATTCTTCACCACTCAAACACCAAATCAACTAGATAATTTTATACAAGTTTGTGGAGTTGAATGTTCAAATGAAATGAAAGATTTGAATGTGAACTTAAGAATTCCACGGAACATAAATAAATTTAAATGCAAAATTGGAACATAGATTAGGTTTTTTACATATTGTTGCACGTATATATATTCAATCTAGCTCATGTATATAGGTGGAGTTGAACAAATATTTAAATTCAAAGATTTGAAAGTGAAATTTTAACAATTCCATGTGTCAAACATACAAATTTACAATCAAGGAATCTAGAGAGATGATATAAAGGAATTTCTAGAGATTCTCAAGAGTGAAGGTTTAAAAGAATGAACCATGTCCAACATGTAAAAATGCAATTGGAAATTTAGATGATTTAAAGGAATTTAGGCAAAATGTAAATTAAAACATTTTTAAAGTCACTGGGTTTTGTAGATCAAGCATATATATGATCTAACATACATGTCACATTCTAAAAAAAAAAACCATTCTAAATCATGTCACATGTCCAATCAATACAAATATATAAATTATCTAGATTTGGAGTCATAAATGTGTACACATGTATCCAAAAAACAACTTAAAGCTCCTGGTACATAAAATCTGGATCCTCTCTATCTTTAATTATCTCTAAAATCTTCTCATGATCTTCAATAGGCAACCTCCACTTTTGTTTGGCACGTCCTCTTTTAGGTAAAGTTTCTAAATTTATTTTTGTTGCCAAAACTAAGTGACTGTAATGTAGAACCTTTTGTCCTGGCCTATAATCAACAAATATAATACCATTTTTATCTATCTTTATTTGTTGATAATATGTGCCTTCAATAACGACTGATCCAATGGGATACTCTTGTCCATCACCATCTGTCATCGATTCGAACAATTTTCTTTTTGGTTGTGTACATCTTAGTAGATAGTAATCTACACCTTCCGCATTTTCAGGATCTACAACTACAACGAAAATATCTCCTGTACACACACCACATATTTACATATTTAAGTAAATTATACATTTAAAAGTTGTAAAAATTTATATTTTATATTTGAAACTTACTTAAACATAGAATATATATATATATATATAAATTTAAATCTTGATTTTAACTAAATTAATCAATTTGGACATACCTATAACAACTAAATCAGATACATGTTCGTAATCAGCTGAATATAGTGGATCATAGACATCAACATTGTCATCTTCAACAAAAGGAGGCATTGATATTAATTGTTTCATTTCCCATTGTGAAACATACCCATCTCTAATATTCTCACATTGATCAATATTTGCATTGTCCTCAATGCAATCAATACAAAAACATGATTTTTCTCTCACATTCATTGCATAAGGCCTACTACTCCCCGTTGTCATGATTTGATGTAGATTTCTAATACCATGAATTGCTTGACAATTATAAGGATTTGATCGATCAATATCTGTTTAAATTCAAACTTGAAAATTCAATTTGAAATCATGTATTACTTGAACTTTGAAATTCAAATTTTTAACAAATTTTGACTAATACATACCTGTAACTTCCCAAAAATACCGTGTGTTGTATGTTGAGTCGCGAGCAGAAAAATGACTTTTGCACCATTCAACAATTTCGTTTGCATTCCGTATGGCATTACCTACAAGTTACACACAAGTTGGCACAATTTGTCACCTATTACTTTCAAAGAACTTAAAAGAAAATTTAATTTAGTTAAATTAAATATATATATACATATCTAATCTTTTAAAAAGTATGAAGCTAAATTGGACATACCAGCAAGTTCATGTTGACGAAGTGCACGCTTCACACATGCTCCTGCTCCATCGTGCTCTCCTTTTCCATGTCCACTCTCATAAAAATTCCACAAAAATTTGGTGTTGCGTCTAGCATGTTGACTACATAACCAAACAAAGGCTTTTGCAGACTTAAATTGTCCTGTGAAGTTACAAATAATTAAACACTTGAAAACCTTGAATTATCTTCAAAAAAAAATTTAAGTCTCAAAGTTTTAAAAGTAAATATAAATTAATTAAAAATAATTTAAAAACCAATGTACTTACCAGCACATCCATCAGACCATATCCAGTGTTGTTCTTGATTTATGCCACGTCGTCTTAGGTCTTCAAAAAACATTTTGAAACAATGAGCTACATAGCTTCTATCATGATTCGTATCATCACTGATATAAAAGTGAACCTCTTTGATGATAATTCTATCATCTTTGCTACTTTGTATTCCATCGACCGCTAACTCTGCATGCCTGTAGCAAACTTGCACGAAGATTGCAACTTGCTTTGAATGATAATATTGACTTTGAATCTCAGTTTGAGGACTAAATGTATAGTTCTTAGAGAAATCTACAATAGAGAGAATACAACCTGGTGGAAAACAATTCCTTGAATAACTAAATTGCTTAGATTGCCATCTTGCACCGTGACAATGTTGGATATGTGGATATATGATATTGCGAAATTTACTCATGAATTCATTGTAAGGCAATCCACTCTCTTTGAGAACAATTTTTTTGGCCTCAACTCCTGACTTCGTTAAGTATGTCTCATATTCAAATCTCTTCCAAGTAACTTGCATTTCATTATTGTCAACATGTAAAAGATTCTTCAAATCTCCACAATCATTACATACATTTTTTATACACTGAACGTTGAATTCATCCGAATTTTCTGATTTTTCACATAGAAGAGACTTCACAAATTGTGTTGTGCTTCCAGGGATGGCTAAATTTTGATCAATTGTTGCCATAACTTTTCTATATGATTGTAGGTGTAGATCAAATTCAACATGATTTCGACAACAACAAGTTTCACGTACTTTATTTATACGTACAAATGATGGTCGTAGTGTTTCAAACATCCTTTGACAAATCTTCACATTTAAAAATTCTTGTTTAAATGCTTCAAAAAGTTCACTTTGTGTTGTATCTATAAAATGTTTTGGATGAGAAATTTTTGTACCATCATCACCTATTATTTGTATAGTATCCCTTCTATTGGAAGAAACACGAGAGTGGGTGGTCCAATATTCAACAACTTGTTTCTTTACATCTTCTGAAATTCTATCTTTTCGAGGAACCCTACAAATATTTACCCAATTTTTCTCAATTTTTCCATCTATTTCATCTCTCTTTTCAATATATCTTTGAACAGTTCTCCTAGAAACATTTAGTAATTCAGAAATTGCTTGAACTTGTCTTCTATATGATAATTTCTTACTAGAAATTATAGTCATCAACGCTCTACGTGCAGCACTTAAATCACTAGACCGACTCTTCTTTTCAATACATTTTAATGCTTCTTGCAGGTTTTCAACAATTGTTTGTTTTAAATCTGATGAATTTTTCCTATTATCAACCCCTAACAACTCCAAAACAGGGTCATTTCTTTTCGTCTAAATAACTTTGCAATTAACTGTGCTCTTCCAATTAAAGATTTCTCTTCAAAAAATTCATCCCATATTTTTTTAGAGTGTAATTTTAATGTGCTTTCAGATAACATATCTTCAGATGAAATATTATTGAAAAGAGAATCTTCATCCATCTCCATCAAATTTTCCATACCATAGTCCAAAACATTTATATTAGTACTAGGTTCAGTTTGTTCTTGTACCTGTACGTCACCTTGATCATCAATATTTTCCATGGGTTGTTGTTCACTAGATGTTCCTTCATCCGCTTTTCTCTTTCTTTGTCTTACTCGTGTTCGTTCATACTTCCTTGATCTAGCCCTTGGATTTGCCATCACAAATTACACTCAAATTTGAATGATTGCCTACATAGAAATTTGTACACACATAAGCTTTCCATGAAACATGTACATGTAATATAGCATAAATATTTTAAAAAACTTGTAACTAGATGCAAAACATAAACATAAAATATTTAAACAAAAGTTTTTAATAAACATAAACATGCAAAACATAAAATAATTTTAATTGAATAATGAATATATTTCTACACATATTTCTTTGATGTTAATATTTTAATAAAAAAAAAGTGAAAACAAACTTCAAATGCATTTTCAATAAAAAAACATAATCAATTAAATAAATTAAAGATCAATACACCTTAAAAATATCTCTCCTCTTCTCCAAATGCCTTTTATTTCGTCGAAATACGTCTTGTAAATTTCAGAAATGATAAACCTTCCAAAATGTTGAAATAAATCTTCTTTAATTGAAAATAGTCGAGAAAATTTTGAAATATTTGTTATTTTTGAATTTTTTTAATTTGATAAATTTGGAAAAAAAATAACTTTATTTTATATCATTCATTTTCGGCCGAGTAATTATCGGCCGATAAGTTTCCGAACGATTACTTTTCGGCCGATTCGTTACCGGCCGATAGGGTTTCGGCCGAAACCTGGTCCAAAATATCTAGTTGGCATCCTACATGGCAGCTTACTCATCATTTTTCAGAATTTTCTGAAACATTCATTTTTGGCAGAGTATTTCTCTAGTCAGATTGATTTTTTTGCAAAAAATAAAAATACCCTTTTGTAGAGCTTGAAGTGTAGAATCCAAATATAGAATTTTTATAATATTTTGATTAGTTTTGATATCTTTTATTTTTAAAATAATGCAAGTAGGTTTTAAAAATTAAAAAAGAGGCTGATTTGATATTAAAAAAATGATAGTAAAATTTATTAAAATGTTTTAAATATTATATGAGGCATAAGAGGAGAGAGTCTACTTCAAAAGGGTATATTTTTTTTTTTGAAAATGATTGAAAAAATTGAAATTAGTTGACGGCCCGTCAAAACTGTCAAATTCTGACATGTTTGACTTTAAAACGTTATTACGAGAAAAATATACATCAAAATGTGATTTTTTTTTTCCATGCACAGGATATTGAAATTACCTATTTGGAAAAAAAAAAAATAGGGAGAAATGAAGTTTTTTTCATTTTATTTCTTGACGGCCCGTGAAGTCACTCTTTTATGAAATTTTCAGCATTCCAAAATTTGTCCTTAAATTGATAAAAACATAATAAAAACAATTTTTTTTAAAATTTTAAAAATTACAGGAATAAACTACACCAAAATTTCTACATTTTATTAGTTTACACCATTTTGAAATTCAAAACATAAAGACCACTTTTACGTGGTCGAAGTTCAGAATTTTTTTTGCTGTTCGCCGATTCCTTTATAAAGTGTGACACAGGTTTGTGATTTTACCCTACGGAAAAGGTGGGGTTAAGAGCAGACAAACAACCAGGGTGGGGTTAAGAGAGGGCCCGGCCGCCTAAGCAGTCAATGCTTAGAGTGTGCCGGTTAAGCCGTCCCAGGGAGTCATTTCGACTGTGATAGGATGTATCTTGATAAGGAGATATATTTAGGAGGTTCTTTAATTATAATTATCGCAGCTGCCCGAAGACCAAAGCAAGGGATCCATGTAGAGTCTTCCATGTTAGATGCACCGAAGTCATTCACGAAGACTAAAAACTCTGTAGTTGGTGATTATTTGAATCAAATGTTTAAGGTCTACAATAGACAAAATGTGAACCATTGCAAAGCATAATGAGGCAGACTCCTGTTCTCGAGAGTAGTTTGCCGAAGTACTCAAGGGTCTTTCCATGCTAATCCATGGATAAAGGGTCATGATAGGCATTTCCCTCCCAAATATAAAAATTCCATTAGAATGCAGTTTAAACCATTTAATTGTTCCTTTGAACACTTATTGTTACAGTTACAAAAAAAAAAACATTTATTCACTTTCATTAGGGGAGAGGGGTCTATAATGGAGCAGGGTCTAATAGTGGGGATATAAGTAGTCCTCATTGGGCCCCATAGTGGAGCACTTTAATATTCAATTGTAAAACACTTTTTATCCATAAAGTATGCAAAGTGACAAATCATGTGATGCCACATTAGTGCACCAATAAAACATGACTTAGTGCATCACTATCGGGCTCACTTTTTTTTTGGGCCTTTTTGGATACCTCAACAAAAAGCATGTTGATGTGGCATCATATTTGATGATGTGGCCCTAAAATGAAATATAGAAGCACATGAGTTTCCAAATAAACTGTTGTACAGAATTGGGAGTGATTTGAAATTTCCACGTAGGATTTTGAGAAATGCAAAGTTAGGGTGCTCCACTATAGGCCCCTCTCCCCTATACTCTTTTATTTTAAGGGAGTTTTTCCTTGCCATGTACCAAAAATTTCTTCTATCAATTAGCAGGTTTGATGTCTGAAGATAAGGAATCCTAAATAATACTCTTAAGATTTACATACATGAATAGCTTGGCCTACTATTAGTGCAAGCGAGAGGAAAATGATCATTTCAACTCAATGAAATCATATTATTGCAAGTGAGAGGAAAACGATCATTTAAACTCAATGAAATCAAGTAGGCATGCATTTAAACATGCATATGTATAACATTATGAGAGAGGTCTCTCAATCCCTAACATTTGCACAATGTGTTCTTATACCAACATACTAGCAGATTGATGTAAAGATTTCCTTTGCATGCAGATTTGAAGAAGACATAGTAAATAACTGTAATATATTCATTTTATTCTCGTTCTTGTAGGAAATAGTATATTGTTTCTTCATTCAAACAAAATACCTATTTTTCTTTTGAAAGTGAAATAACACTATTTTTTCTTCCTGTCCTTTTGTATTTACATTATATAAAATCCAAAGTAATACATTTATCTCTTTAAAATAGGCTACCCTATGTGTAATTCCAACACAAAAATGCACAATTTCCTTCAACCAGATAACATATATTTATTTTAAAGGAAAAGCTAGATGACATACCTTTTATTGCAAGACTATTAGTTTATTTCATTGCAACAGAATAATTAAAATTTCTCTTCATTTATAGCAAGTCAAATGCATTTATAGAAATTTTGGTGGAGGCTTCTCACATACTTGCACACACAATGAAACTATTCAAAAATTTCCTCACAAAACTATCCCCACCCAAGGATTTACACACACTTGTAACCCCAACTTGAGGTTCACTATGGGAGAGAGAGTGGAAAACTCTCCAAGTGTGAAGAAAATATATATCTCAATAAAATTTTATTTCACCAAGCCCTTTTATCTCCAAATTTCTTTCCAACACAAGTCACATGGCCACTACACCATTTAAGGGTACTAATACCCACACATATCCTCTCCTTTTCTAACAAGGAATTTTCTTCCCAAGAAGGGTCCTACCCCTCTCCCCACACACTAACGTTGCTCTTCCCATATGGTGAGCTTGATCTTCACAACCCACAACCATAACAATACACAACACCGTCATACTCAAAGAAATACACAAAATGCACATTCACAATACATAAATCTCATAAAATTTCCTTTAGGCATAAGAACACATGAGATAAGAAAACTTACATTTTCAAGATTTGACCAATGTGTAAATTGATTGTAGGAGTAGTTCTTGAATCCAACTACTATATGCCCAACTTGGTATATGAGTCCCTATGTGCCCTAAAGTCTACATTTTCAAGATTTTAGAGTTCATTCCAAGCACATTTAGTTTTCTAGGTGCACTTTTGTGTTCTCCTAGCTTTTTGTTCTGTTTACATTCGTTTCTAGGTCATTTGTTAAAGTTTTGCATATCATTAGTTTTGAGATTAGGTCTTGCATGTTACTAGTCATTCCAAGCCCTAGATTGATGATGAACCCCTCTTTAGTCATTAATCATACCCTAGGACAACCTTTAGCAGATCTCTTTCCTTCATTCCATCCTTGGATTGAGATCTCTAGGGTTTCCTTGAGTGAAACAAGAGTGTGAAATAGGAACACTATCTCCTCAAAGGTAGACCCCCATCCTATTGAACCGTTGTTTAATTTTTGGTGAACTTGTATTTAGAACATGTTAATTCTGATTTGGAGTGCATCATCATCCTAGATCTAGCTTGCATTAACATTGCATTAGGTTTTGCATTAGTTAATTGGCATATAGAGTTTCTAAATAGTGCATTAGTGAAAGTTCATATAGGTTGCATTTTTGTCTCTTGCACTCACTAAAATTTAGTTAAAATATGCATTTGCACTTAGCTTAGATATCATCAAAAATAGAAAGCATAACATTCACAAAAAAATTACTAAAAATGGTGCAAAAACCCTAAACTAGGACTCATACACCCCTCTGGGTGATATAGTCCTAGTACATCATATTTTTCTTGATTTATGGGTATTTTGTGCTCACTATTATTCACTATTCAGATCCTCAAAAAACCTTGATTGGGACTCATACACCCCTTTGGGTGATTTAGTCCTATTTCATATTGTAGACTACATTTTACAACATTAAAAACTTTGTTTCTATGTTCCTATTTGTTGTCATTAGATTTTTGTTTCTGTTTATTGAGTTTCTATTTCATGAATTTCATTAGATCTCGCTCAATTTAGACATATTACATTTGTGGAAAAAATTACATTATTGTACTTTTCATTCCTAGTATTTGTTCATAGTTCAATTAGATTATACTACATTTGGAATTCATTAAAAAAAAAACAAAAACACCTACAAACCGATGAACCACTTGGAGAAAGCATAGTTATTTGAGTATGTCAAATCTCTTTTTCCAAGTTAACCTAACGCTCAAGCCTTTTAGTAGTGATGAATTTTACATGTTAGATGAAGCCTTTGAGGATTTAATCTCACAAAGTTCATCCACTAAGGCTTGTTATGACAAACTAAAACCAAGAGAAGTTAACATGATTCAACCTCAACTTATTCTTTACCAAACTTCACACAAATTTCAAACTCAAAACAAACCTGTTTTCACTCTTGAACCACCTAAGATAATTGTTTTTCAGCAATCAAGGTATAATACCAAAATATTGCTCATACATATAACACTAGAAACAATCTGCAACCAAAAAAACTAACTACAACATCTTTACCTTTTCCTAACCCATCTTTCCTAGCACTCCTCGTTTGCCTTCAAATAGTGGAAAGGAGTATGATCTTGTTGAACAACTTAAGAATACTCCTACAAAGATATCCCTATGAGACCTAATTCAGAATTCGCCCAATTATCACACTATGCTTCAAACCCCCTTGCAACAAGTAGTGTTTCCTTCTGGTACAAATGCAAATGATGTGGCAACTCTAATACAAGGAATGAATATAGTTAATGTAGACATTACCTTTCATCAACATGAGCTACCTCCTTTGGAAATGAGAAAGAAAAATGATGCATTCATGATAATAGCTACTTATGATGGGTGAGGAATAAAAAAATCCTTGTTGATAATGGTTATGCTCTTAATGTGTGTAGTGTGATCCTTTTGGATAAACTAGGCATGAATAAAGCAAGAATTCAACTTGATTCCTTTTCGATTCGATGATTTGACAATGTAGGAAAGCAACCACTTAGTGTAATTGCTTTACCTATTATTGTTGGAAATGCTACCTTGCAAACTCCTATTCATGTCATGCCCAATAATATTATAATCTTCTTTTAGGGTAACCTTGGATTCATGAGATGCATGTAGTACGTTCAACTCTTCATCATATAATGAAGTATGTGTATAACAATAAAGTATACCAAATTAAAATAGACCTCGATCTTGGAAGTTTCTTACAAGTTGAAAAAGGAACAAGTCCTCTAAACACATTAATTCCAACATCAAAAATAGAACCTATGAAAGAAGAAAAACAAGAGATGGTAACAATGTCGAATTTATTGGAAGATGATTGTGTCTCCTTATAGTTCACATCTTATTTTATGGGAGAATACATGTAATCACAAGAAAAGAATATGAAAAAGAAAAGCAACCAATGGTGATGTCAATGCAAAACTTAGATGAAAACTCACAAGAATCTACCTCATCTACTCGAGAAGAAGACACAAGCTATACAAAAACTTTAATGAGATAGACTATCAACCACCAAACCTAAAAGAAATGGAGAGACTTTATGGAAAAGGTTGTGAGTTCATGAAACAACTTGGGTATAGTGGAAAAGGATGTGGAAAGAAAGAACAAGGTATCCGAGTTCCTATAGAGCCTAACACACAAGAAACAAAAAGTGGTTTGGGATATTGTCCTTCTAAGATAACACAAGCAACAAAAAGACCCTCGCTAAATATCAACACCATCATGTGTAATCCTAAAATAACTCTCACCTTGAAGCATCCAAAATTGATTGATACAACTTGTGAAGCATCATGGGAATACTTCAAAGATGATGAAGCCTTAAAAGAAATGCTACGAGTTTATGAAAAATCATCTAATCCTAAAAAGAAATGGGTTACATGTGCTATGCTTAGTGCCGAGAAAAAAGATGGAGAAAAGGAAAGTAATGAGATTGACAAGAACAACGAAGAATACAACCTTGCATTTTTGAAACAAAATACACTTCCTTTAGGAGATACAATTGACATACCGATGGAAATTAACAATAAAGAGAAAGTAATTAAGATAGGAAAGTGCCTTGATGAAATGAACAAGAAGACCATCCAACTTTGCTTCATGACTTTCCCAAACTTTTCACTTGGAATTATTCGGATATGCTAGGAATTGATGCTAAGATAGTGACACACAACATATTCCTTGTTGAAAATGTTAAACTGGTAAGACAAAAGATATGAAAGATGAATCCTAAGATAACCTTACTATTTAAGGACAATATTGAAAAACTCCTCGAAGCTATTTTTATACAACCTATAGATTATTCTCCTTCGATCTCTAACATTGTCGCAGTTGCAAAATCGGATAATCGTATTAGGATGTGTACGAACTTTCATGATTTGAATAAAGCATATTTAAAAGATGACTTTCCCCTTCCTAATATTGACATGATAGTGGACTCGACTGCGAGACATTCTTTGTTGTCATTCATGGATGGATTCTCTGGATACAATCAAATCTTTATCAATCCTCAAGATCAATACAAAACAACATTTACAACTGCTTGGGGAACATTTTGTTGGGTAATGATGCCTTTTGGATTAAAGAATGCGGGCACAACATATCAATGAGCTATGACATTGATACTTGAGAATTACATACATAAGATTTTGGAAGATTATGTTGATGATTTTCTAGTCAAATCCTTAACTCGACAAGACAATGTAAATATCCTTCAAAATATTTTTGAGTGAATGTGAAAATACAACATGAGACTAAATCTGAAAAAGTGTCTTTGGTGTAGATAGTGGAAATTTTTTAGGTTTTATCGTATCTCACAGAGGCATTGAGGTGGACACAAAGAAAATTGATGCTCTAGTTAGCATGCCATCTCCTAGAAATATTTCTCAATTGTGTAATTTATAAGTCCGAGAATTCAAGCTATGCATCATTTCATATCATCTTTAACAAATCAAACATTACCTTTCACAAATCTCCTTAAGAAAGAGGTTCAGTTTAGTTGGAATGAGGATTGTAAATAGGATTTTGAGAGTTTGAAAGATTATCTTTCCACTCCACTTGTTTTACAACCCCCTATGCAAGACAAACCATTTATCCTTTATACAACAACATTGGCCCATGATCTTGTAACATTGTTGGATCAACAAGATGAAAATGGTAAATAACATCCCGTTTATTACATTATCCAAACCCTGATTGATTATGAAAAATGATACAAAGCAATAGAGAAACATTGCTTGGCTCTTATATTCGGTACCAGTAAATTTAGACATTACCTATTAAATGTTGAAATACATGTGATGATGAAATTCAATCCTTTAAAACATGTTTTCACTAAAACAGATATACGAGGACGCTTAGCTAAGTGGGTTATGTTGTTAATTGAGTTTGACCTTAAGTTTGTCTCATGGTGCAAAAAGTAATTAAAGGACAAGCCTTGGCTGACCAATTAGCTAATGCTTCTTCTCCTTTAGCGTTAGCTAATAATGATTCATTCCCTACTGATAATGTGTTGATGATTGAAACTAATACATGAGAGTTATATTTCAATAGATTTAAGTATAAAATTGGCTCCGGAGTGAGAGTTATATCTTGCTAAGAACTTCTTCAAAGAATCCCAATCAGCTATGCACTTATCTTCCAAATAACAAAACCAATCTGTAGCGGGTCCAATAAGAGATTCAATAAATAATTTGATAAAAGCATCTTCTTCACTTACCCCCAAGATGCCACAGGCAACTGTGAAAGCCAGAATGTGTTTTTTAGCATCTTGAGAACCTTCTCCATTGAACTTTGGAAAATACTTTCTTGATCCTTCAGGCAATAGTGAGTATATAGGCAAAGAAAGATGACCAAAATGATTTTCCCATGGTTGAGAAGAAATCAACGCCATAAAGTAATTCTGAAAATTAAATTAGCATAGGTCTTTGCTGGAACAAAATTGTTTATGAGTACATTTCATCTCAAGAGCCGCTAACCTCCATCCTCGGGGAGGCACCTTCAAATTTCTAAGGAAAGAAGACACAAACACTTCGATTCTTTCCCCAGCGGAGTCGCCAAAATCTGTTGGTTAGCAGATTTGTTACTTTAGTTTACACTCTATTTTCCCATAACAGTGACAGCTTGACCAATAGTTGAGACACTTGCAATGATAGTTGCAAATGCTCTCTACTTATTTTACAAGGCGCAGCTACCTTCGGAAGATATGCAATGAATGAGAAAATAGGGTATGCTTTTGACTAGAAAGCAGAGAAGGAAGCTAACAATCGTGCATAACCATGACACAAATGTGATGAATTAATTTTAGAATGAAATAGATGCAAGAAAATGACACACAGTTCATATCCCACACCCACGAGTGAGAAAAAGAAAAGAATGAGCAGCTAATTTTCCCTCAACGTATAAAATAAGCTTACACATAGCCTGTCATAATAGATAAACATTGAAGTGTAATTACAAAAAAACATAGTCCGCTTACAATCTAAAGAAAACATTGACAAATACACAGATTCTGAATATTTCCTTTATTTCTTCAATGTTCACATGAGTTCAAAGACTCTCTCGCTACATAACAAAACTGTGTGAAAGAAAATAATACTGCCCTACTTCCCTTGTTCTCTGTATAGCCGGAAAAAGGATAGAAAAATATCCCCTCTATATCTACCAATTACATATTTATAAACTCATTCCCAGGAGCCTTTCAATTCCCGTAACTGCTTCTACGTTTCAACCATTTCTTGGGTTTGATTTTCTGCTTCTTTTTCTTTGTAACTGCTTCTTTGTTGGTAATTGATTACAAAATGGGGAAGTTTTCCCTTTCTCGTGGATATAATAATAATATTTAATTCATTAAAGAATTAAAATGTTATTAAGGGCCTTAGAATGAGATATAATCTTTGGGCACATATTTTTAATGAGTGACGGGAGATATGTAACTCTATGTGGCTAAAGCATTGCTGATAGTCTCAACATTCCAATCCATCAGAAACCATCAGGAGAGCACAATTTTAACAGCTTGTAGCAGCAAACATTCCCATCCACTTGTCACTTCAGAGCTCTCAGAAGGCACCTTTGAGTGGCTTAGATCATTTTAAACTATCTGACCCTATTGATCTCTCAAACAAAAAATAGTGTGTGGTCACTACAAATTTTAATGACTAACATTTTTTTCCTGCAATTGGCAGAATCTCTCTTCTACAGAGGAACTATATATAGAATTTTATGATGACAAGTAATATTGACCTCGTTTATCAAAACGTTCAATATTTTGACCTGTCCTTGGTAGCGTTGTAATTGATAAGTGATACCCATTGATGTAGGAGGAAATTTCTCTAGAACTTGATGACTCTGCCCATTAGATATAATTTTGCACATTTCTTCCTTTAAAGCGTCAAGTTTGTCACAGAGTTCATTTCTCAAATAAGGTAAAGTATCTGACAAGCCTAATTTCTGCCTGGAAATGATCAAACGAAAAGTAGGTGTTGTGACAGATAAAACATTATGGTAACTTCTCAACATGACCCGGTAAACTTCACTTTCATATAATCTTTGCTTTTTCTGAGATTTTTGAAGATAGGTCAAGTCCCAAGGACTATAAAATGACCATCCCCACGAAGGATTGGCCTCTAGTGGACATGGAACTTCTGACAAAAGTAGAGCCAACATAATGGAGTGATCTATATGCCAAGAAGTCCCATCGATTAAATTTATGCCACCTGAATGCAAGAGCAAAGAAACTACAACAACAACTGATGTGAGAACTCTATAGCAAACTCCAACAAGCTGAAAGAGATATAGTATCAACCAAGCAAAACTCAAGTGTCCACCTTAATATATGAATGTGGCCTTACGGGATGGGCCATGGGAATGTGCCAAGAGAAAAATGTGTAGCGCCTCTTTCAGTCTGTTCTCTCTAATGGATGCCATGAGAGATTTAATTGCCTCCTTATTAATGACAAGAAGGCTATTCTTTTTTATTTCGTTTGAAATTTTATAGTCAACAACTTGTATGTCCTCTTCGATTACCATATAAGCTGATCAGAATGAAGGTCTAATGTTTCTAATAATACACAAGCTCCAAAGTATTCCACAAGGCATCCCGTCTGCCTCTAAGCCATCAGCCGTGTTTCTCCTTGACTTGGGGCGGGATTTTCCTGCAAAGATTGTCGCCATGATGTTCGAGCAAATAGAACAAAGCCTTCAACTGACCCATAAGTGTAGTCATCTAGTCTTCATTTTAGCTCGATTGTTCCTGCATTGATTGCATTCCATGAGACAAAGCTTCTTCGAGGCGCTTTGTCAAATAATTGTTGCGTCGTGTCCATACTTCCACATTTTCCATATGTGTCGCGATATGTCGGGAAGTCGGGTGTATTTGAAACTTCAGAACCTTGAAGTCGCGCCCTTTTGAAGTTAGAGAACCTTGAGGACACCCGACAACAAAGAGTCGGGAATATCTTAGGTTTCAAAATTTATAATATGTCTGACAACAGGAGGAGTCCAATATTTATAAATCCATAGCTTTTAAATATGAATCCTTTGGTAAATATTTTAAAATCACCGTGAATCTTTGACTTTACTAAATAAAGTCTTTAATTTTTTTAAAATCACGAGACTTTTAACTTTCAAATCATGAGGCACATAAGAAATGAACTTCAATTGTAATATATTTCATTCGTCTTTCCAACCCCTAGGAGAAGTATTATAGGAAATACTTGTATACTTAAATTGAACGCCACCTGGATCTGATTAAATAATGCCTCTGTTTATTTTTTCAAAACTATTCTTTGGCTAAAAACGAAAAACCTCCATATCCTTTGCACAACAGCTTAGTTTTGCATTAAATTTGGACAACATGAAGATTTGACTGCCCCGAGCAATACCTAGAAACCATTTAATCTCCAACAACCAAAAAATTGAATTTTGGGCTCATTTGTGAATCACCAATGAGAAAAAGTGAAGCTGGAAATCTTACAAACAATGAGGCATCTGAGCATGAAAACTTGCCAAATTAGGTGTAGTGGAGATAAAATCATGCGCAGGAGAGGAATTTGCACCAACTAGCATAGATTTTTGAAAATTAATTATTTTCATGACTTGGCAAGCTCAAAGGCATGTAAGGAATTGTACTAAAATTTGAAAATTTTCAAGTTCAAATTTTGGGGTAATAGTATGTAAACTTGGATCATAGTGAACTGACAGTGTAAATAGTGGCAACTTACACTAATTTGGAAAAAAGTATTCATCACCTAGAATTTAGAGTGGAGGTCACACACTCACCCACCTCTCTAGGCCGATTTGGTTTATGACTATTCATACTCTTTACACACATTCTATCTAAAAACGAAGTGATGACATAACAAATTGAATAACTAGGTTACAACCTTTCACATGAATTATTCTAACCCCAAGAATAGCCAAGTTATCTACATTGATGAACATAATGCTACAATCATTAAGTGACTCTATTTCAAAAACTATGATCTCATCAATAAATGACTTCAATTCAAAAGTAGGATGCCAACAATAAAATACCTCAAACAAAAGTATAATCTCATCAATAACTTACAATGAAAAGTATAATCTTCAACAATAAATGACTTCAATTAAAGATATAATCAAAAATCAAATGATCAATCAGATAATATAGGTTATTCCCAACTTATTTACTTCATGTTCAATAATCAAGTAAACAATCCAACCAAATAGGTTATTCCCAACCTAGGGTTTCAATCAAATGTGATGTAATGATCAAGTGATCATAAACAAATCATAAAACCTATCTTTCAATATACCTCAAATATTCACATGTTTATAATTTTCACTATATTTGTATATAATCTGTAGGACATTAGATTGAGAAGAGTTTGTGCTTCTACACCTACAAGTCCTCTTCTCATGACAGATTTGGTTTGCTATCTAACGTGAGTCCTCTTCTTGAATTTTGTGAATAGGAATAGACTCTTAATCAAAAAATAAGAAAATAACATAATTAGAAAGTACATTTTTCAACCCTAATGTTGAATATTGATATAATAATCAAGTATACACCCTAACCCCAAGGAAAATACTCTCTTCCTACTTTTAAGGAGAGATGAGTAATCAATCAAGTATAGAATATCAATCATGGTTGGCATAAAATCACATCCTACCAATGACGACATGTTTATCATGCATCATTCTCATTATATTACTAACTTCACTATCCCCAAAGGTTAACCTAGCCTCATAATCTATAACAATTTCAAGATAACACTTTAATGTATATTAATCTCCATACTTCACAACTTATGCAACATATGTAGTCTTAATAAACTAAGTATAGTTCCAATAACAACATAGCCACTTAGATTCCAAAATTTAGTGTATATATAAGTATTCCCAAATAAAAAGGTTTCACCAATTCAAGACTTAACCAAGAACCACACAAGATTATCCAATTGAAACTAGGAAATAATCCATGTTCAAAAAAAAGATTATCATTCATTTAAAACTTCCTTTCCAAACAAAGGCTTTCATAAGCAAATAACCTTTCAAACATAAAATAATAAGGAATAGAAATTAGCATTCTTGTATTAAATGCTTCATTTGATATTACTTCCTCTCTAGCTCAATTCCACCAACCAACTTGCTACTTCTTCTAAGTTCAACCTATCTTCAACCTCTAGCCTCTTACCAATTCTCTCAACAATTGTAAAATCACAAAATAACTCTCTATCTCACAAAGGTTCTCAAATACTGTCACATAGAAAATACAATAGAATAACAATGAAGAATTCTAAATTAGAAGTGTAAAAAAGGGTAGAGAGATCACCTCTATATATACTAAAATATGAGCATTGTAATGCTACAAATATGCTATTTAAAATCCTTCACCACTCAAACAACAAACCAAAATGCATCGACTGAGCTGATATGTGGCTGATTTAAGCTCTTATATTACAGTTCACCTAATAGTCCTCTCATTTCCAATTCCATAATTCTATTGATGAGTCAACTCCCTTCTTGTGACAACATGACTCTTTTATTGAGTCAAGGCCCAACAATGCATTACTACAAGTTTCATATTTGATTTACAAGTCAACTCCCCTCACAAACTTCTTCCATCTTTGCATTGATTGAGTTTTATGTTTATCTTATGGATTTAATTGGATATGGCATATGTTTAAGACTTCTATTGGTTTCCAAATTCTATAGATTTTAGTCCCACCTTCATATTTTAGCACCCTTTACTCATGCACAGTTAAGACTAAGCTGGTATTGTTGAATCTGCATTCATTTTACTTGCAACAATTAAACATTAGTTCCTTTACTTGCACGCAACACATAAGTCTCTAACATATTCTTCCTTATGCACTTTAGGCACAACTTTAAGCTTTTTCCTTTATATCATATAAGGCAGTGCCATTTCATTGTGCTATGCTTATTACAAATCACTTAATATGTGCTAGTCATAGGATAGTATAATGCTGACTTATGCACTCATCATAAGGTTTATACTATGGCCTCATATGCTGCCATTTAAAATGCTTTACATGTTTAACATTTTTACATTTCATCTAAAACATATCTTCCATAATATGTGTTTGATTTAAACTCCCTTTTCTATGTTAAATATATGCACAACTTGTATTCCTATTATGTTGGCTTAAGTACCAACCTTTCCCTATACTGTTTGTGATTCTTATTAGCGCTATGTTTACTTATAAACATTTCATAATACAATTCATATATATATATATATATAAAGAAACATTCTTTGATATTTAAATATATTCACAATTATATAAGCATATATATAATATATACATGTATATATGTGTGTGTGTGTATGTATGTATGTATGTATGTATGTACATGCATTATTATTTGACTCATATATTCCTCTTCATTGATGAGTATGTACAAAAAATGTACACACACACACATATACATGTCATAAATGGACAATTTATATCCTCATGCATATTATGTAATCACATGCATGAGTTATTGTTCATACATATATACATATATAAATTCAATGTATATACTACTCAACATAGATATAGATATGAACACACAAATAATAAGGACTTTCACTTGACATAAACACTTAATTACATTTTCCCAATCAAGAACATTCAAATATTAAGACCATAAATCAATACAAAACATACTCAAACCCTGATAGAAGGTACTTACCATTTTTTGAACTATCTTAATTAGACTTAGACCAACTAAGATGTGAGTGTGTGATAGCTCAAATAGGAATATTATGGTTACCAGACCAAGCTCCTTTCCTAAGTCATACTCCCCTCTCATATGTGAGGGCTTGACTCTCATATGTGAGGGCTTGACCCCTTCTTACATCCAAATTAGTGTATCACATAGGTAGTTAGTCATTCACATGAAATATATTTGCATTATCAAAGCATTAACCTATTCATATTGCTATACATATTCACTCATCGCATTTCCCATTAGCGTAAAACATAATCATTCCTCCAAAAGCAATAAAATCTCAATGCATATTTTAGTATTTCACTCACCTATCAAACATATTAAAGTCATGATTTACATTTATCATCAATTTCACTCATGGAGGTAAAATTAGCTTGATAACTATGGAGGCATATGATGCAAGTAATATTTTCAATTCAATAAAGATCTATGTTTGCATAATATTCTCTTGTGTTATTCCGATATGTTGAACTCTAAGTTGTAGGGCCGGATAGTTCTTATTGGGCCCTTCATTTGTGACTACACCAAATTCATATCGAAAAGATTTGTATGCTTGTCCCCTCACGAATCCATTGATTTATATCCCTCTATTTCTAATAAATTTCTTCCTTCTTAATGATGTTATGTAATTTTCTTAACATGGCTTTTTCCTTACCCACCAAAATCATCGATGATCCCAACTCTAGATTATTTTGCACCTATCTAAGCGAGTCCTTAAGGGATTTTTTTGAGTAAATATGAGTAAAGGGGTACATGGGGATACCAACCTCTTGAGCAAGGATAGGATTCAAAGAAGAACGAGAGATCTTGGGACCTAAGGGAAAAACCAACTCCAACACTGATTGAGGAGGAAAATCAAGGGAGCACCTTCTATCCTAATAGGGGGAGGGAGAACTTATTTTTTCCCTTATTAGAGAGTTGAAACCTTTGACACCTGCTTAGGAAAAGCATTGTAGAGGTGGCCAACAAAAGAGAAAAATTGACAGAAGAGAAAAAAATTTATATTCAATGGCTTGAGACTAGTTACCAAGCATAGACTCTAGAGTGACTGAGGAAGGCATCAATTTATTGGGTTCAATGCTCATGCAAAAGTGAGTGAACACCTACTTGGATTGCTCCTTGGTGACATATTCCAAAGAGATAAATTTACCAAAAGAGTTAGCCACACCCACAATAATCTCCTCATCTAAAATTTCTAGGGGAAGCCCTAGGAGCTGCACCCAAGTTGGGAGGGAAACCACCAGATGATCAGAAGGGTTAAGCCAGAGTGTCATTTGCACAGACGAAGAATCAAGGACCATTAGTTAAAGTCTTCAAATAGTGTTCTTGAAGGGTGAAGGTGAAGCATAAAAATCCCTTAGGGAGAGTAGCGATGGAAAAGTAACCCTTAATAGGCCATCGAGAGGATGACCATTTATGAACATATTCAATGTTGGGATGCCTTCCCACAAACCTTCTAATAAGGGAGTTCTCCATTTTAGCTAGGGAATGATTGATCGATGGGTCCTTAATTTTTAGACACATTTTCTTCCATCATCATGGTTCTAGCAGCATCCATAATTGTTTTATTCTTTCTCTCTGCAACTCCATTCTGCTGAGGGGTTCGGGGAGCAGATAGTTGTCTTTTAATTCCATGTTCTTCACAATAAGAGTTGAATTCATTAGAAATGAACTCACCACCTCTGTCAGATCTCAGACACTTGATTTTTAGACCTTTCTGATTTTCTGCCATAGCCTTGAAGCATTTGAATTTCTCTAGAGCTTCACAATTTTCTCTCAAGAAGGAAACCCAAATCATTCTAGAGTAATCATCAATAACCAACATAAAATACCTTTCTCCATGAATACTTCTGACTCTTGAAGGACCACAAAGGTTAGTATGTAGCAGCTCTAGCAAATCATTTGAATGAAAATTTTTGCTCCAGAAGGAGACTCTAGTTTGTTTACCCATCTGACATTCCTTGCAGATTATATTAGTAGGCTTCACTAATCTAGGAAGATCTCTTACTGCTTGAGCATAACTTATCTTGATAATATTGTCAAAATTTACATGACACAATCTCCTATGCCACAAATAGCTTTCATCTATCTAAGCAATCAAAAAACTTCCACTAGCAGTATTCAAATGAAAAATGTTGCCTTATGTTTTGTTTCTTGTTGCAATCAAGTTTCAAGAACTTCCATGTATCTTGCATCTTCTATCTTTGAACTGTAGACCATATCCCTTGTGAACCTTCTATCCAACACTCAACAGATTGTACTTCAGACCTTCAATATAGAGGACATCATCATTGTTGTCCTTACCACCAAGGAAAATGGATCCTCTTCCACGAAGATTCACACCAGCATTGTCTCCCAATCTTACAACTTCACCATCATACTGTTTCAGACTCACAAATTTGCTTTTGTCACTAGTCATGTGATGTGAGCATCCACTATCAATGACCCACTCATCTTTTTCTTCAACTTGAGTTGCAAGAGCTTTTACGTCTTTAGTAGATTCAGTAGCCACAAGATTATTAAAAATGGTAGCAATGAAATCCCAATCATCTTCTTTTCCATTATCTTTATGAGATTCTTCATTAGTCACTGCTTCTTCAACAAAGTAGCATCTCTTCGGGAATCTAGACTTCTTAGGTTTAGATCTAGGAACTCTTTCAAGACATCTTGATGCAAAATGACCTATTTTACTACATGAAAATCATTTAATAGGTAATACATCTTCATACTTACCTTTACCTCTCCCTTCTTGCTTTGCAATCGATGCTTCCAGTTCTTCTACTTCTCTTTCTTTATCTTTGAGTTGTTTTAGTTCTTCATCAAACTTAGATACCTTCCTAGAACTCTCTCCTGAACTATATCTTTGTCTGTTGCTTCCGGGCATAGTAGCCTTAAATGCAGATTTTGTTTTTGGTGTGGATTCACCAAACTCACTTATCTCAAAAGCAACAAGTTTCCCAATCAACATATCTCTTGTCAACTTATTTACTGATCTGAACTCTTCAATAACATGAACCTTCATTTTGTAGGAGGGAGGAAAGGATCTAAGTACTTTAGCCACAATTTCATCCTCACCCACAGAACAACTAACACATGTAATACCCATCACTATCTCATTTACTCTCTACATAAAAGAAGTGATATTTTCATCTTCACCCATCTTCAGATTCTCATACTTTCCCTTCAAGCTTTAGCTTATCCATCTTCCTGTGGTATGTGCAAGATCACATGGAAAATAGGCCCTTAAGTAGCAAAAAATTCAGAAAAAGAGTTAGGAAACTTGACGTAAAAAATTTGAATAAGTTATCTATATTATTTCAAAAATATGTAAGAATAGAATCTAAAAATTAATTTAGTTTCCAAACTTAGGTTTGTTTTAAAAAAAAAATCTATTTGGTGAAAATTTGAAATTTCAATGCAATGGCTTTAAATTCAGGAAAAAATAAGAAGTAGGTGTCCCCGACCATCCTAACCACAAAAAATGATAATATTTTTTTGTAATATTTTTTATATGTAAGAGGACCCAAGCCTTGATGTGATGCATTTTTTGTAGTTTTTCCAAGTAAATAATTAATTATGCATTTTATTCACAAATTTTTTTAAAAATAAAACTTGTATGTTTGACCACCTTAACTTGGTCAAACTTCATGAAATTTAATTTTTCTTTTTTTTAGCATAGAATGTGACATGTTTTGGATTTGATATCGAAAGCTATAGATGCTTTTTCAACTCAATCAATCAAGACTTTAGTTGTAATTTGAATAGAAAATGAATAATAATTACTTTATTAAATTCAAAGTAAAGCATAGTATATCGTGGAAAGTGATAATCTCCTTTAAAAACCCTTTTGGTTTCATAAATTTTGGGTAAAACAGTAGTCGTCAACCACATACCCATCATATTGCCACTTTTTGGCCCATCATGATCCTGCACATACCAACCTGTGCATCTCCTTCATACAAAGTTTCCAGTTTCATCCACATTTCATGATCTGTATTCAAACCTACCATATTAGCCATCTCTGAATCTGTCAAGGCACTCACCAAAGCTTCAATAGCCTTGATTCTGCTTTCAGCGTCTTTGATTTCATTAGTGCAGTAGAGGAGCCATTTTGAGGAATGACATATTCATTTTTAATAATCTTCTAGATAGCATCACCAATAGACATTAAGTGGCATTGCATTCTAACTTTCCATAGTGAATAGTTAGAGCCATCAAATCTAGGACTATCCTTCTTGAATATTGTTGCCATCTCGGATCACCTCAAGCTATTAGACTTTCTTCAAAGGAACCTGCTTTGATACCAATTGTTGGGAAAACAAGGACAAACAACTTAGAGGGGGGGTGAATCAGTTGTAACAAAAACTAAAACTCTTCTTCTTAATCTTAGATCTGATGAATAAGCAATTAACCATAAACAATCAACACATCAAAGAGACAAAGAACACAAATATTTTTTGTGTGGAAACCCTGTTGAGGAAAAACCATGGTGGATGTTAGTCCACAAGATTATACTATGCTAGAAGTATAAAAAGAAATAATAAGGGGAATGCACATGCATTCAGGCACACTGCCTAGAGTTCACTGCTCAATTACAAAAGAGGACTCACTGTCCAACAATAGGGTTTGGATTAAAACCATCCAATATTTGTGAATTGAGAAAATAACTTCTTCACAAGCCTAATTACAGTTCCAATTAAGCTCAATACTTCTTCACACTTCGCACTTTCTTCTTCACACTCTTCTAAGAAATCAAATGATATTCACACATACACACATAGGAGCACATGAAGCACCATGAAAAATAATGAACTAATCGCCCTTAAATATCTGCTGCATGAAATTCCATCACCACTTCGTCAACCAAAGAAATAAAATATATTTGTAATGTCGGCCCAAATTTACAAATAAAATTTTAATGTGTATCCACCAAGGTTGGCCACAACATAGTGGAGACCCAAATTAATATCTCCAACACAAGAATATTTTAATTAATTACACCTCGAAGATCCACAACACGCTACCAACAATATGTCGGTCAAGAACAAGAAAAACCAAACATGCACACAAAGATCTTCAACCACAAATTCTCTGAATAATGTGGACGCACCACAAAGATAAAGAATGATCTAGAGACACCATATAACACCAAGAAATAATAGAGAAGCCTTTGCAACAACTGAGAAAACAAGAATTAAAAAAACTTCAATCAGGAACACTAACAGAGACTGCAACACATTGTCAGACCACAACATACTCAAAACTTCACGCGAACCTCTGAAAATTTCGGTAGATGATCTAAAAACATTCAACAATGAACCCTTAAATCAACATCATCTAATATTTAACGTACAGAACACAACACCTTCTTGACCTGCACAGTTCCACTAGGAACCAAGAATACTTTCTTTTACAATTTTCTCAATATCCTTGACATATACAGTCTTCAATGCACCAAATGCTAATAGTGTTGATATCAATGACAACCACATATCAACAACCATATCCACAACATCCAACATAGACATCCTACACCGAAGGTGAATAGGGAGGGAAGATGGTCCCCTCCTTCTTAAGGAGTCCTAAAAATCAACTCGGATGGCTCTTCTCATGGAAATCTGGGTCATGTTGGCATTGGTGGTGTTGGTTAGGATAGCTCTGGAGATGTTCAGTTTATCTTCTATGTTTATAAGGGTCTTCATACTAATAATTTAATGGAGGCTTAGGCCATTTTATTGGCTGTGGAGTGGGGCGGTCAATTGGGATGGTGAAGGATCATATGTGATTCTGACTCCCAGGTTGTGGTGAACCTGCTGAATATGTAGCATTTGGATGATGTGAGATGGCACTTGGCTTTGGTTGTTGAACAAATTCTCACTCTCTGTTCTTCTCTAGAGTATATTACCTTCACTCATATTCCTAGAGAATGGAATGGTGTTGTTGATTGTTTGGCTAAATGGGCTTCTAATCATATTCATGATTGGAATTTGGTCGATCAGGGTCATCTACCCCCAATTTTGTCTCAACAATTAGATTAATTGGTGGAACTTTATAGGGCTATTTATTGCCCTTTCTTTGTAACTTTTTCTTGGTTTAATAATATTTTTACCCTTCCTTGATGTTAAAAAAAAAAAAAATTACATATTTAAAAAGCTAAGATAGAGGGATAATTTTATATAATTTCACTCAAAATCAAGGTATCTAAAGTGGAAAGTTATAGTGAAAAAACTTCATTTGTGTGGTTTTAGGGGGAGATGGCACTAGATAGATTCCACATCAAAGAGTTTTCACTAACCCACTTTTAGGTGAAGTCCATTCATGTAAATGTGGTATACGTGAACACTCCTCTTAAAGATGGTTTGCATAGGCATCCACTCACCCTCTAACTACCATATACATTTTAGTTATGTATACTTTATAACTACTCTTATTTTTGTCCTACATACCATACATGCATGTAAGGAAAATAGAGAAGAGGGTATAAGAGAAAGGAGAGGGGAGGCAAAATTTTAATTAATTTTTAATATTACACCATTATAAATAATATAAAATATGGTAAACTTGCTTTTGTTGAAATTAAATGGTCTCATAAAGAGTCTACTATGGATCAAATTTTGTAGAGTGAAAAAGCTTGATACTATTAAGGGATGTGGATAAGATCATGCCCTAGGTAAATGTGGAAAAATGAACCTTGTATCTATATTGAAAGATTTATAATTTAATTAATAAACCAATACCATAGTTGCAAAAAATGAATTATAAGATGTTTCCAACTTACCAATAAAGTAATATAAAATATGCTTAAAAAGTTAGAAAAAAAGTGAACTATGCTTGTCTAGAGAAAACAAGGCCGATTTGAATATAATAAGGGCTCAAAAATATAAAAATCCAACACAATGTGCACTCTTGCTTGTTATTTACATGGAGATAGGTCATAATCATGATGGGATTCTTAGCCTTGGACTATTGGAAATTTGAAATGTGCAATAAGGGGATGTGTTCAAATTCATGATTTTGTCAATGAGATAAAGTAACAACTGTGATCCATTCAAGAGTGGAAAATATTCTATGAAATGTATTAAGACTACTTTGAGAAGAGTGTTGAGATATTAAAAAATATATTGGATCAAATGTTAGGTCAATGTGGATAGTAGAAAACCCAAAATACACTATAACTATACAATAAATTCATTCACACAAGTAACATCAATTGAGAGGGAAAAACTATAAGGACATTTAATTTTCTCCTCTATAAATTTAAAGTGCAAATCCAAAGAAATAAAAATAAAAATATTGAAAGTATTGATTCCTATTATTCTGGATCCAAAATATTGAGAATTTTTAAAAAATTATACAATATCTTTAATAAGAAAATTATAATTCAATATATTAAAGATAAAACATAATATCTATATTATATTTTAATTGAATTTCAAAATTAAATTTACCAATAATATGTTTGACTAAAATATATGATAAAAACTATTAATTTAAATAAAATTTAAGATTATTATAATAAGTATTTACTGACCTAAATAATATCAAGGAGAACATTCAACATTAAACTATCCTGTTATAGTTTTATCCCTCAATTACAAGTTAAAATTTTATCATTTCATTACATGATATGACCCATTTAAAATATATGTAAACTAAAATTAATAAGATGCCTATATAAATTTAAATGAACCATTTAATCCTGCACATCAAATAAATATAGATAAAATAGAAAAGTATCTTTTGAAGATTGCTGACATAAAATCACAAAGTATCTCTTGAAGATTAATGCTCACATAAAATCACCGCCTACGTTGTAAGACATTAAGATAGAAAGAAGTAGAATGATATTGTTGCCTTTTTGGTCCTCTGAAGACGAGGTTAATCTTAGCAAGTTTCTAAAATACCTTCAAACTAATTTTCATGCATGGAATGTTTCAATCAAACTAATCTTCATGCACGGAATGTTTCAATCTGTAATTCTAAAATCATGGAGACGTTTATATAAAGTTTCTAAAATGCGTAATTCTGATACACTCTATATATACAAAGTACATCCACTCGATATATACAAAGTATTGACGGAGTACATGCACTCGGCTCGTCTGATAAAAGTGCAAGAGTGGGATGGCAGGAGACAAAAGAAAACGAATAGTGGATGTAGATTATGAATCTCCTGCCAAAAGAAAGCGGCAATGGGGAGATTATGAAATGGCAAGAGAAGTAGATTATGAAATGGCAAGAGAAGTAGATTATGAAGTAATAGATGTTATGGAGAGGTTAGGAACGATGATGACAGATTTTAAAATGGCAATGGAAATAGATGATGGAGGTAAGTGAATTGATAATCTTGTAAACTGTAGTTAAGTCAATTGATAGCTATTGATATTCTGCATTTTCTTTTTGATGAGTTTTGCAGTGTCCCAGTGGAAGCCTCTTCAATGGAGGTATTTAGACTGCAGAGTAAAGTTAAAAGGTGTAATGCCATGGAGTCGAACTCAAAATGTATGCTGGGTTTATTAAAATGGATAGTAACCATGTGTCAATAAACATGGTTGTTGTAAACGAATTGTATTATAGACATATAAGGATTATGAATTTGTGTACAGAGCATGTCAATAAAAACTTAGCTATTGTTTTTTAGTAACATAGCAAGGAATCTCGGATTAGTACAAGTAAATAGAAAATTCCACCTTTGGCTCACAACTTTGCTTCAGTATTTTAAAGTTTCTCTTTTGTAAAGGAGAAAAATAAATTGTGTTAAGTTTTTTTTAATTATTAATTTTAGTATGTCAGATTGGCTCATCACTTCAGCCATTCAATTTTAATGTATTTTTTAATATTAATAAATTTTAATGCATGTGATCGATAATTTTGTATGTGTTTGATTTATTATGTTTCAAATAAACAAGTATATTTATTGCTGGTAAACAAATTATCATAGCAATCATGTTAATACAGTGGAAATCATGAAAAATTACCAATGACCATGGCTGTTGACGTTTAAGGAGTCTGGAGGAATCCTATAAATCAGTGTACCTTATTGTGTTATAGGCAAGGCTTGTAAATTGGAATGAATCTGCTAGGCCTGATCGCTTTGTAAATGATAAAATGCTGAATAGAAGTGACTTGATGGTAATACAACATTTTGTTCCAGAAAAAGATTTATTGCCTTCAGATATTGTTGTTCACACGTTATAGCTCATTAATCGTTATGAAAATTCTGTGGTATGTTTCCCTTGACTTCAAGAATAAGAAAACATGTGATTATGCCTGTTGATAATCTTTCTCTGCGGAGATATTTCTTACAGTAATGTGCTTGATATGCCACTAGATTTTAAGTTGAATGGAAATGGCCGGATTTTATTATTTTTCTTTATCATGCATCATGGAGAACATTGGGCAAGTATTTTTCCTTTGCATGGAACTTATAGTTAAGTTTGATACCCAAGTGCAGACAGTTTTTATCACTTATAGTGGAGCCTATTTCACAATTTCACAAGTGCTATTTTAGGGATTCTATTTCAAGATTACCTAATTTTGGGATAATATATCCCATGTTAAAATATCTAAATGCTTAAGAATATCTCAAGAGGTCTAGTTAATTATACTGTGATTAATGATAAACAAGAAAAACATTTAATGTTATTTTTTTAATACTTTTAGAAGCTGTCACTCAAGTCCTTTGAAATTGGCATTCATTGGAATTATGCACCTCCCCAAACTTTGTAGCAACAGGACTTGTGAAGGTCTTAGGCAGCAAAAGACCTTTTACTTTACATATATTACATTTGCATTTGCCCTATTGTTTGAGTCTTTTTTCTTTTGTATTCGTGATTGCATTGCTTTATAGAACATGCCTCCTCCTATATTAAGCAATGCCATTTCTGCATTTTACAAGCTATTTCCACTGTTCATGACTACTTTTTGTACATATATTTACTTGCAGGACATGCAAGTGCATTTAGCTGGCTTATCTGCACTTGTTCTAACATTTTGTTTTGTACGAATGACATCACTTTCTGCAGTTTTCCATAGTCAATGACTAAAGCATATTGTTAACCTTACCAGGTCTTGTCTTGTTCAAATCTCCTTTATGTAGTTCCTTCGGTAGGTGCATGTACAAAATGCAGCATAAGCATTCTAAATACTAGTTGGCATTAAATAACTACCAAGGATTATTCTTGGTATCCCTTTGACTTGAACAACTTAACAAACCTCAATATTAAAGATTTAACTGACCTTGGGACTGCAATTGTTGATCACAACAAGGTCAGAGGTTTTAGTTTTATTTCAATTTTGTTGGGGAAAATTTATTGGTGTATTTTAATAGGGATTTAATTTTGTGACAATGGACTACTTTGTTAAAGTATTAACAATTTCTCAGGGTATTGGAGATGCTGGAGGCATCTTTGGTTTCACAACTGTATTAAATGATATTTCTGAGCTGACTTTTTTGTCAGACAAGCTAAAATTAATTTAGCATTTTTTAATTGTAGTGAGTGATCCATTACACATAGTTTTGTGTAATCTTAAAAAATAAAAAATCATTTGGATTTTCTTTGGTAGCATAGAATTGAAAGTTAGTTACTTGGAAAACTTCTGATAGTGTAATAGTGTGGTGTTTCACTGTTAAATTGTAAGTCTATTTCATAATTTTAATTTTAATAATAGCTGAGAAATTGTTAACATATTTAACAATTGAAAATTTATTTAAAGACTACTAATTCCAAAATAAAACATTATCAATTCCCCTCTAGTTAAGAAAACAGTATCATTTTTTGGAAACTCATAACCTGACCCCTAGTACACATCTTTTCCTCATTCACATATTCGAACATCTCCAAACATCAAGAGACTTTCAACTAATGTCATGTAGCATTCCATTTGTCTGGCAGAAACATCCCTAAAAAATAAAGATACACCAAATAGAAGATTTTCTTAAATATGTCAGGTAATTGACATGGAATCATTAATTTTGTTCATTTGATAGAAAACAGTTGAAAAAGAGATAAAAGATATAATAAAAATGCTAATCTCATGAACTTCACTAATTTTTTCATGAAAGTTTATATCATGTTCTATAGCAAAGAATTTTCTTACCAAATCCCAAAGTGACATTAGATACTTACAAGAAAAGAAAACAATATGAAATGCTGGGAAATATCTGTGTACAAAAGCATTATAAATTGATTGAAAAGGGAAATATTCAGGTACAGTATGTTAGTAGCTTGTGCCTTATAAAGAATGGTATTCCTTGATTGCATTTGCAATTTTCTTGTAACCAAAAAAAACAAATAATTAAAGAATTTTTTTAAGTCAACATTTTTTCTAAAGTATCTTCAAAATTATTCATTTATTGTTTTCAAACTATGTAAAGGACTATTATAGAGGAGTTATCATTAGATTTATTTTACTTGGTTGTGTAAGGATTGTAGTCATTTTTAACAAAGTTAGATTTCTCATTCAATTCCACAAGCAAGATGGGAGTATATTGTGCTTTAAGGTGAGTTACTATAGTGTCACTAGGAAAATTAGACTCTTAAGTACTCTTAAATCATCAATATTAGTCAAACAATTATTTTATGCAATAATTAAAAACATATTAAGTTGTCATGCATATAAAATTATTAAAAATTAGTAACATCAACTGATATTAGTTATAGGGCCATTACGATGAACTATGTAGTCTTAACATTATTGAACAACCAACCAATAAAAGGAAAAACTCAACGAAATAATGATGCTTATCATATCTAAGTTAAGAAGAAAAGTGATGCAGAGCAGGGAGGAATTTGTCTTAGAATCACAATTCAAAGTATTTCAAACAATTTTCCAATCTTCAAAACCCTAACTCAATGACTTTTCACAATTTCTCCATCTTTGCCTTGTAGCATTCCAACTAGTGGAATTAAAGCATATCTTCCAAAATACTCCTCAAACCCACAAAGGAAAAACATTTTAGATACCCTTTTAGGCATATTTCAACATATCTCACTTGAAGATGGGGTTGTTTTAGGACTTACCCACCTAAAAATTGTTGCTACGCTGCCTCTTAAGCCAATTAGACCTCTTTTCCAAAGCAACTCTATAAAAATCTTCACCCAAATCACCAAACCTTATTCCAAGGCTCTTAACATGTTACAAATGGACTGAATCAACAATTTTTAGCCAATGAAATAACCATAGAGTTATTAAACAACAAAACCCTTATCTAGGCCATTTTATGCTCGTACATGGAGGGTTTATTAGAACTATGCACTCCAAGCCCTATTTTTTCTTATCAACACCTCAAACACATCATATTAAGTTTTCCCAAGCTTATTTTATCAACTAGAATGGGTTCCAACCACTCTTTTTGCAAAACCCTAATTCAACTCCTCTTTTTCCACCAAAAACATGACAATTTGCAACTAGAGCATCAATCAAATTCCATCAAACCGCCTTACCTGACCCTGCAAAAAAAAACACAAAAATTACATATAAAGGAGCCATTGTACCAAGTTAGAACAAGTTTCACCAGGTGGAATAGCCTAAAAAACCATTTTGTTGCACCAAACCCTCAAATTCAGGGTTTACAGACCGCTTTTGGAAAATTGCTTACAAAAACCTTAAATCATGATGAAAACAAACCAAACCAAATCCAAGAATTAGTTAACACATTCCTCTACCAAGATTAATGCGCCTTTGTTCAATATTCCTTAGTATGAAGCTATTTCTAGAGGTTTGTAGTTGCAATTTACCAGTAAATTATAGGGAAAACACTGTTTTATTATTTTTCAACTTCAAAAATAACATTGGAACCCTGCCTCAAGGTTTGTGAGGCCTTTTCAAACATCAAAACCCCTAACTCAATGGATCCAACTTCCCTTTGAAACCAAATGACCATTGGGCTTCCATTCCTTGCATTTTTGCATTTTAACAACATTTTGCAAGAATAACACAAAACTTCACATCCTTCCTATAACCAACCCATAGATAACTATAATTAAATTTTAAATGGTCTATTATGAGCTTATTGCATAAAATTAGACTCAAAACATCCTGAAAACCAAACTTAAGACCTTATTCACAAACTGACATGGTGCCCCTACACCATACACCCAGACTAAAAAGGAACTCAAGTCCCTTGAGGACTGTATTGTACTGAATCATGCTTTATACCACCATATCTTTGATCTCCCAATGTCCTTTCACCTAGTAATCCTTATCACTGGATCAGGTATTGAAGATGTGTATCATTCTTTGCACTATTGAACTTGTTGCCACCTAGACATTGCTCCAACTTCACAAGCTGACAAGTAATAGACACCCTTTGACTTTTCCCTCATCTGAAACTGATGTTGAACTTACTTGAAAACTTGAAAACAAACCTCTTCCAACATTTTCTCGAACTTCCCTCTTCTTTACTCTTGAAGCATACTTGAATTCACCCACATGTTCTTTCCATTCAACTTGAATCATTCCACCTTTTTCCTTCATTTCTTCTCTCAAATTCTCTACCCCTAGAGCCTCTGTGTTATCAGGTTTACAAACCATTATATTGACAAAATTTAATTTCCCACTAGCCTCTTTTGAAACCAAAGAACAAACCACTCTTTCTATCATGACCTCAACATGTTTCTCTAACCAATCTTGCATTCCCATAATCAATTCATCCTTGACCTTCTCTTTATATGTTTTTGACACCAACTCATCATCTTTTCTTCCCAACACTAAATCATTTTCCAAAAATTTTGTCTTAGCATCTTCCTTTTTAGTGATGGCTGCAAATTCCTCATGTTTGTCATCTTCAAGCTTTATAAACTCCTTACCTAGCGTTATCACCTTTGCTACCTTAGTTTGTTCGTTAACATCTTCTAGTAATGGAGTCAATGTGAAAGTGTTTCCATCCTTTTTAATCTGATAAGTATTGTTTCTACCATCATAAATTTCATGCTTATCAAAATCCCATGGTCTTCCAAGTAACAAATGACACAACTCCATAGGAAACACATTACAAAGATTTTTTTCTTTATATCCACCAATATTAAACTCAACCCAAGCTTGCTCATTCACCAAAACTAATTGACTTTCATTCAACCAAGACACTTTGTAGGGTGTTTCATCAGGAATATTTTCTAACTTTAGTTTATCAACCATTTCAATAGATACCATGTTATTAGTACTTCCAAAGTCTATCACTACTTTACATACCTTTCCATTGTGCACTTGCATGTGGTCTTGAAAAGTGTTATATTTTGTGTTGATTCTTTCTCCTTGGATGCTTTTAAGAGTGTCTTCTCACCATCAAGGATTCTCCAACTTGGAGCAACAAGTTGATTAGGAGAGTTTACACTTTCACAATTATCCTCTTGCACTAATTGAACTCTTTCATAATGACCACTTGAAGTAGAAGCTTGTTTATCTGGAAATATCCATGCTTGATGTCCAAATTGATTGCAATGGTAACATCTTCCTGAAAATGTGCTTAAACCTCTACTTTGTCCACCAAATCTTCCTCCAAAGCCTTTGAATCCACCTCTTTCATCAGCCACTTGGTCTTTCTTTTACTTACATCTTCTTGGTCTTCATAGGACTACCATGAACCTCTTCCTCTTCCTTGTCTTTCTTGCCTTCTTTTTAGTTTCTCTTTTTCCCTAGTAGCTAATTGAAAACATTCTTCAACCGTACTTGGACAGGCCAAACTCAATTCATCCTAAATTTTAAATCTCAACCCACACATATACCTTGCTATCTTTTCATTTCCATCTTCCACATGACCAAACCTAATGCTCAACTTGTGAAATTCTTCAGTGTAGGCCATGAAATCCTTATCTTTCTGCTTTAAGTTTTGCACCTTCTTGAAAGTTTGTATTGCATGATCACTTGGCAAGAATATGCTCTTAATCTTTGACACCATCCTATCCCATGAACTGATTTTGTTTTTCCCCTTTTCACTCTTTCCTCTTGAACATAATTCCACCATGTCAAAGTAGGTCCTTTCAACCTAGTCTTAGCAAAATTTACCTTTTGATCATCTGCAACCTCCTTGTACTCAAAGTAATTGTCTAGTGCATCTATCCAATCCAAGACTTCAACATCCAACTTTCCATTATATATTGGCACATCCAATCTCACATCAGAAGCATCTCCTCTAATAGCCTTCAAAATTTTCAACATCCTTCTCTCATCAAGGTCCCACTCATCATCTGAGCCTTGAACTCTTCTTGGAGGGTTTTCATCCTCACCCTCTTCCTCTTCCTCTCGGTCACTTTCCTCTTCAGTGGCCTTTCCTCTTCTTTGATTGGTCTCTAACTTTGCAATTCTACCTAATACTAGTTCTTGTGACTCCTTTATCAACTTAATCTCTCTAGCAATAACACCACTTCCTTTAGGAGGCATCTCATCCTTCAATTCTCAGCTTTTCATTTCTTGAAATTGCAACCTTTCTCCTTCAAAAGATTCAAAACCTATGCTATGATACCACTTGATCCAGAGCAGGGAGGAATTTGTCTTAGAATCACAATTCAAAGTATTTCAAACAATTTTCCAATCTTCAAAACCCTAACTCAATGATTTCTCACAATTTCTCCATCTTTTCGTTGTAGCATTCCAACTAGTGGAATTTAAGCATATCTTCCAAAATATTGTTCAAAGCCACAAAAGGATAAGCATTTTAGATACCCTTTTGGGCATATTTCAACATATCTCACTTGAAGATAGGGTTGTTTCAAGAATAGCCCACCTAAAAATTGTTGCTATGTTTCCCCTTAAGCTAATTAGGCCTATTTTCCAAAGCAACTCTATAAAAATCTTCATCCAAATCACCAAACCTTATGCCATGGTTCTTAACAGGTTACAAATGGATTGAATCCATAATTTTTAGCAAATGAAATAACCACAAAGTTATCAAAACACAAAACCCTTGTCTAGGCCATTTTATGCTTGTACAAGGAGGGTTTATTGGAAAAATGTACTCGAAGACCTATTTTTCCTTATCAACACCTCAAACACATCATATTTTAAGTCTTCCTAGGCTTATTTTATCAACTAGAAAGGGTTCCAACCACTCTTTCTGCAAAACCCTACTTCAACTTCTCTTTTTCCACCAAAAACATGACAGTTTGCAATTAGGGCATCAATCAAATTCCATCAAAGCACCTTCCTTGCCCCTACAAAACACACAAACAAAACCTACATCCAAAGGATCCATTCTACCAAGTTAGAACAAGTTTCATTGGGTGGAATGGCCCAAAAACCCATTTTTGTTGCGCCAAACCCTCAAATTCAGGGTTTGCAAACCACTTTTCAAAAATTGCTTACAAAAACCTTAAATCTTGATGAAAAAAAACCAAACCAAAGCCAATATGTAGTTAACACATGCCTCTACAAAAATTAATGGACCTTTGTTCAATATTCCTTGGTACAGAACCATACAGAGGTCTGTAGCAGTAGTTTACCAGTAAATTATAGGGAAAACACTATTTTATTATTGTTTCAACTTCAAAAACATTGGAAATCCTTTTCAGAAAGATTAGTGAGCTTAAGCAAGATCAGGTTTACTTATTTGAGCGTATGGAGAAAGAACATGTGACTAAGGGAAAAGGTAAAAAAGCTACTAGTTAAGGATAATGACAAAGGACCTGTTGTTAGAGGGTCAGTTGATTGGAAGAGGTCCTTTGATGTTGAGAAGAAGGAGCTTCTGGATATGGTTGAAATACATAGGAACTAGTAGATAGAAGTGGCCAAGACCCTGAGTAGCTTGGACTAGTGCCTGGTCTTCTTCTTTGTTGCTTTCTGTTTCATGCTGGGTGTAGGTTTCTTTTTAGTTGTTTTGTTGTTTTGTGGTTATTAGGTGTTGTTGGTAGTTAGTTGTTTAATCTTTAATTAACACCCATTTTGCTATGTTTTTTGGTTGTTGGGTTGCTGCTAGTAGCTTCTTAAAAATCTTTTATAGTATTTTTTTGTATCTTTTATTGTAAAGGGTTTCGAGTCCCTTCAAAACCTATTTTTCCCATATAATAAAAACATTGGAACCTTGCCTCAAGGTTTGTGAGACCGTTTTAAACATCAAAACCCCTAAATCAATGGTTCCAACTACCCTTTGAAACCAAATGACCGTTGGGCTTCCATTTCTTCCATTTTTTCTTTTTTTTGCAATTTTGCATTTTGACAACATTTTGCAAGAATAACACAAAACTTGACAACCTTCCTATAACCAACACCTAGATAACTCTAATTACATTTCAAATGGTCTATTATGACCTTATTACATAAAATTAGACTCAAAACATCCTAAAAACCAAACTTAAGACCTTATTCACAAACTGACATGGTGCCCCTACACCAAAAAGGTAGGTGAATTTCGATTTGATTTTTTATATGATTATGTAAAATTTATAATAATAGAAAACTCATAATTTTTTGCAACTATGTAGAATATTATCTATTTACACTAATAAGTGAAGAATTGCAATGGAGAGACATCTTTGAGGGAATGATAGAGTAACAATTACTTTTCTAAAAGGACAGACCTCTTCCTCTTTGTGGCCCCCAAGGCTATGGTAGGTAGGTTCATTAGTATCGTGGACCCATTGGTAATCCTATTTGGCAACATGCAAGGTATGGTTCATATGATGTCAAGCATAAATTTGCAAAGCCAAACTGGATTCCTTTTCACTCTCATAGATTCCTGGATCAAGGAAAACAAGAGATTTTTTATATATGTGAATATTCCAAATTTAAAATAGGGAATGGGAAAAAGGAAGTAGTTGAAACAAGGTTTTTGAATCAACTTTAGAAAGATAGTGAGTCAGATCTTAGATCAAATAAGTATTCAAAGTCACATGAGAATGGTAGAAATGTTGCAAAAATCCCTCAATTGAGGTTTTCTTCTTCCTATAGGGCACATGCAAACCAAGAAAACCATTGTCCTAATGTGCCATATCAAAAAGGTGTTCCCTATAATCCAAATAACTCACAAAGAGTACATTATCAACCTCAGAAGCCCAATGCAAGTAATCAAAGATATGATGAAGATGAAGGCAACACTAATCAAAAGAAAGGGGTCTATTTTCAGCCATTTATACAAAAATAATAGGGATCTGTATATTTTAAGTAGGAGTATGAGGATCTTTCACACAAGCAATAGAAAAATGTTAGGTAGGAAAAATTGGAAGTTTCCACAAATTTTGGGAAGTAGCCCGAGCAAAAAGGTTTTGTTAATCAAATGCAAGGGGTTTCTTCACAAATCAGAAATCAAGATCAAGATACTAGTAATAATGCAACATTTATCCAAGAAAAATAAAAAAAGGGTTCTATGAATAAGAAGAATAATGTGGCGAAATGAAAGAAAGCACAAAATCTTGAATGGAGATGTAAAGAGGTACATCAGCTCAAGTATTAAAAGAAAAATAAGTTAGTTGCTATAGGTTGTGAGTGCCAACAAGAGGTAGAAAAGGATAAGGTTTTGAAGAAAAAGGGGATTGTTTGGATCATGTTCGTAGAAGATCTATAACAACATCAATTCAAAGACCTCTGTGAGAAAGCCCTAATCTATAAGTTTTGGAATCTTACTCTTGATTTAAAGATATTTGTTGAAAACGAAGGTGAAATTGTAGCTTAAAACTTGTAAAACTATGAGACTGTAGATTTAAATAAGTGTTCTTTGTTACAATTATTTTTGTATTCTTATATGTTTAGATTGATTTTACCATTTGTAGAAGTAGACAGAAGATTGTAGAAGAATAAGACCAGAAGCTAGAAGTGGCACAGCATATACCATGGAGAAACCCTTTCGGAAAAAAAATCCACCACCAGAATCAATAGTGCTTGTATTATTTAACCTTAGAATAAGATTAAAATAATTCTTTATGAACCCTTGCTTGAGATGCTTCTTTTTCCTTCAACAATTCTTCTTCACAACCTACAATAAACTCTGATAGAACTCTCTTCCACTTGCTGCAATTAATAGACAATTGTGAACATTGTAAACTCCAAAGAGTTGACAATTATAAGAGGATAAAGGTTCTCACAAATATCTATGCCATTATTGTGCAAGTAGAGTTCCTCTATGAAAAAAAATGTCAAACCAAGTCCTTCATCGATTTGGGTGTCCCAAATTGAAGTTCTAACTCAAGGTTGATTACGAAGATATCTTGTAAGCTTCTCCTTAAAGTTGGCGCCCAGGAATGGGCCCACTTAACTCAGCCTTGTAAATATCTTCTCATGCAAAAGGTGTTAACTCCAAGATGCCAACTTGGGCGCCCAAGGTGGGTCCAAGTCAATCTCTATTAAATGAAACATATCTCTCCATCAATTCATGCAAACATGATGCATGATTGATCATCCCCACTTAATTGAATGTATCACATGTTATCTGTCATGCAACTTAAGTCATTAACTTCATTTATTCCAAGTCAATTGAATTCAACTAGCATTCAACTAAAACTAACTACATGCAACTAAAGACAGCTAAATTGAACCGAACTTATACTGAACTAAATTGAATTGAACTAAACTAAACTCCATGCATGTAAACATCAATCCCTAACTTCTAGGATCTTTACATGCATTACTGAAGTGTTATCTTTTCTCCAAACAACTAATTGAATTCGAGGTGGGTTCCACCTTCCATGTGGGCACCCCATGTGCTCATATTTTGTAGGAGCTCTTCTTGGGTGTCGTCACATGTTCCTATCATTTAGAATTAATTAAAAATGTCAAATTTACATGTTCATTTCATTCAATTAATCTCTTTCTAATCCTAGTGTTGGGGAACACTTTTCAAGGACTTAGGAGATACATGAAATAATGTCTAGGATTACAATTAAATGGCATCCTATTTCCAATAATATTAAGGGTCTTTCTTTTTGAAGAATTGGAAGGAGTAACCAATATTTTATTTAGATCAGGGCAAGATAATTTTGGTGGTATTATTTGGAAACAAAGCTCACAAAAATAAGTTTTATATAAAGTCAAATATTGGGTTTATGAAGGTTTTGGCATGTGTATAAAACCATGGGCTCCTAATTTTAAATCTGAGGATTTTGTCACTAGGTTTGTAACTTTTTGGTTTCAGATGCATGCTCTACCTCTTGAGTATAGGGAACTAAATTTAATAGAAATTATGGCTAATCGTGTATGAATTTTCCTTAAACATGATTATTGTTTCTTCAAAAATCCCTCAAAACCAATTAGGGTTTGTGTTTTGGTTGTGTGTTTTGGTTGATTCCATGAAGGATCTACTAAGTCAAATTTAGATCTCATCCAAATTTGGCAAGTGGTTTCAGAATATAGTTCTAGAAACTCCAAATAATGTTTGTTCAATTTTCCATATTTTGGGGCATCCTACTATTGATTGTAAGGAAATGGAAAAATCTACAACTCATGAGGAACAAATCTGGTTGCAATAGGGTGCTTAGAAAGAGGAGTCAACCATCTTATCTATTGGCCAGCCTAAGTCAAGAAAGGAGGGTGGTATTAATTCAAAGGGAGTTCAATACAAGCCACATATAGTGGTTCAAAGTTTTAACGGGAAATGTAATGGGAGGAAAGCACCAAAGAAACTGGAATTGGTAATTGAGTCTCACCCTAAACAATCTTTTTCTATATCTCTAAACCTTTGAAAAAAGAAAGATTTCTTGATGCAAAAGTGTATGGGGTACTCATTAAATTTATATTCCCCATCATTGCCATAAATTTTAGAGTGAGAATTTTGTGATATAGTCAAGAATCTGATGTTTAATGGTTCCTCAATTCATCTGTCTCCTATTTCTAATGTTATGGGCTTGATTAGTGGTGAGGAAACGTAGTATAGTAACCTGCCTGAAGATTCACCTAATATGTTTATCATAGGAGTTGATGGTTATAGTCCCAGGTTTCATCAGAGTATAACCATTTAGGCAATGCAGATATATTAGAAGTTCTAGAAGAGAAAATCCTTATATCAGTTGGTTTAGAAATGTTTAATGACATTTCAAATGAAATAGCAATAAAGGAGGGATTATTAGATTATTCGAAAGGAGAGTCAGTATACATTACTCCTAATGAGGAGGAAATTTACAAAGAACTTAAGGAGATAGATTGAAGTGAGGACCTGATAACTCATTTACAAGTTCTTATATATATGGAAACTCAGAGGGGCATTTTACTTCACAGAAACCTAACAAGATGGAGGAAAATGATCAGGTGTTGGTTCAGAGAGAGGAGGATTTTTATTATTCTATGATTATTTTTTTGTCCCAGACTCCCTCTAAACTAGTAGTGAATAAAACACCAGGTAAAAGAGGTAGGAAGTCCAATTTGACTAAGTTGAAGGAGGATATTGAAGCAGGTGTACAAAAAACTCTTTATGATTCTATCTCAAATTCAACAAGTAAGCGGTCAAGGAGAGCGTGTTTCTCTCCTCACATGCAATGAAGGTCATATCTTGGAATGTTAGGGGCATCAATGCTCTCAAAAAATGTGCTCAAATCAAGCATCAAATTGATGCTTGTAGAGCTGATATAGTTTTGTTGCAGGAATCAAAGACATCAGTGGCAACATATGAAGCATCTATTCAAAAATAGGCAAAGTGGAAGTCAACTCATTCCCCTGCTCAAGGGGATTTTGGGGAATTGTTTTCTCTATGGAATCCTAAGGTTGTTAATGTAATCTCAAGTAAGAATGTAATAACTAGCAGTTATTAGAGGTTACTATGTTTGATTTGAAGTTTTCATTGTTGAACATTTTTGGCCCAACTTCAACTATTGACAAGAAAGGTTTGTGGGATGAAATCACACAAGTATTAAATTGTATAGGAGATGATAGAGTTGTATTGGTAGGTGATTTTAATGCAATATTCTCATTGCAAGAAAAGAGTGGGGGTATTATCCCACCTTTGAAAGTTTTGGTAGATTTCAACTCTTTTATCCTGATTAATGCATTTAAAGATATTATTCCTACCAAGGGAAAGTACACCTGGAAAAATAGAAGGAAGGATTATTTTAAAATAGTAGAGAGGTTGGACAGGTTTTTAATTTCTTCAAATTGGTTTATAATGCAACATTGTTTGGAGTCAAAAAAAATTCCTTATACAAGTTATGATCATTATACGATTTCTCTAACTATATCAAATGTTTCTCTTCCTAAACATAAATCATCCTTTATATTTGAAAGAATGTGGTTTAGGCACCCACAATTCATGTCTCTTCTCCATCAATGGTGGGTAAATGCACCATATGAGATGGAGTCAAAAAATTTTCAACTGTGTAGAAAAATAATGCATGTAAAGCAACAAATTAAATCTAGAACAATCAAGTTATTAAGAACATCTTCCAACAAAAGGATCTAGTGTTCAAATAATTAATGAAAATTCATGAGAACACAATTCAAAATGGTTTAGATGTCATAACATATGAGAAATGGAAAAAATTGTAGGGAGAATGAGAGGAATTATGTGCAAGAGAATAGATATATTGGAGGTAGAAATAACATGAATTGTGGCTCAAAGAGGGGTATCAGAACACCAAGTATTTTCATGCCTTTACACATATTAAAAGGACTACAAATTCAATTTTTCTATTCAAGAGATTTCTTCTAGTAATTGGCTTACAAAGGAAGAGGATATTAATAGGGAAGGAGTTAAATTCTTCTCCAAGATTTTATTTGCACCACATAATAAAACTGTGCAAAGTGTTAATGATGAAAATGAATTATTGGATGAAATTCCTATAATCATTCAAGATGATGACATTGATTGTTTAGTGAGGCCTTTTACACTAGACGAATTAAAGAAGGTTGTTTCTTCCTTGCCTCTAGATAAGGATCCTGGGCTTGATGGTTTCACATGTATTTTTTTCCAAAAGAGTTGAGACTTCTTATGTTTTGATCTACTTTGGGCATTAGAAGAGTCAAGGAGGATGGGAACAATGTTAAAACAGTTCAATGTCACAAATATTACAATTCTTCTAAAAGTAGAGGATCCTAAATATTTTGCAGAATATAAACCAATATCATTATGAAACACAATATACAAGATCTTCACTAAGGAAATATATCTTAGGTTTCAACCTTTCATCCCAAAAATCATTTCTTGAGAGCAATGAGGTTTTGTTCTAGGAAGAGAAACTTTGGAAGGAGCACTAGTGTGCATGAGACACTTCATTCCATCTCTACTTGTCATTTGCATTCTTTCATTGTCAAATTGGACATGATGAAGGTTTATGATAGAGTAGATTGGATTTTTCTAGCTAAAGTTCTTTCTAAGTTTGGTTTCAATGTGAAATGTCATAGATGGACCCTTTCTTGCTTATGAAGGGAAAATTTTGTAGTCACATTAAAGGGTTCTCCCATAGGATTTTTTAGTACAATATAGGGAGTTAGGAAAGGGGATCCTTTATCCCATTTCCTCTTCATTATTATGGCATACGATTTAAGTAGATTAATTCTTTACAAGCATAAACAGGGGCTTTGGTGGGGCATCAAAATTCCAAACATAGATATCTCAGTGACACACTCCCTTTTTGTAGATGATACTATTCTATTTGGTAATTCATCTATCATAGAATTCATTCAATTTAAACAAGTTTTAGATAAATACTCATCAACTTTTGGCCAAAAAATTAATGCTATTAAATCCAAAATTTATGTGTTTAACACAAAGATTGCTATAAGGAATAAGGTAGTTAAATTGTTGGGATTTCAACAAACGTATTTTTCATGCACATATTTGGGAATTCCTTTTTTATGGGTCCAAATAAGGCTCCTTACTGGGATAAAGTAGGTGAAAGGATAAAATCAAGGATTCTAATGTGGAAAGTCAGGTGGTTGTTGTTATTAGGTAGAATCTTATTAATAACATCTATCTTAGCAGCAATCCCAAATTACTTCTTGGAAGTCCTCAAAGCACCTAAATCAATAATTTTAGAGATTGAAAAGATTATCAAGAACTTTATTTGGAAATGTAATATCAATGAACAAAAGAAAGTTCCATTAATATCAATGGAAAACATGGCAATGGATAAGTATCAAGGTAGTGTTGGCATTCATAATCTTTCAAATAGGAATAAGATTTTTGGTGTTGAAAGGAAGAAAAATGTTGCTTTATGGTTTAGGACATAGAACAACAAGTATTTTTCACTTCTCATTCAAGGAAACCCTAGAGATCTCAATCCAAGGATGGAATGATGGAAAGAGATCTACAATAGGGGTGTCCTAGGGTTTGATTAGAGACTAAAAAGGTGTTCACCACCAAGATAGGTCTTGGAAAGACTAGTAACATGCAAGACCTAATGTCAAAACCTAATGATATGCAAAAATTCATTAAATGACCTAGAAATGGGCGTAAATCAGAATATAAAACTTTGGGATTTAATTATGTGAAAATGGACTAGTTTTAATGACATTTTGGTAATGTTTTAATAATTTCCCAAGCATTGGAGATGCTAGAGGCATCTTTTATTTCCACAATTGTGTTAAACAATATTTTTAGAGCTGAGCTTTTTGTGATAGGCAAGCTAAAATTATTTTAGCATTTATTAATTGTAGTGATATCATCATTTCTACTTTAGTCTGCTAAGCAAGTGCTCTTTTGTGATAATATTTCCTCTATAAATTTGTATTTGTTGCAAGTTTTTGTCATAGAAAGAGTAAATGAATGTCATCAGATTAATGTTGCGGGGATTTATAGTGTTTTAGAATAGGGGATTTTTGAGTGATCCATTACACATAGTTTTTGTGGAATCTTTAAAAATAAAAAATCATTTGGATTTTCTTTGGTAGCATAGAATTGAAAGTTAGTTACTTGGAAAACTTTTGATAGTGTAATAGTGTGGTGTTTCACAGGACTAGAATCAATATAATAAATATTATGTTTTTCCTTTCTAATAGTTTTTTTCATCTTTCACTGTTAAATTATTAGTCTATTCAATAATATAAGTTTTGTTTCACATATTTTTAAACAAATGATAATAAATAATGATGTCTTTTTGTTTAATTGAGTACTGTATTTTTATTTTATTACCACTAATCTATTCTTCTCACATTTTAATATAAGATTTTTTGTGGGGCTCCTTATGGTAATTGAATCATGTGATGATTTTAACAGTTGAGTACATTATATGAAGAACATCCTATCATAATTAATTCTCCTTTGACTATTTTTTTTTTCACATCTTAACATATACTTGACTACATCATACTAAAAATATCTTTCATGATTTATTCTCCTTCAACTAATTTATTGTAAATAAGTTGTTTATCAATATCACATATTCCTACTAGCAAAGAAAACATGCCTATAAAAGGATTTAAATAAAAATGGCTTCTTTCATCAAATCAAATCACAATCATAGAATTATAAAAAAATTGATGTCATGTAATTTTTCCTCCTGATAAAACTAAATTATTTTCATACGATTGAATGGTTTTGGAATTTTGACTAAACAAATTGTTTTTCAATGACTGATTTGTTTTTCTTAGTGTGATTCAATTCATTTACTCGTGATTTTTTTTGCATGGTTTATTCAAAATTCTATCCACTTTGAAAACATTATAAAATCAACTCAACAAAACTAACTTTTAATAAGGATTTCAATAGAATTTTATAAATTAAATTGAATTATAATATCAAAAATATACAAATAATGATATGATTAAAACACAATAATGTAATATAATATAATAATTATATTAATACTATAAGAATATAAACATAATATAATTTAAGACAATCATAACCACATAAAATACATTTACATATTATAAATTATATAATATAAACAACTAATACAACAATATAATTAATGTTGCAAATATATTATATATATAATTATGAATTATATCTTTTAAGAATAATTCCAGTATAATAATAATTAATTAATATATTATTTTATTTATTAAGTGATAAATTTATGATTCTCTTTCAATGATTTCTAGATTAGATTGTGTGAGAATTTTTGCATCAATGTTTCGGATCACACTCCATGATCCATCATGAGGATGAAAGCAAAGAGTTGAAGGTGGAAAATGAAAATCATATACGTGATAGGTGTTTGCAATGAAAGTAATTTTGTTGGGAATCCATACATAAAAAGTTACATTTTCATGTGTCTTTGGTAACTGATAGAAATCCTCAAATGATGATAGTAATATTTGTTAAGTTTTTATTTTAACAGAATAAATAAGTTTTAAATCCAATAGTTCTCCTCTATTTTGTATCAAAAATTAATAGATAATTGGCAATAGTTATATTTTTTTCTCAAACTATATATTAAAGTCTCACCCTTTTTCATATCTTACAAGAATATTTTTTGCTATCAACAACCAACATGAATAATTTGAAATCTATGCATTTGATAAGATACTTAAAGTCTCCATTTTTGTTTTTACATGCACAAGTTTTGCATTCATTTTTTTGTAGCCTAACGACTTTGGCTTCAAATTATGCATTCATGTGTTACCCATTATGTTGTTTTATTGAAAAAGATATAAATGACTATTTAGTCACTCTCTATTTTTTAATTTTAAATGTTTACAAATATTTCAATGTTTTCCAATTCCTCATAAATGGCCTTCTATAGCAAATGTTCTCACTTGTGATAAAATATTTACATCTCAGTACAGTTATAACCATGCAATTAGGTATTGAAGAATTTGAGAAATTGAATTTTTAGTTGTGGTATACAGTGCTATTCTTTTTTGTTTAAACAAATCTTCACCCCATAGATGGAGGAGTGGTGTTAATAATCTCGTATCACTTTATCAATTACCCTTCTACTTATAAATTTATACTAATGAACACCCTACTACTAATTTGGTGCAATCTAGTATCACTTTATCCATTACCCCTCTACCTATAAATTGCTACTAATGAAGACCTAACTGCTAATTTCGTACAATCTAATATCACTTTATCCATTACCCCTCTACCTATAAATTGATACTAATGAAGACCCAACTGCTAATTTGGTTCTTAAATGCCAAACATTACTTGTTGCAAAAAAAGCAATCAAAGAATATTTTAGTTTTAGTTTTTTTTTTTTTCCTTTTTATCATTCATTGATTTAATGTTTTGTGAAGGTTCTTAATGTAGCCAACAACCGAGAGCCTTTTTCGGATGTCAATTGTTGTAGCCCAAACCACTCTATTATACTATTCAAAAGAAAAAGAATGTAGCAAAAAGAAACTTTAGCAACAAATATAAACATGGTATTTTATTCACATTTGCAAAAAGATTGAAAATTACAAGCATCTCCTATTACAAGTGCTTCCATTTGCAAACAACACTACCCAGTCAAATTGGGTACAAGTTTTTCTCCTCCTACAAACAAAACAATTGAAAAAATCTTTGAAAAATCCAAAAAGTAACTACAAGAAACACATAACAACAAGTCATATCCCCTTCTCTCATGGACGCCTAGGAAAGGTATGCCTTGGTTTTGCATCATAATCCTTCATCTTTTCTTTATCTTTTCAACATCAAGCTTCTTCTATTCATCTGGGCAATGGAATCCTCATTCAATCTGCAACTAAATCATCAAAAATGAATCCAAAAAGTAGGGCGTAGCTTCACCTATAAGCAATCAATAAGGCACTCTAAAACTGGTTCATTCTAGACCCTCTCTTTCACCCACTACTTGGGCACCCAGCTTAAAATCCTCAGAAAATAAAAGAAAAAAGGAGTTACAAAATGCTCCAATAATGGAGACAAAGCATCTGGGATGTGGCCTTTTGGGCTTCCAAAATAATTCCCATTTTCCACTTTTTTGGGACCATAAACTAGCTAGAATTCACCCATTCTTTTAACAAAAAAAATAATCTCCACAATATTTGTTAGACTCTAGGAACATTGAGAGGGGGGTGAATTAGTGTTCCACAATATTTGAAATTCAATCCAAACTATCAACAACAATATTTAAACTTCAACATAATCCACAATATATAAACTGAATCAAACATGCAAGCATATAAAAGAAACAAAGTGAACACCATAACACCCAAATTTTTATTTGGAAACCCTATTAGGGGAAAAACCATGGTGGAGATTAATCCATAATTTATACTATGTTAAAAGTATGAACAAAAGGGAATGCACTTGCATTCAGGCACACTGCCTAGAGCTCACTACTCAAAATAAAGAAGGCTCACTGCCTTACAAAATATTTGAGAATACAACAAAAAGATTGAACTGAGAAATTAGCATCTCCTAATGCCTGGATTCAGTTCCAATGAAGCTCAAATAAAATGATCTTCAGCCCTTCTGACTAACTCTATATCTCTGCTCTGCTCTACTCTACTCTTTCCTTCTAAAACTGTACATATATACTTCAATTACCCTTCTCACACATTTTCTCTCACATTCACATATTTATTCACACTTTTCTCACACTTGCACACACTCAAAATGAGTTACTGATCTCATATATATATCCGCTAGCAAAGATTTCATTTCTATATGTCAGCTTCAAACAAAATATAATATTTTTTTGTATGTCGGCTCAAATCACCAATTAGAATTAATGTGTACCAACACAAGTTGGCTAGACTATATCTGGGACCCCAAAAAAAATTCACATCACAAGAAATAATTAAAACAATTGCTCCTTATACATCTGTGACACGCTATATACACTAGGTCGGCCATAAACAAAAAATAAATAGAGAAACATTCTCCCAGATCTCCAAGCTCGTACACTGATTATCTCAGCATTACAAAACTTACCAATAAGGTACCATACATGGTTAACAAGATTCCCTAGGGATCCACAACACAAAATAATGATCTGGTGAAGGTATACAAACCAACTTACCAACCATATACTTTGTTCATCATACTTTCTACCGGTTGTAATATGTATTCTACTTCCCTTGTTGGTATGAGTTACTTCTGAACTAAAAACCACACTAAAGACTCTGGTTTCCATCAACGACAACATTAGTAGCCAAAAAAAATACTTACCAATATATATGCCAACAATCTCCCCTTTGGCATTGATGGCAACACTTAGTGAAAAATGACTAAGTGTCAGAATCAAAACTCAAAAAAAACAAAACACTACTCCCCCTTTGGATGTCAAGGCATTTTTCACTTCATTCTCTCCCCCTTTGACATCAATGACAAATATTTACTACTTTATCTCCCCTTTTTATAAAATATTTACTGCACTTTTCTCCTTCTTTTGTTAAAACAAAAATTTACTATTCTCTCCCCTTGCTAAATAGAAAGTTTGATCAAAATTTGAAAAAATATTGCACAAATTAGTTTATTATTTTATACTTATCTTTCATCTTTGAAGAAATTTCTTCCAAGAATCCACTACAATCCCAATAACTATTATCAGGTTGTTGTTCTATAATGTCTTTTGATGACCTGACAAGGGATTTAGGAATGGTAATAGCTTCTTCCAACTTTTCTTCTTTCTTCAGAACTCCAATCATTTGTTCTAGTCTGCATTCAATCTGATCCTTCACTTTCCAAAAGGTATCCATAAGAGTGTTTCTAGAAAAGTGAACCTTTGCATGCTCAACCTGCAGCTCATGAATCTTTTTCTTAACTAGTCCATTCTGATCCTCAAACATACTATAATCCTAACCAATTCTGACTAACTCATTCTCAATTTGTTCCAGGTTGTCCTTGTATTTACCAACCACATGAGGCCAATGAAGACAGTAACTAAAGATCTTATTAGCTGATTCAATGCATTGCCTTAACACAATCATTTTATTTTTCAATTTGGCAAGAGATAGCCTAAACTGCTCCTTTAGATGTAAGATTATTTCTTCTTCCTTCTTGTCTTCAGGCACAGAGGCTATAGCCTCCCTGATACATTCAATCAATTCTTCTAGAAGTACATTATGTAAAATTTCCAATTTAATGTTATTGTCCACAAAGTATCTACCCAGAGTGTCCTCAATGAAATCCTATTCATACGATGGTCCATTTAACCATATGCTAGCTATCAAAATTTGCATTCCATCTTCTTCCTGAACAATTTGTAGTATCTTTTCTTTGAATAAGCCACTTTCTTCATCACTTTCTTCTGCTATTATCACATCTGGTTCAATTTATTTTAGTTCATCTCTTGGTGTGTATTCATCAGAATCTTCATTGATTACATTCAAAACTACCTACTCTTTACCTTTTCCATCATTTTTTTGTTAATTTGGATGTTGGAGGGGCATCATCAACAAAATGTATTGCTCTTTTCTGCTTCCTCTCTGCTTTACTAGAGGATGATTCAACTTCAACTACTTTTATAGGATGAGTAATACCACTTACTCCAAATTTCCTTATCAATTCACTAAATAAATCTTCATAAACTTGTTCGCCATTTTCAAAATTATTGAAATAATCAAAGATTTTCTTACACATTGGCACATTTTCCTTCCATACCACATTATCATTTTGGGGCAAGCAATTCAAGAAATACATTATAAGGCATATAACTAGAGTACCAAACCCGAAAGAGTAATCTATGTCCTTTGTCAATTGTACATTCTCCATCAATTGGTCCTTCAACAATACACACAGATCAAAATCTGCATCTTCCATTATCATTTTTTGCGCAATATAGACTACAACTACTAAGGTTGCCCCTTCCCTATTTTTGAAGAAAATCTTGTATGAAATTTCGTATGCAATGTACCTTGTTAACGGATTTTTGATTGTTGCAATAACTAGAGCCCCAAGGTCTCCTTTTACATTGATTAGGGCTTCGACTTCAATATTCCAAATCAATTTCTTTTTCAAGACATCTCCAATATTGCATAATCTTGTCAGATTCTTAATCACATCCTTTGAAATTTTATAGGGTTTATCCAGAGTAAGGATATCATTATACAATCTATTCAAGATAAATCAAACTACTTATGCATTGACAAAATACAAAAATTCATTCCAGATGTCTAAATTCTTATGTTTCACACCTACAAGCTTTTTTAATTCGTCGACAAATAAAAAATTTCTTACATCCATGGCCTTCCTACTACTATATTCATCCAAGGTTACTATTCCTTTTATTTTCTTCACTTTTCATACCGAACAGGGTTTTACCGATCATGAATAAGTATGAAATCAACAAGCAATTGAAATACCTAGTGAATTTGTGACTAAATTTGGCTTTCACTCCTTCAAAATTTTGCTGCACAAGCTCTCCAACTATTCTCCTTCAATGCACGGTGAAAAATGAGGGTTCTAAATTCCCTTTTATAACTTCATACACCTAAATTCCCACCGCATTAAATGATTTTCCCTAGGAGTTTCAGTTACTCTATATTCTCAAATAGCAAGAGTAGAATCCATCTATGGACCTTCAAGATTTCATCTTTCCAAACAAGCTATCACCAATACATTTGAAAATGAATAATACACCTACTGACAACATCCTATGATCCAATACCAACTACTCACAAGGGGGAAAAGATTTTATTGAGAACTCCCCCTAGGCTAATGGCCTAAAATTAATTGTCGAAGGAATTAATGGAGGGAGCTTCTAGTATAGTCTTATCACATTCATTAGATCCACTCTTCTTCACCCACTTTTTCTTCATATAATCTATCTCTTCCACATATTCTTTTCCTTTTTCTTTGTCATCTTTCTATGAATTTCTTCCTTGATATATCAAACCTCTCTTGTCCATATTTTTGTTCTTGTAGAATCTCGCAATTTGACCAAATTTGTTACAGTTGTAGCATACCGGTCCTCTTTGTCTGAACCATCCATTCCATAGGTTTCCCCTTGATCTACATTGATTAGCAATATACCCAAGTCTTCCATGGGTGTAGCATTTTACATTCCTTATATTGACAAACATACTTTTGCATTCTATTTACTTATGACCAAAATTATTGTGATTAAAAAACTGACCAAAAAATGATGGACTACTAGATTTTACCTTCTACACTAAGAAGCCATATGTCCAAATTTATTACAAACAAAGCAATATCCATTAAATTTTTAGCATTAGGTCGCCTTACTGGATATCTCCTGCCTTTGTTATTTTGAGTTTTCTATTTAGAGACCTTCTATTCAGATCCAGAGCTTTCACCTTTCACATAACCAATGCCTTGCTTATTATTTGCATCATTTTTTCCTTTAGTCATCTCATCAAGTTTAGCAGAACTCATCCTAAACTTCTCCTTGTATTCATTTGCTATAGCAATTTCATCTCTAAGAATAACCATCTGTCTTTCAAGCTCCTGTTCGTTGTTTCTAGACTATTGCAGTTCAATCTCCAACTGAATGAATCCATTATTAACTCTGCTACATTCTTCAAAATTTTCCTTCAAGGAATGAGTCAGATTCTCCTCATTCTTCTTTCTTTCTTCAATTTCCTTAGTTAACTTCATTGCCACAAATTCATCTCAAGCTTGGGAGTGGCATTGTCTTCTAGCAAGTTTTTCACACTCTTCAATTATTTCTTTTAAGGTTTGATTTAGATGAACATCTTCTAGACCCTTGCTTTTCTTTTTGCTTCAACTGACCACACAGTTCCTTCCTCTTTTCCCTTGATTCATTGATTTTTTTATTCAATGATTGAATGAATTTTTCAACAGCTACAAGATTTGCTTTTAATTCCATGAATTTTTCTTTAGATTGATCAAGATCATCAAGTGCCACCATAATCTATTGTTGAAGACCACTAGAGTCCATTGTAATCCTAGATCCACCTCAAGCTATTAAAATTTTGAAGAGGAACCTTGCTCTGACACCAATTGTTGAACTCTAGGAACACTGAGAAAGGTGGGGGGGTGAATCAGTGTTCCACAATATTTGAAATTCAATCCAAACTATCAAGAAAATATTTAAACTTCAACATTATCCACAACATATAAACTGAATCAAACATGCAAGCATATAAAAGAAACAAAGTGAACACCATAACACCTAGATTTTTACATGGAAACCCTGTTAGGGGAAAACCACGGTGGAGATTAATCCACAATTTATACTCTATTGAAAGTATGAACAAAAGGGAATGCACTTGGATTTAGGCACACTGCCTAGAGCTCACTGCTCAAAATAAAGAAGGCTCACTACCATACAAAATATTTGAGATTACAACAAAAAGATTGAACTAAGAAATTATCATCTCCTAATGCCTGGATTCAATTCAAATGAAGCTAAATAAAATTATCTTCAACCCTTTTGACTGATTCTCTATCTCTGCTCTGCTCTTTCCTTTTGAAACTGTACATGTATCACTTTAATTACCCTTCTCACACATCTGCTCTCACATTCGCATATTTCTTCACACTTTTCTCGCACTTGCACACACTCAAAATGAGTTACGTATCTCATATATATATATATATATATTCGCTAGCAAATATTTCATTTCTATATGTCAGCTTCAAACAAAATATAATATTCTTCCATATGTCGGCTCAAATTACCAATTAGAATTAATGTGTACCCACACAAGTTGGCTAGACTATAGCTGGGACTCAAAAAAAAAATCCCATCACAAGAAATAATTAAAACAACTACTCCTTATACATCTACGACACGCTATATATACACTGGGTCATCCATAAACAGAAAATAAATAGAGAAACATTATCCCGGATCTCCAAACTTGTACACTGATTATCTCAACATTAGAAAACTTACCAATAAGGTACCATACATGCTTAACAAGCTTCCCTAGGGATCCACAACACAAAATAATGATCCGGTGAACTACATAGAACAACTTACCAACCGGATACTTTGTTCATCATACTTTCTACTAGTAGTAATTTGTATTCTACTTCCCTTGCCGGTATGAGTTGCTTCTGAACTATAGACCACACTAAAGACTCTGGTTGCCATCAATGACAACACTATTAGCCAAAAAAAATACTTACCAAGCCATATGCCAACAATCCCAACCTTGGAGAGAAAAATAAGATAAAATTATTTGTTGTTTGCAAGCAAAAAATCAAACCAAGAAAAAAAATAGAATAATGAAAGTAACATAGGAAATAGAGCCCTTTTGGATGTGTAGGATAACTGTGATTTTCCTAGATGCTCCTGCATCAAACAACTGAGGTAAGAAAGAATGCTCCATGAACACTCAATTCGGAGGTGGGATCCCAAGCTTGTATAGCTCAAGAGAAGAAATCCATGTGGCCTCTTCCATCTTCTTTCCCTTCCATTTGATCAAATATTCCTTATACTCCTTTCCCTATCTTTTCTTGACTATTCTAGAATCAATAAACTCATCCACTTCTTCATTCAGTTTGGTTGGAAGTTGTTGTTTCCAATGTACTAAATCTTGTGCATTAGAATCATCATTGTTGACCTATTTTACCTCTTCACCATGAAGCTTATACAAATCAACAACATTGACGATTGGTGATATCTCAATCTCTGGAGGCAAGTAAATTTCATAGGAATTTGTTGAAAACTTTCTAAGCACCCCATATGGTCAAATATTATTATGTTGTAGCTTGTTTTCAGTACCTTAAGGGAATCTTTCCTTTCGTAGGTGAGTTAAGACCAACTCTCCCACCTCAAATTCTTGAGCTCTTTTTTTCAAATCTGCATGAGCCTTGTATTTTTGTGCACTATTTTCCAACTTCTCCTTAATTTATTGATGAAGTTCATGCATATAGTCAACATAATCTTCAGCTACTGCACTTTTCCTTCCCAAATCTGTACTATTTCTTAATTCATGAACCCCCTTAAGACTAAAACCATAAACAATTTGGAAAGGGATCTTACCTGTGCTTCGATTTATAGAATTGTTATAGGAAAATTCACATTGTGCTAGTATTATATCCCACTATTTTGGCCTCCCATCTATCAAGCATCTCAACAAGTTTTCAAGGCTCCTATTTACCACCTTTGTTTTCCCATGTTGGAAACTAGCAACACTGAGAGGGGGGAATGAATCAATTTTGTGCAAAAATTCAATTTTATTATTCTGTCTTTTAACTTACTTAACCATTCAACAAAAGAAACATGCATCAATAGAAAGAAAACAATCACAACACCATAACACCATAATTTTTACGTGGAAACCATGTTAGGGGAAAAACCACAGTGGATAGCCAATCCACAATATAATATGAGTATACCCAAAATGAAAAGTGCAAAATGGGAATGCACTTTCATTTAGGCTCACTGCTCAAAATAGATGGGCTCACTTCCCTACAATGATTTGTAATAGATCCAAAAGAGTGAACTGATGAAATAGAATCTACAATTCTTGATTATAGTTCTAGTTAAGCTTTGTAGATAATCTTTTGTCCTTCTGACTGATTCAACAATTCAGCTCTTGCTCTACACACCTTGCATTGCAAAACTCTTAATGCACAAGTGAAATTGTGCATAATCGCCTAATCATTCTTCTGATGTTCATTACCCATTTTTATACTTCTTACACACACACACACACACACAATAAATTACCAATCTCATATATGTATCTGCTAACAAGATTTCATTTCTATAAGTCAACTTCAAAAAAATATAATATTATTCCATATGTCGGCTCAAATCACCAATTAAAATTAATGTGTATCCACACAAGTCGGACAGACTATAGTTGGGACCCAAAAAAAAATTACCAATGCAATAAATAATAAAAAAAACTACTCCATATGCATCCACGAAATGCTACATTCATTGAGTCACCCACAAAGAGCAAATTAACAGAAAAACATCCTTCCAAACCTCCTAACTCGTACAACGATTGATGCAATACCAAAAAAATAAATAGTAAGATAACGTACATGCTCAAAAAGCTATCCTAGGGATCCAAAACTCAAAATGATGATCTGGTGAAGTAGACATATTAACTGATTGATTGAATACCCTGCTCTTCAAGTATTTTGTCAGTAACACATAGTACTTCACTTTATCTATTGGTATGACTAGATACTGATCTGTGGACCATGGAAATGACTTCATTTGCCATCAATGACAACACTAGAAGCCATATTCCAACAATCTCCCCCTTTAGCATTGATGGCAACACTTAGTGAAAAGTGACTAAGTGTCAAAACTAGTAAGTACGCTGCCAAGGTTCAAAATATTGCTCCCCCTAAGAATGTCAAGGTATTTTTCACTGCACTCTCTCCCCCTTTGACATCAATGAAAAATTTGGGAAATCCAAAATTGCAAAACTATATAGAAATAGCTTGAGACTTACAAAAATTTGAAGACATTTGCAAAGTCATTATTCAATCCACTTAAGTTTGATTCCCAGACACTTCTCAAACTCTCCAAGATGGTTATATGACCACAAAGTAGATATGAAAAAGTTTATGTTGCTTCGAGACTTACTGGATCAGGAGCAACCATAGCATCTTTAGCTTCTTCTAGAGCATTCATTATTATCTTAATCTATGAACTTATTAGTCCCCTGAGTTCACATACTCTCCCAATAATCTTCTCATTTTCAAGTTTTAGACTCTTTATTTGGTTGAACAAAGACATTACTTGACTTTCTTGTTTACCAACATTATCAATTAATGGATCAAAAGTATTGGAAATAGAGACCAACTGTTGTTCAATGTCTTTCACCTTCTTCTCATTTGCTTCAGTAAATTTTGACAAGACCAAACAAGAATTATACACATTTCCTCCTTCAGACATAGTACCTTGAATTTTTTTCATGCAAGTGCCCAATAGAGCTTTGTATTTGGTAATCAATCCATTCACACTACCAACTCTCTTTTCTTTGAACTCCCTTTTCACCTTAACCAAAGAAGATTTCTCAAAAGATTCAAAATGAGAATTTACAAAATTTATTAGCTTCTTCAACTCATCAGAGGAAGAACCTAATGGGTCCATAACATAGGTAGGCATTAATTTTTATAACACTCCAGATGTAAGTTTTAGCAGTTCATTGTCCTCTATTTGAGATTTTAGTATCCTCTCATTTGCTTTGGCTTGAGAAATTTTAGCAGCCTTCATCATCTAAATCAGAGATAGAGTAGATGTTGGCCCACGGTTGTCGTTGCACCAAAAGATCAACCTATTAATGCCCGATACAACTGTCAGATTTAATGGATCCATGGGAGGTGATTAAGCCACGTCATGAATCACAAGGGAAGCGCTGAACATCTTCCAATAGTAGATAGGTTAATTGATATTTCATCCAACTCATGATCTGACTCTTCTTGTTGCTCCAATAGAGATCTCTTCACTTCCTCTATTATGATCCCTTGATCCTTTTCTTTTTTAGCCTTGGATTCTGATTCAAGATTGACTTCAGGCATTTTAGTATGCACCTCCTTTTCCTCAACTAACGCCTCATTAGGGATCTTAGATACCATTGGCGTCTCTATATTTTCCACATTAGGAGAAGTCAGACTATCCTCAAATTCTGGAGGATCAAATACATTCATGTTCTCATTCACAATCTCCTCTTCATTTTCTTTTATCTCCACATTCACTTCCTCATTGCTTAGAACATTTTCAATATTGATTTCCTCAATGTTAATCTTATCCCTTGACAAAATATCTTCCATAATTATTTTAGTTTCACTTACAACTGCATCAGTTTCACCAATCATGAGTTTATTTACCATTGTCTTTCTCTTAAATTCCTTTTTAGCCTTTTCAAGGAATAAATCCATTTCTTCAATTATCATTTCTAGGCACAAGTCGGCAAGAACTCTCTTCCTCAGAGTCTCTTCTTATGATCTAGCATTCAACCTCCTAGACTCCAAAACTTCATACAAAATTGTAGGAAAACTAGACATGATTTCAACAAGAGCTTTATTAAAAACATTCATATGCTTTATTGTAGCTTCTTCAAGGATTCTCTTATCAGATTCATCAAAGGTATCATATAGATCATAGAGTGGCTTGACATTTCCATCTTTCACCATAGCATTCTCAACTTCCTCAATAGTCATACTGGGCTTGTCAATTTTGGCCTTTTTCTTTCCTTCTTCTCCTTTGCCAAAAAAAATCTCTTGTTCAACTTGACAGCCTGTGTTCTAGTAGCCTTTATCTCTCTCACTATTTCTTGTGAATCAGTTTCTTCCTCTTCATCTGCATACATGGCTTTGTAAGATCTTGAGCTTTTATTCTTCTTCCTTTTTTTCTAGAAGCCCTGGCTTGATTTGAATGAGCTGCAGGGGAACTCCTGGTAGATCAGGTGTGAGCAGGAGATGTTCCCAAACCAACTGATTCTTCCTTTTCTTTCTCTTTAGTTGCTTCAACTTCATCTCTTTGCCTTCTTATTTCCCTTAATTTTTCCACAACAAGACACATACTCTCTACAAAGACCTCTACTTCTTTCCTTACTCTTTTTGCTATCATGCGGTTTTTCAATTCTGAATGAACTTGCAAGCTTTTCTCTGTATAGGTTCCAAACCTTTCTTCTCCTTGATCCAACGGTGAATTTAGCAAGTGGTATGCATACATCTTCAAAATGTTCTCATCAACTTCATATCCCATAGGCATGATCCAAACAGTTCTAGGATCAATAGCTTTCATATGACACTGGTCAATATCTACTATGAAGAAAATAGTGTCTTAGTATTGTTCTACTATTGAAGTAGGAATTCTCTCTCTGGCATGCATCATACTCTGAAAAACTTTTAAATTATCCCCACAGGATTGTATTGTGGGTTTGACGATCACCCGGTCCACATAACATATTCCATATCTGAATAGCTACTGGTACATCATTGTACCATTGAACTTTACCAACTCCTAGAACCTCACCCGAGAAGTAGAAAAAAAAATAGATCACCAGGTTACCTAATTTGAATACATTCTTCTTGTCCTTGATTTTTCTCAGATTCTCCAATAGTTTACTTTTGAGCAATTCACATAAGTCGTAGTTTGCATTCTATTTAACCATCTCATATTCTGCATAAATAGTTGTACCAAATACTGAATTCTCCTGGCTCGAGTGATAAATCTTATAGCCTATAACCATTGATGAAAATTTTACATCCACTATGGCAATGTCATCTATTTTCATTTCCCTTCTATCCCATTGTGAACTTGTTGCATCAGTAACTTTATCATTCTTCACAGACTTCAAAACTGAAAGTCTACTGGTGGAGCTTAGACCTGTAATTGCACATATAGCTTCTTTTGTGATTTTGAATGGAACATCCAATCACATGAATTCATCATGGACATGACTCAACATATAGTGAACCCATTCATCTTCCTCAAATATGGGAAATTTCATGAATTGCGCAAATTTCTTATCTTCTAGGGTTTTAAATTCTAGTTTCACAGTGAAATCTTCTTGAATTATGTGATGAGAATACAAATCCAATAAATCAGAGCTTCCCAAATATTCAATATTTTCATGCATAGAAGCCCTAATATCCTTGATATGCAAGACTTTGTATGACATCAATGAAAATGCAGCTAAGGGCTCTGTATCTACGAACCTATACAAATGCCATTTAAATTTTGGACATGGCCTATCTTTAACTTTGACTACCAGAGGAGTAGTCATTATTTCAATCACACAAATTTACAGGTTTTTCAATAAATACCTTTCACGAACAAAACAAAATTTGATTGCAAATTCTCCTTTATGCTTGAGTTTTTCCTCAATTTTGCAATGAACACTCCAGAGCTCTCCAAACCTCTTTTCTCCAAATGCAATATGACAAATGAGGGTTGAAGCCATTATTTTTATTGTCCACATACCTAACTCCTTTATTTTGCAATAAATGCCCTTTCCCTAACTCATCTAGTTTCCTATCTTTCATGATCTGGGATAGATGATTTTTATGCATATCTTAAATATTCTTTTCTAATTCGTTTAATTAGTTTCACAACATCTAAAAAGTATCGATTCTCCTATTGGACTCATCTGAATTCCAATACCAATCACTTGTAGGAGGGTTTTAGGAGTTTTCTTGAGAGTTCCCCCTATGCCAGAGGCCTAAAATTAATTCCCTGAGGTATTAACAAAATTTTCTTTTGGTGATGGTCCATTTCCTTCTATCGAGGGATTCTTCTTCACCCATTTCTTCTGCATTTGCTTCCTAATCACATTAGTAGTGAATTTCCCTTTTCCTTTAACATCTTGTTAGATTTTTTGTTTTACCAAACCTCTTTTGTTCTAACAAAAACTAGAAATGTGACCAAATTTGTTGCAGTTATAGCACACAACACTTCTCTAACTAGGCCAACTGTTCCACTGGCTTTGACTTGATCTACATTTATTAGCAATATGTCCAATTCTATTGCATGCATAACACCTGACATCTCTATGAAAGTTATTCATCACAATTTTGCATTCACTTGACTTATGACCATACTTATAGCAATTAAAACACTGACTTGAGAATGATGGTCTACTTGTGTTCACCCTACTCCTACATTTATAATCCATATGTCCAAATTTGTTACAAACATAACAATATCCATTAAATCTTTGAGCATTTGGTTTCCTTACCAGATTTATTTTGGCTCCATTCATTTGATTTCCTTGTTGGAATCTTCCTTGTCTGGAATTCCTTTGTCCAAAGTTCCTTTGTTTAGAGTTCTGATGCAGAGCAAAGGAATCAACTAAACCAACTTGACACAACTTGAACAATGATCCATCATCAACAATGACAAAATACAACCTGAATCATCTTGAGAACGTTGCTATAATGGCCTAATGGGAACTTAACAAAGAGAACAGCATACAACTTGAAAATATTGGATTTTATAGGACTTCCAAAACATATTTCCTTGATCCCAAGTCCAACCATAAACAAACTATGCATAGATTTGTTCAAACATCAAGAAAACTAGGTTTTCTTTGACTACTGTCCAACAAAATGAAACACACAATCTACCATAACTCATGCAAATGAATAAATGATTTTTTTTCCTTAAAATTGTTTTTAGAACATGTAAAAACAAAAAAAATCACCAATTTTTATCACTTTTTGATGGTGGAATAAAAAGATATGAATTTTCTTATCATTTGGAAACCATGGACTGGGTAGTCTTCACCAAAATGTCATAAATCCTCCAAAGCCCCATGAAATTGATCAAAACAAATTGAAAATGAAACTAGATTCACATATCTAACACATTTCCAATAGGTCTGAGGTCTTTTGTTGATATGTACCAATCCGTACCATTCTCTGCAACATCTTGCAACTTCTAGAGAAAACAATCCCTTAAGTGCCAATGGTAAAATGGTCATAACTTTCTCAAACTCAATAAAAAACACCAAACCAATTTCAAATGAAAGATAAATCATTCCTTTATCCATTAAAGTCAATTTCAGATCCATACCATTTCAGCACAGATCTGTACCATATAAAAGAACAAGGGAAGAACATTACTAGAAATTTGTAGAAAAATTGTGTCTTCATTCAAAGATTCTTGTTCAATCTACACATACTAACCCCCCATTTGACTTGGGGCCTATTTTTATGCTTTTAAAATCAATTTATTCCCCAACCAACCTACAACTACCATTTAACAACTTTTAAAAAGTTGTGTCATTTGATAAGAAAAGTTGTTCATATGTGCTGTTTCTAAATATCATGTCAGCCATTCCTTGTGGTGCAGACCATCAGACCTCAGTCAATCCTCAGTCAGTGTCAGGTCAAATCTGGATCTGGTGTCTCAAGTTGTGTCTCTATCCTTGGTCATTCTCATCATGATAGATTCCATCTCACACTTCAAAGAAGCATTCTCTCTAGAATATTTTTCACATTCTTTTGTTTTCTCTTTCAAAGCCTGACTAAGTTGTTCATATTCTATGCTTTTTTTCTTCCGTTTGAGCTAACCACATAATTCCTTTCTTTTCTCCCTTGATTCATTGATTTTGTCTTTTAGTGACTGAATGAAATTTTCTGCATTCTCAAGATTTTCTTGTAGTTCCCAGTTCTCATATTTGATCTGGTCAAGATCATCCAGGGCCACCATAAGTTGTTGTTGAAGACTACTTGTATCCATTGAAAAACACCTTCCAAGATCTCCCCAAGCTGTAAGACTTCTTTCGAGGAACTAGCTCTGATACCAATTGTTGGAAACAAGCAACACTGAGAGGGGTGTAAATCAGTGTTGTGCAAAAATTCAATTTTATTATTTTGTCTTTTAACTTACTTAACCATTCAACAAAAGAAACATGCATCAACATACAGAAAACAATCACAACACCATAACACCAAAATTTTTATGTGGAAACCTTGTTGGGGGAAAAACCATGGTGGATGGCCAATCTTCAATATAATATGAGTATACCCAAAATGAAAAGTACAAAATGGGAATGCACTTGCATTCAGGCTCACTGCCTAGAGCTCACTGCTCAAAATGGATGGGCTCACTTCTCTACAATGATTTTGAATAGATCCAAAAGAGTGAATTGATGAAATAGCATCTACAATGCCTGATTATAGTTACGGTTAAGCTCTGTAGATAATCTTTTGTCCTTTTGATTGATTCAACAATTCACCTCTTTCTCTGCACAACTCACACTGCAAAAATTTTAATGCACAAGTGAATTTGTGCATAATCACCTAATCGTTCTTCTAATGTTCGCTACCCACTACTATACTTCTTACACACACAATGAATTACCGATCTCATATATCAATTCGCTAACAAAATTTCATTTCTATAAGTTGGCTTCAAACAAAATATAATATTCTTCCATATGTTGGCTCGAATCACCAATTAAAATTAATGTGTATCCACACAAGTTGGCTAGACTATAGTTGGGACCCAAAACAAATACTCTATATTCATTTGCGAAACACTACATTCATTGAGTCGGCCACAAAGAGAAAATCAATAGAAAAACATCCTTTTGGACCTCCTAACTCATACAATGACTAATGCAATACCACAAAATTAAATAGTAAGATAACATACGTGCTCAACAAGCTATCCTAAGGATCCACAACTCAAAATGGTGATCCGATGAAGTAGATAGATTAATTGATTGACCAGATACCTTGTTCTTCAAGTATTCTGCCAGTAACACACAGTACTTCACTTTATCTGCCGATATGACTAGATAGCCAATAGCCCATCCACTTGAGGATGATAGGCTAAACTATAAGTTAAATGAGTACCCAATATTTTCCATCATGTCCTCCAAAAATGACTAACAAATTTGGTGTCTCTATCTGAAACAATACTCCTTGGAAACCCATGTAATCTAACAACCTCTTTGAAAAAAATTGGCTATATGTGAAGCATCATTGGTCTTTTTGCATGGAACAAAGTGAGCCATTTTTGAAAATCTATCAACTATGACAAAGATGGAGTCATTATCTTTTTGAGTCTTAGGCAGCCCAAGAATGAAATCCATACTTCCTCCTATAGTTTTTTCAGAATTGGCAAAGGCTAATATATACCCGTGTTTTGACTTGTCCCTTTGGCATGTTGACAAATGGTAAACCTTTGAATCAAATTCTTCATATCCTTGTTCATACTTGGCCAATAATAAGTGTACTATAGTAAAATGCATACTCTTGCATTTTCACACTTGTTTGGGCCCTCCTTACTTTATTTATGCTTCTTTATGGGTTAATTGGTTCTATTTTATGTCCACAAGCCCTATGAATGACATATTTTTTGGTTAATCCCAAAATTCTCCAATGCATAAATGATAGTTTAATGACTCCATTGGTCTATCCCTAATTTTTGGGTCGGGACTAAAACACCACCTAGGGCGTCTTAGTCCCCCAAGGCTCTCAAAACCCTAATTTTGGTATCTCTGGATTGGGACCCTTTTTCATGATTGTGCCCCATTTTTTAGGACTTGAGTCTAAGACACCATAGGCAGGGCATCTTATCCCTCCTTGAGTCATTTTTGAGGTTTAATTTCAAATTCTGGTGGGATTTAGCCTCCTTTATTCAATGAATTCATATGTCAACTTGGTGTGAAATAATTTTGGGATATTAAGCATAGATAAGTATAAATACAAGGTTCCTTAATTCATTTCAATCCAAGTATTTTGTGAGATCTTTTATCATAGCATAATTGAGTTCACAGGAGCATTCAAGAGCAGATCCATCAAGCATTTGAAGCCATTTTTAGATTCAAGCATCATATCAAAGAGTTTTCTTGCATCATGTTTGTTGTTGTGCTAACATTTGTGATGTAGGATTTTGATTCAAGCAGAGCAATTTAGGTACTATCTTTCAAGCATTCAAGATCCCTATCCATTATAGCCATTACACACAAGTTTGCAAACTTTGCAATGGTTTGGTGAGTTGTAGCATTGCATGTTTTTCATTCATCATTCCTCCATTTCATTTCACTATATTTCAAGGTTTAATTACCACCAAGGGGTTTTACCAATGCAAACCCCCATTCACTAACAAACAACAAGTTTTTCCCTTTTGCACATTTGTGATTACAAATCCAGGCTGTACACTGCAAGATCACTTGGAGTACAAAGTTTCAAAAGTTGCATTATAAAGTTGTCATCTTCACGGAAACTCACCTACAGGCCATATTCAGAAGTTTCAAAACCTGAGCCTAAAAGGGAAGCTAGTGCAAACCTTGGAGCTCAGGATCCTATTCAGTGTTTTTCAGAAATTCAGAATGGGACTAATATGCCATATTAGGCATCTCTGTCCTCCCAAGCTCATTTTTTAGATATTTTTAGAGATTTGGTTTTTAGATCTGAAGACTCCGCATTTTCCCCCAAAAAATAACAGTGGGACTAATATGCCATCTTAGGAATCTTAGTCCTCCGCAACATAATTTTTGTAGCCTCTTTGCATTTCTAGAACCCTGACATCTCCAAATTTCCCAGGTGCAAACATACTATCTCCCTGGTGCATAATTTCATCATTTGCATCTTTCATTTAGCTTGCATTTCTAGTTTTAGGTCATTTTTCATATCACAACGTGTTTTCAAACATTTTCTTTTCCAATCATTTGCTTGGTGGTGAACCCCTTAGAACTTAAGAATCCCTTCCTAGGACCCTCCTAATTGAGAATTGGATCACCTTGCGAGGTTGTTATTCAATCCAATTAAGACTTTTAAGACATTAGTGAATGGTTGAATGAGAAAAGTATGATATCCCAAAAAGGTATCCCATTTTCCTATTCATCATTTTGGTGAACCCAACACTTTTTTTTTTATGATTTGGAGTCTATTAAGTCCTTAGATTTAGATAGCATTCATTCTTTCATTGCATCTTGCATTAATGAATTTTCATTTAGGGTTTCCTATATTTGCATTAGTGAAAGTGCATATAGGTTGCATATTCACTTTATGAACCATATACTTTATGGTTTAGGAATGTTATGTCTCTTTGCTCAATTAGGGTCTTTCACCTAAAGGAAAGAGATGGATCCCACACCCAAAAATATAGGTGGTTCACTCAAACTAATGTATGTGTGATGAAATTATGCCTAAATGCAATGATCTAAGTGCAACAAACTGATAAAATTGATTGATTATGTATGCAAAACTAATGAAATATGAAGTGTTTGAAAACATAGTGTGATATGCAAAAATGAACTAGAAACATGCACAAATGAACTCATAACTTAATGAAATTGAATAGAGTGCACTTGGAGATGAAATGTTGATGCTGGAAGGTTTTGGAATCTGATAGAAATCACAATTGATGACTAGTGGAACTCATTCGCCACTAATGGCGAATCAATCTTGCTTCTGGTAAACTTTGCTTAAACTAGTTTCTAACTATTGGGAACTGAATTTTAATGAGATCACCTTTTTCCAGCCTGGCAGTGGAACTCATTTTCTACTGATGGTGAATCATTCCTCCAAAAAATTGCAAATTCAGGGGTCAACTTTGTGGGTCTAGATCTGCACTTATCTTCTTATCAGGTTGATGGAATCCAATCTACAAAAAATAGGTTGAATGTTGTCTCCAAGCTAAAATTAGGGTTTGTTTGACTTAAATATATTTGATGACTTGTTGACCACTTTTCAACACCCATTTCTTTGACAAATCTACCTACAAGACCTAAAAACACACATGCAAAGAGGGGAAAATGGTTAAGGGTTAGAGTATAAGGATTTTCCTTGGTCAAATCCCTTTTTGGTAACCAAACCCTTGATAAAGAAATGAAATGGAAACAAGAAAGGAATGATGAATAAACAACATGCAAGTTTCCTAAACTCACCAAATCCTTGTTGTTGAAGTCTACAGATATGTCAATGGCTGCTCCAAGATGCTTGATAATTACTTAATTGAATGATGCTATGATGCATGAATTTTGATTGACGATGAATGAATGATTGAGATCAATGGGGGATTGACTAGGGTTAAAATTGATGGAAAAAAACACTTATTTATACACTTATGCCCTAATTACCCAAAAATACATCATAGGCTGACATAAGGTCTTAATGAATAAAAACCTGAAAGAAATTTGAATTTATCTTGAATTTTGTGCCAAGAGTGACTCATTCGCCACCCATGGCGAATGGGTCCCACTCTAGGCTTGCAAGTGGGTGTTGGGAATTATTCATCTTTAATGAGGTTTGTTGGGTTTTTATTCAAAAACACACTTAATTAATGCCTATAAGTGCATAAAGGGGCCAAATAAAGCATAAGAAAGGTGTAATTGGTGATGAAAAGCCTAGAAAAGCTTGTTACGAGACTTTAGAACACTTTGAAATGGGACTTGATAAGTGATAAAAAGATGATATTAAGATGAATTATAATAAGAAGATTCTAGAAAAGTTTAGGAATGTGTTACAACACCTTCACAAGACATCATAATTTGAATATTCGGGACCTAATGTGAATGCATAAGTTACATTGCAACATTAAATCTAAGAAAAATAATTGAAGCATCATAGGAAAAAGACCTAAATGACCATGAAAATGTCAAAGATCCATTTTTTTATGGTATACTTTATTGCATCATTTCATTTCATTGAAAATTTGAAAAGTGCATTTTTCATCATCTTAATTGCATCCAAAATTGAAAAATTGCATTCAATTGCTTGTTTCTAGCTACTTTTTCTTGCACTTATTTGCACATTTTTTTGTTTCTGAGCATTAGTCTACTACATAGGAAATCTATAAAAACTGTTGACATTCTAGAAATCCCTATTTTTCTATTAAAAAAACCTTTGTTAGGACTAAAATTCCCTTCCTTCAACGTCTTAGTCCCTCTTGGGATTTTTGTTTCATAAATCTCTCTCTATTTCAACCTCTAGAACTTCAAAATCTCGTCATGAGGACCAAGATGCTCTTCATGGCGTCTTAGTCCCTATTGACTTTGATTCTTAGGTTTTTAGGATTTGAAATTGATTTTCTATGTTTCTATGGGTTGTTTTATATTTTTTGTTTTAGTTTCCAGAATTGTTATTATTCCAATTTCTTTCATTTCAAGTGTAATTGCAAGCATATGATATTGTGTTCATTGCACTTTATGTGGTTTATCCCTTGTATGAATTATAGGACTTGGTGTCCTACTGCTAATATTGACATGGTTAGATGAAGTGTGACACTCATGGAATCTTGCAATAAGACCCTCATTGTGGATCTTAGGCTATCAAGTTCTCTTACTTTTGGTGTTGGCACTAGTTCACTAGGTATGCACCATACCTTTAATGCCTCTTTGCTATACCTACCTTACCTACAAGTATTGTGCTAAGTTTCCAAACAATGATTGATCATATTCCTCAAGAAAACATATTGAAAATGTATGAAGACTTAGCTCATTTACAAGAAAGTGTAAGTACTAAAAACATTTCAAACACTATTATACTTTTCATAGAGAACCTTCACTGCATGATGAAAAGTGATGAGGGATTAGAAGTTGTGCATAACATAGCTCAAATATTTGGAAAAAATCTACCTCCCACCACTAATGGTGCTCAAGCCTCAAACAATATGCAAAGACAAGGAGGAAATAAAACTCCTCCCTCTTCAACCATAAACTCAATTCCCACCTATACCATTCCTCTTGTGACCACAAAAATACAACCAACTAGTAGCATTCTTCCTACCTCAAACATTTCCACCAGTGTTCCTTATACCTATGTGGCACCTAATATTATATCTCCTCTTGTAACAACTCATTCATTAGTCTTTCCAATACATACATACCACCACCCTATTCATCTCCATCACATACTACAAGCAATGACCCTATCATTAACCACATCTTACAAAGCCTTTCATACATCCAACATCAAGTTTCCACCATAAGTCAAAATCAAAATGGTTCACCCTCATACTATGTCAAGAGCAATCCATTATCCTTGGAGATATTGAGAAATTTGGTGCCACAAGGTATAAATATACCTAGGTTTGAGAAATATGGAGGAAAGGGAGATCTTGCTAATCATGTTAATGCCTTTACTACTTTGTGTAGTGACTTTATCCTTGAAGACAAATTTTTGGCTAAATTTTTTCCCTGATCCTTGAAAGGCATTGCTTTGGATTGGTTTTCTGCATATAACTCAATTCATTCATTCAATGAACTTTTTGAGGCCTTTATTAACCATTTCCAAGTGCACATGGTCCCTAAAATGGAATTGCTTGATTTGATGAGATGTGAGAAAAATGAGTGTGAAAAATTCACTAACTTTATTCCACACTACCAATCGCTTTATTCAAAAGATGTTTGTAGAAAAATTACAAAGCAAGATAAGGGATAAGCTTACCATGATGAAGTTTCCTTCCTTCATGCACTTATGGACTACCCTTAAAGACTATCAGAATTCCCTAACTAACAGTGAACCAAAAACCACCCCTACCCATCTTGAAAAGACTGAAACCTCAAACCAAAACACTTACAAATAAAAGTTTCCCTCAACTAAATTCTACCTCTCAACCTACCCAACCAATTGATACCCAAGTAGTTTATGTAAAGAAGAGTAATCCTTATATCTTTGAGGATCCATAAATATTATTTAATCCCTTACCTGACACATTTCATAATATTATGGCCCAACTCTTAAGCAAAAACATGCTTACCTTTCCTCCCATTCAACCCCTTAACCCTAGAAAACCATTACCTCTGAACTTTAGACACAATACCTATTGTGCTTATAACCATAAAAATGGACATGATATAGATCATTGCAAGCATCTCTTAAACATATTGTACAAGACCTCATTGATTCTAATCATATCCAAATTGGAGGTGTAAATGACAAAGGTAATAAGTTTGTGACCCCTCCCAACCAAAAATTGCAAATATTTACCAATCCCATTCCCAACCATATTTCATTTGTTAAGGCTAGTGAAACTAAGCCCAATGTGATTAATGTTGACACAGATGATGAGAATTTGAGCAATCATGAACAAAGTCCTATGGATGATGATGAATAGAGTTCTATGGATACTAATGAAAAAATTACTAACAATGATAGGAGTGGTTGAAATCGAGCCTCGCAAACAACAAACCATTGAAATTACTTTCTCCTCAAAAGAAAAAATCAAACATGCACCTGATGGTCCTCTTTACATAGCTGAAAAAATCAATAACAAGCCCACTCCTAGGATTCTAATTGATCTTTTTTGTGGAGAGAATGTGATCACATAAGAACTTTTTATATGTGCATGAACTTACTCAAGATAGATATGATAAACCAAAGGCAAGGATTAAAATTCATGATGGTTTTACTCATGCTACGATGGGCACGATCGCGCTCCCTTTACAAGTAGGACTGGAGAAATCAAATGTATCATTCTCTATCATCTCTAATTCAGACCAATTTCATTTGAAGTTAGGCTACAAATGGCTTCGGTCCATGAACGCAGTCCCATCCATTGTCTATAAGTGCTTGAAGTATCCAGTCAGCAATGAAATATTTATAGTGAACCATAGTGGCTTTAGACCCCTGTCTTCCCATGGAAATTTCTCCTTAGATTATTTTTGGCCTGAACCTATGGAACCTATAAGACCCCGTGAAGACTTCCTTTTCCTATCCTACCAAAAATTCAAAGCCAAATACATAGCCAAACTATCTCTTCAAAACTTTCCTCCACCCATGATTGAACCTCCAACCACGCTTGAACCTCCACCACCTAAAGAAAACAATGTTGAGTCTAAAACCCTTCCAACCAACCACGACCCACCCATGAACAATGCCTTGCCTATTTCCTACAAGATACTTAGAGAAAATAAAACAAGTCTTAATCCACCTCCTAAGCAAATTTATAAAGCGAAAGAGAAAGTGGTTGAACAACCTTCTATGGTTTCTTCCATTCTTCCTTCATAAGAAGAAAAGGAACCTACAATTGACAAACCTGCTCCTACATAAATCCAATGTAAAAATCATAATAAAAGAAACCTCGATGCTAGAGAGCATAGGTATAGATGTCATGCTATTGCACGAAAGATGAATATTGATAACAACATTGAAAATTAAAATCCAAAATTCATAGAAGCAATAAACGATGACCCTCCTCTCTTAATAGAACAAATAGAACCTATACCTTCACCACAACAAGGACCAACAGTTTCTATGGATATTATTATTCGTCCTCCTTTTGTGGTTAACTTGGATGAAAATGAGGAAACAACTAAAATCAATGAGGAAATGCATAATGAGTTAAATTTGTTATTTTCCTCTTCTATGAGCTTAAATGACAACAATCATAGTGATCCTCCTAAATCGAGTGATTCACCATGTGTTGAATCTGGTGATTCTCCTAGTACAACACTTGATGTTGTCCCTTTCGCAAGTGATTTGCATTCTACATATACTAAAAAACACTAGGATGCAGATGACCTATTGGATGGTTGACTTGCATGTGCTTTACTAGTCTTTTCCTTTTCTTTCATTTTCATTTTCATTTTTGTTTGCTTGCATTTGCGTACTGTGATCCCCCGTGATGTTTTGTTTGATGTTTCTCTCTCTATGTGCATTCCTCTATTTGTACCTGCATTCTTCTATATGTCGTATACTTTCACCTTTTGATTAATCTTTTATCTTTTCCTTTCATTTTGTTTCTGTTTTTGATTTACTGCATATTCATGTCTCCTTCATGTTGGATCCAAAATCTTTCATTGTCTTTTCTTTGAATTTTATTTTTCTTTTCATTTTTCTTGTTTTCCTTTTAGATTTATTAATAAGGCATCAAGACACTCTACGTCTCTTCCATATTGATCTGCATGGTTTTTCTTTATTTTTACTCTCTTTGTGTCATTCTTCAGTTCTATGTATTTGGAGGATGGTGACAGTTCCAAGATCCTTACAAAACATTACAGGGAAGAACATACCGACCTCAAATTCATAGATCCCTCCTTTATTTTTGGTGTTTTCATTTTGGGGAAACCCCTTTTCCTTTCTCTCAAGATCGAGTTTTACTGAAACATATGACTTGGCATATGGATTTCCCAAGTTGGCTCCTCATGTCTTCCTTCTGATTGCATTTTCATTTTTCTACTTTAAATTAATTCGTCACAACATGGTGTTAGCAATTTCTTTAAAGTGGGGGCATACATTGGCATTATTTTGGACTGATTTCATTAGCATTTTTTTGCTTTTCATGTTCCTTGATGTGATTCTCTTTCTTTATGTGATGAGTTTTTCCTCTTGGCAGTGTCTTTGGGTTTGATCTCCTCTCGGTGAGCATTGTGTTCTTTAATTAGCTCAATAACTAGGAATCACAAATTCCTCTACTCAGGGATTGAACATCACAACTGGCAGTCATGACCTACTAAAGAACCTCATTTAATTATCAACCCAGGGACGTAAACTTGAAATGGGACAGCACAAGATATGCACTAATCACCCTTCCAGACATACATGATTCCTAAAATGCCTTATACTAGAATTTAAGTACTGAAAACAACTTTACTATTTAACTTTGCTTTGGAAATGAAAAACTCGAAAGATAACCTATTCTACTCCTAGTGGCTGCAGGAACAGTTGATAGCTCTGTGTTTCTGCCAGCTGCAGGAACAGTCACATTAACTTCTATGAAGGAAAATGCAGCTATTCTAACTTGTAGAATAAAAGTATGGATAGTTCCCTAAGTGGGCCCCCTTAGGTAGTGCCAAAATCAGACAACAAATTAGATGAAAAACTTCATAAGCTTTATTGATTCAATGCAAACAAGTACATGGCACAATCTCTTGGCTAAATTTCTAAGACTAAAAGTGTGTTACAATAGCGATTTTCTTAGCCAGCCCCTTCTCTGAAGGAGAATAGGCTATTTATTGAAAACTGATCCTAACTACTAACCAACCTTCCCTTATAAAATGGGAGGCATTTATTACATTTAACTAACTTAAGTAAAGAGGTGAATGACAATGTAAGAACTAAGTCAAATTGGTTTAGCAGTCTTAAAGTGCCATCATCCTAGATTCATGCACCACCAAGACGCCTGGCCTAGATTTCTGGAACACTCTCCCTGCATGGCAAATGAGTTGAAACTGTCTCCTCATCTTTTGTTGTTGAACCAGTCTTTATGGATTTGGTCTTCAATTCTTCAAGTGGAAATTGAATTCCCTTCCTTCAATCATGGTACCTGCAAAATATCTCACCATCTTTTCCTGAGGAAGAAGGTTAGCTCAACACGTTCATCCTTTAAGACAATCCATTACTTTATTCATTCATTCATTAAGTATTAAACTAAGGCAAACATTGTTTCAGATATGGCTGCAGGAAGTTTTGGTAGTGGAGGTTGCAGGAAGGTTTATGATCACAAAAAGCCATAAAGTATTTATCAGACTAATAAAACATTAAAGATAATAATCATGGGACTTTTTATCACAATATACTCATCATATTTAAGTCATAAAAAGGTCTATATCCTATCCCATAAACAGATTGAATGTTTGTTTTAGCATAATAAAAACAACAAAGTATTTATAAAAGTATGATCAAAATGTGCCAAAGACTTGGCTCATCACTCCCCTCAACCAACTACTTGTTGGACCCTTCAGCAAGTCTAGCATTCCTTCTTCTGGAAAACTCTCTCAGATCTGCACTCAGTTGTTGTCCACATTCGCCATTCTGGAAACTCCAGAAGTGAGCTTGCATTGCCTCCAGCCTTTGCAATCTATTATCTTCAGAACTTCTATTATAAGTGATGTTATCCCCCTGTATAGCCAATAATGGCCATAGGAGAATAGGCGGCTGCATAACCAAGGGCAACCAATTCTCCTTCGTTGTTCTGGCATTCCTCATGTACCTCTCTGCCCTTCTGGTTGTTGCATACAAGGTATTGGGAGTATGTGGTTCTGCTTTCTTTAATTGAAATGAAAGATGCTCCCATCTGTTCTGAATGTGCAGGGTTGCAGTATTAAAATCACTGTTTATAATTTGGGAGTATTGAGAAAATACCTCTTGTCTTAGAGGCTCAATCAGTGGCCTGGCTCTTTTGTCTCTCCACAATTTCTTCAAATCAAAGTAAATACCCATTCCATTTCTAGATTCATTTCTTACAGACAATGGCATATTTACTTCATCATGCATATGGCTATCAAATTGTTCTCCTCTGCTTATTTCATTGGTGATCCAGGAGATTAGAGCGCTGATATGAATATCACCAACATAACATAAGGGATTCCATTCCTTATCCTGGGATACAGCCAAATTGTGCAGATAAATTCACACAGGAGGTTCCTGATGTGCAGAGGTGAATCCCTATATGCTTCATAAAATTCCTCAGAGGTATCCAAAGAAGGATTCTTACCTTTCTAGACTCTAATTAGTTGGAAGTTCAAATACAACTCCTTAAGATACATTGCATAGATAGGTGAAGGTACACGACATTGCATCAGTTGTGGAACTAGCTCTACCAACTGGTTGAGAGTGTCATTGAAGTTAGCAATTTCTAGGTTCTTGTTCTAGACATGCATGATTCCTAGAATGCCTTATACTAGAATTTAAGTAATCGAAACAACTTTACCGCTTAACTTTGCTTGAAAATGAAAAAACTTGAAAGATAACCTATTTTGTTCTAGTGTATGCAGAATGTTTCGATACTTTGTATTTCAAGCTACCGAGGAACAAATTTCACATTAACTTCTATGAAGGAAAATGCAGCTATTCTAACTTGCAGAATAAAAGTATGGACAATTCCCTAAGTGGGCCCCCTTAGGTAGTGCCAAAAGTAGACAACATATTAGATGAAAAACTTCATAAGCTTTATTGATTCAATGTAAACAAGTACATGGCACAATCTCTTGGCTAAATTTCTAAGACTGAAAGTGTGTTACAATAGCGATCTTCTTAGCCAGCCCCTTCTTTGAAGGAGAATGGGCTATTTATTGAAAACTGATCCTAACTACTAACCAACCTTCCCTTATAAAACGGGAGGCATTATTACATTTAACTAACTTAAGTAAAGAGGTGAATGACAATGCAAGAACTAAGTCAAATTGGTTTAGCAGTCTTAAAGCACCATCATCCTAGATTTATGCACCACCAAGATGCCTAGCCTAGATTTCTGGAACACTCTCCCTGCATGGCAGATGAGTTGAAACTGTCTCCTCATCTTTTGCTGTTGAACCAGTCTTTATGGATTTGGTCTTCAATTCTTCAAGTGGAAATTGAATTCCCTTCCTTCAATCATGGTACTTGCAAAATATCTCGCCATCTATTCCTGAGGAAGAAGGTTAGCTCAACATGTTCATCCTTTAAGAAAATCCATTACTTTATTCATTCATTCATTAAGTATTAAACTAAGGCAAACATTGTTTCAGATATGGATATAGGAAGTTTTGGTAGTGGAGGATGCATGAAAGTTTATGATCACAAAAAGCCATAAAGTATTTATCAGACTAATAAAACATTAAAGATAATAATCATGGGACTTCTTATGACAATATTACTCATCATATTTAAGTCATAAAAAGGTCTATATCCTATCTCATAAACAGACTGAATGTTTGTTTTAGTATAATAAAAACAACAAAGTATTTATAAAAGTATGATCAAAATGTGCCAAAGACTTGGCTCATCACTCCCCTCAACCAACTACTTGTTGGACCCTTCAGCAAGTATAGAATTCCTTCTTTTGGAAAACTCTCTCAGATTTGCACTTAGTTGTTGTCCACATTCGCCACCCTGGAAACTCCAAAAGTGAGCTCGTGATTGCCCGTTATCTTTAACTTTTTCTTCCCCATCATGAAATGTCCTTGTGAATTCCTCTGCAATGTCTGTATTAAAAGTTTTGAGCTTTAGGAAGTAATTGAGCCACCCATATTGTCTAAATAGTGGCACATGCAACACATCCTGTAACAGGATGCTATGGTCTGTAGGCTCATGCCGAATCGGCTGACCTCCCATTTTCTTGGTTTTCTATAATTAAATGCGTTAAGTAATGCTCACCTAGCTTTTCCAACTGAACTTCCTGTAACCCAATTAATGAACCCTTCTGCAATTCTACAACACTCTGCCCCTCCCCTCAACCGAAACTTTTGAACCTCTTTTCAAAAGTGACAGAAAAATAGGGAAAACAATGTGATCATGTAATATTTTTAGGGAGAGAGTAATCATGGATAATCAGAATACATGTAGGTTCATTATTGTAGGAAGGAAAGACTATTTGATTAATAAGTACATGTTTCATATATTTAGGGTTCTTGACAACTGATGGGACAAGCTTATAGCGGTGATATTAAGGATGTGGTGAAGAAAAAAGAACTTGCTCAATCGTGCAAATGAGCCGAAGGAAATGGCAACCATATAGAAAAAATTTCATGCTAATTAATACTAAATTAAATGCAATAAATAAAGTAACTAAAGCAATCTTAAAATGAAGTGGAGCATACCTGGAGAGAATCGTCGTAATTATTTGATGTGACTTCCTTCTTCATTGCAATAAGTGACACAGAGAAACATGGATGATATGGAAAATGACAAGTGGATGATGTGGAAGAGAGAGAGTGAGTACGGATTGTGGATGAAGTGAATGAATGGAATGGGGATCTTATTAGATAACCCCTTTATTATGATTTGGTATGCACTTTTATGCATGGCCCAAAAATTTGAGCCTAGGCTCAATTCCTTTGGTTGCAGGATCGCTATCATCCCGCTCAATTTCGAACTATCTCAGAAATGTTTCCTTGTCAATGGGTTTAGAATAGAGCTTTAGGCGATGCCCATTGACTAGTAGCTTGAATCGGACCTCATCAATGGTCCTTAATTGAACAACACCATTGGTGAATACCTCCTCTATCTCATATGGACCCAACCATCTGGTTTGTATTTTTCCTGGACTATCCTTATATCGTGAGTCATAAAGCAGAGCCCAATCTCTTGCTTCGAATTTCTTTTCCTTGATGTATTTATCATGCCACCTTATTCTCTGATGTTGTATCATCTCAATGTGCTGCAGGGCATTCTTTCGGAGCTCATCTAGAGCATTGAGCTGCATGACTCTATCCTTTTGTGCATTTGTTAAATCCATGTCCATCTCTAATGTTGTTCTTAGAGTCTTATGTTCAAATTCTATTGGCATCATAGTTGTTTTACCATACACCATTTCAAAAGGTGTATATCCTGTAGCAGTATTCTAGGTAGTATGGTAGGCCCATATAGCTTTTGGTAACCTTGTGGCCTAGTCCTTCCTATGCAAATCTATAGTTTTAGTCAAAATGGCCTCTATGTCCCTATTGGTGACCTTAACCTAGCCATTGGCCTGGGGGTGATAAGGAGTTGATTTCCTATGCCATATATTGTATTCATTTACTAAGGCTGTGATAAGTGTAGAAGTGAATTGTGCTCCTTGATTTGTCACTATTTCCCTAGGGACACCAAACCTGGTGAATATTTCCTCATAGAGGAATTCAACTACTTTATTATCCCTAGCATGTTTCATAGGTTTAGCCTCTACCCATTTTGTCACATAATCTGTACATACAAGGATGTAGGACTTACCATTGGAAGGTGGATCAATTGGTCCTACAAAATCCAGTCCCCATTTGTCGAAGGGTGTAACGACAACTTGTGGAAATAGAGGCATCTCATCAGATCGAGTTGGTCTTCCCATCCTTTGGCATCTATCACATCTCCTGGTATATTTGGCTGCATCTCTATGCAGAGTTGGCCAATAGTAGCCAGTATTTAAAATTTTCATTGCTGTTCTTTTGGCAGCAAAATGTCCACCACATGGCTCATCATGGCTTGCATGCAGTATATCATGAGTGTCCTCCTCTTGTACACATCTCCTCATAACTTGATCCGGCCATATAAAACATGCAATCTGCAATCCAAGAAAAGTTAAAGCTTTTCTCTACCAATAATCTCTTTTCCTTAGGGGAGAATTGAGGAGGAGTTCTTCCTGTGGCCAGATAATTTGCTATATCGGCATACCATGGGTGAATAACCTTGATTGCAAACAGGTGCTCATCAGGAAAGGAGTCTTCAATAAGTGCAGAGTCATCTTGCCTTTGAATTCTAGAAAGGAAATCAGCAACCATGTTGGCTTTACCTCGCTTGTCCACAATTGTAATGTCAAATTCCTGCATCAGCAATAACCATCTTGCCAGTCTCCCGGCTATTGAGCTTTTGTTCATGAGATACCAGATTGTTGCATGATCAGTGTGAACAAATATCTGATAACCGGTGATGTAATGCCTAAATTTATTGAGGGCATAGATGATTGCCAACATTTCTTTTTTTGTAACAGTGTAGTTTAATTCAGCCCCTTGCAGATTTTTGCTTATGTAGTAGAGTGCATGTTCTGTTGAACCACCCTTCTTCCCTAACATAGCTCCAATGGCATAATCTGATGCATCAGTATGAATATGAAATGGAAGTGACCAATCAGGTCCTTTCAGAATAGGTGCTGTGTAAGGGCACTTTTAAATCAAGGAATATTTTTCACATTCCTCTGTCCAAGAAAAATCTGGATCTTTCTTCAGCAGACTATATAAGGGGCCTACTATTTGGCTGAAGTCCTTGATGAATCTTCTATAGTATCCAGCATAGCCTAGAAAGCTTCTTACTTCTTTTTCTTGGTAGGAAAGGGTAGATTAGAGATGACCTCAATCTTAGCAGGATCAACCTGTATTCCTGCAGCAGAAATATAGTGACCAAGCACTATTCCCTCCTGCATCATCATGAAGCACTTTTGACTATTCAGCGATAGGTTGTGATCTTCACATCTCTGTAGTACTTTCTCCAAGTTGGATTGAGCTTCCTCAAATGTTGTACCATAAGTAGTAAAGTCATCCATGTATATTTCCATGCAATCATATGAGATGTCTGAGAAGATACTTATGACTGCCCTCTGGAAAGTTGCAGGTGCATTGCAGAGACCAAAAGGAAAAATGAATAGGAAAACATTCCCCAAGGGCATGTAAAAGTAGTCTTTTCTTGATCCTCGAGCAATCTTGATTTGATTGTACCCACTGAAGCCATCTAAGAATGAGAAGTACTTTTTCCCAGCTAAATTATCTAGAACTTGATCAATGAATGGAAGAGGAAAGTAATCTTTCTTTGTTGCCAAGTTGAGCTCTCTGTAATCTACACATACCCTCCATTTTCCTCCTTTCTTAGGAACAATAACCAATGGGGAAACCCACTGACTATCGAGATTGGGTAGATAAAGCCAGCTGTTAACATTTTCTGCAATTCTTCTTTAACAATTTCTCTCAAAGCTGGATTGATTCTTCTTTGAGGCTGCCTGATAGGTCTAACTCACTGTTAATGTATATGCTGATGTGTACAAAGTTTTGGGTCTAAACCCTTCATGTCACCATATTCCCAAGAAAAAGCTGAACTTATGACTGGTAAGCATTTTGACCATAGATTCTTGTTGCTCACTGGTGAGGTTTTTATTGATGCTCAAGGTTTTTCCTGCGGCTACCTCAACTTGGGAGGTTAAATCTACCATAGATACTTCAGGAAGAAATGGCATTTTACCTCATGGGGTAGCAAGGTGTGTAAATAGTCAGTTGCTGCAGGATAATGAGCTGATGTAGGCGAAGGAAGAATGGTCTGCAAGGAACATGGATTTTTTTCACAATGAAAGTATTCGGTACCATAGTTATTCAGCAGGATATTGGACAGTATACCTTCTTCTTCTTGTTGTGCAATGAAAGGCTCTCTGGTAATCATTATTAAATTGGCCACGGAGTTCACTTCCTCCTCTTCTCCCAAATCTGGCCAAACAACCTCTCCAGACTCAAGTTGGGGCAGGGCTGGAGAATAGAGGGTAAGCTTCTTTGTGCTATACCCATAGATATTGTCATGTTACCCGACCTACAACCAATGTAAGCATCAGCAGTAGCCAACCAAGGCCTTCCTAGTATGACAGGGTATCCCCCCAATGATGCTTTTGGAGATAAGACCATAAAGTCAGCAGGGTACTCCTAGGAATCCAAGGTGACTACCAGGTCTTCAACTACCCCATCAAGTTTGATAGTTGAGCTATCAACAAGCTGTAATATTGTAGGTGTAGCCCTTAGGTCTGAAATATTAAGTTTTACAACCAGGTCCTTTGTCATGACATTGATAGCTGCACCAAGATCTACTAAAGCATTCTTAATTTGCAACCCATTAATATTGATCTCCACAATAGGGCTTCCTGGATCTAAATATTTTGGGATGCTAAGCTTCCCTAGCATTAAGTCAGAGAGTTGGCCTATGACATGGACAGTTTGAGGGTCTTTCTTTTTCCTCCCCGGTTTCTTCAAACATGCCTCCTTGATGGCCTTGCTATAGATAGGTACTTCTTTGATTGCTTGGAACAAGGAATTTTCACACATATATGCTTTAGCTGGTCAAGGATGTCAAAGGTAGGTTCCTCTTGTTTTTTTACATTTTCACCTTCCAACCTTTGTGGGAAAGGAGGGGACACTTTATTAGATGCCTTAGGTAATGATGGAATCTGAACTGGCTCATTTGGTTGGGCTTGGTCATTGGTATCTTCTTCTTGGTCAGTCTCCTCAGATGGCAATTCTGAGATTATGGGAGGAGATGGTGTGGGCAGCAACAGTTCCTGAACATAAATTGATATTATTCAGGTTAAGAGCATAGGCAGGCTGATGATTAGGATCAACAAAATAGACTTGCTGCTACTGCTGGTTGCTGGTTATTTGGATTGGGTGTTGCCTGAGCAGGTAGTTGGGTTGGCTTTGGATTCTGACCTTGATTAGCTACAGGAGGTGGCATAATGGATTGCTACTGCGGTTGCTGCAGGAAACCAGTGGGTGGATTTGACCATTGTTGGCCTCCTCTCCATTGGTTAGACTACTGCCAATTCCCTTGCGGAGGCTGCCACTGATTTTGCTGTGGTGATTGCCAATTCCCTTGTGAGGATTGCCAATGGTTTTGCTGGGCATTTGGCCAAGGGTTATTCCACTGAGGTTGGGAGTATGGCCCATAGTTTGGAGGGTACTGGTTTTTCCATTGACTATTATATGAACCAAAATTTTGCAAAGGGTCCTGAGGCATACCTTGTCTTGGGGCCCATGGCCTACGCTGAGCAACAAAGAACACTTCCTCCTCTCCTTCAATGGTTTTGAACTCAGTAGGGAGATGTTGTACCTCCAAATTGGCCACTGCTTTGCATCGGCAGTCTTTCTTTCTTTGTCGGCAGTGGGGGCAATATTCAGCTAACATTGCCTCAACTTCCTCTTTCTTCCTTCTAGCTTGCATAGTATCCAGTTGAGTAGCTACATCATTGATGATATCCTGCTTGAAGTCAGACAAGAGATTGGTAATCTCCCCTTTAGATATTCCAGAGCCACTTCCTTTTATAGAAGAAGGTCTAAACCCCCTTCCCTTCTTTACAGCTGCTCTGGAGTAATTGAGACAGATTTTCTTGATATCATCCCAATCACTTTGGGTGACATCACCTCCTGCCATAAGGTCAAGGGCCTCCATGCAAGTATCATTGACTCCCCTTAAGAAGAGAAGTTTTTGAGATTCCTCATTCAACTCATGATGAGTATTCTTCTGCACACTAAACAAGAATCTTGACACATAATCCTCCAAGGTTTCATCCTCCTTTTGTGACATTTTGAAGATGTCATCTCCTCTCAGATCATTTCCTCTACAATACTCTTTATATTTACTCAAGAACAGAGTCTTCATTTGATCCCAATTGTTAGCTACATTGCTTCCCAATCCCATGAACCATCTCAAGGCTGCCTCCTTTAGAGTAGAGGGAAACAATTTCAGCTTGTGTGTTGAGGTTGTATAGTCATAGCTTCTACAAAGGATTTCAAATTCAAACAAGAAGGTATGAGGGTCCTCAGTAATAAGTCCATAGAACTTTGGAAGTAAGGAGGCAGGGATGTTCTTGAGGTTATTATTGTCATGTAGGTCAGGATTGGAAATGGAAAAATAGGATTTTCCATTCTTGGTTGTATTCTTGGATTAGCTCCTGGTTGATGAACTACAAGAGCAAGTGGATTATTTGATTCTGTTCCTTCGGATAGGTTAAAGCTTAGTTCAGAGGAAGAAGATGAAGTAACTAAGTCTTGGCCAACATCCAGATATGAGTCATCTTGGAATAGGTTCGGTTCAATCTCTTCAATATCTATGCTCCCAGGAAGGAATCTTCCAAATTGGTCTCTTCTTCTATGCATACAACAAAAGTAAACTAACTATGGAGATGCTGGAATGCAGAATTCTAAACTAAAAGTACTAAGAATGAAATCTTAAACTCTTTACTAGCATGCCTGTAATAGGTTCTTAGTTTGACACCATCCCCGGCAACGGCGCCAAAAATGTAGTGTTCTTTAATCAGCTCAATAACTAGGAACATGAATTCCTCTACTCAGGGATTGAACATCACAACTAGCAGTCATGACCTACTAAAGAACCTCATTTAATTATCAACCCAGGGATGTAAACTTGAAATGGGACAACACAAGATATGCACTAATCACCCTTCCAGACATACATGATTCCTAAAATGCCTTATACTGGAATTTAAGTACTGGAAACAACTTTACTGTTTAACTTTGCTTGGAAATGAAAAACTCAAAGATAACCTATTCTGCTCCTAGTGGCTGCAGGAACAGTTGACAGCTCTGTGTTTCTGCCAGCTGCAGGAACAGTCACATTAACTTCTATGAAGGAAAATGCAGCTATTCTAACTTGCAGAATAAAAGTATGGATAGTTCCCTAAGTGGGCCCCCTTAGGTAGTGCCAAAAGCAGACAACAGATTAGGTGAAAAACTTCATAAGCTTTATTGATTCAATGTAAACAAGTACATGGCACAATCTCTTGGCTAAATTTCTAAGACTGAAAGTGTGTTACAATAGCGATTTTCTTAGCCAGCCCCTTCTCTGAAGGAGAATGGGCTATTTATTGAAAACTGATCCTAACTACTAACCAACCTTCCCTTATAAAACGGGAGGCATTTATTACATTTAACTAACTTAAGTAAAGAGGTGAATGACAATGAAGAACTAAGTCAAATTGGTTTAGCAGTCTTAAAGCGCCATCATCTTGGATTCATGCACCACCAAGACGCCTGGCCTAGATTTCTTGAACACTCTCCCTGCATGGCGGATGAGTTGAAACTGTCTCCTCATCTTTTGCTGTTGAACCAGTCTTTATGGATTTGGTCTTCAATTCTTCAAGTGGAAATTGAATTCCCTTCCTTCAATCGTGGTACCTACAAAATATCTCACCATCTTTTCCTGAGGAAGAAGGTTAGCTCAACACGTTCATCCTTTAAGACAATCCATTACTTTATTCATTCATTCATTAAGTATTAAACTAAGGCAAACATTGTTTCAGATATGGCTGTAGGAAGGTTTATGATCACAAAAAGCCATAAAGTATTTATCAGACTAATAAAACATTAAAGGTAATAATCATGGGACTTCTTATCACAATATACTCATCATATTTAAGTCATAAAAAGGTCTATATCCTATCCCATAAACAGACTGAATGTTTGTTTTAGCATAATAAAAACAACAAAGTATTTATAAAAGTATGATCAAAATGTGCCAAAGACTTGGCTCATCACATCCTAGAAGATTTCAAGAAACCTAGAGTTTTAAGCAAGCATCCTAATAGAAAAACTTATGATCAAGAGGCTTTTGGTTGTATTTTAATGATTTGAAATCCATAATTCATTGTCACTTGTGATATTTGAATTTCGTGAATTAATAAAGATATGTATAAATACAAGGTCATTTCACTAAGTTCATCCTAGAAGATTTCAAGAAACCTAGAGTTTTTAAGCAAGCATCCTAGTAGAAAACTTATGATCAAGAGAGCTTTTGGCTATATTTTAATGATTTGAAATCCATAATTCAATGTCGGCTTGTCATATTTGAATTTCGAATTAATCTTAAGATATGTATAAATACAAGGTCATTTCACTAAGTTCATCCTAGAAGATTTGAAGAAACCTAGAGTTTTTATGCAAGCATCCTAATAGAAAACTTATGATCAAGAGAAAATTCAAGAGAAGATTTGAAGAAGATTATTGAACAATCAAGATTTCCATTGTCATGTCAAAGATGTATTGCATCATGCATGTTGTTTGAGCTAATGTGGTGATGTAGTGTTCAAGATCAATCAAGCATATTCAAAGGCATTATTTCACATCAAGTTTCATGATCAAGATCTACATTCATTGAGGCCACTTCATGCTAGTTTGCTAATTTGTATTCCAAGGTTTCAATTGAGGTTTGGTGAGTTGTTACATATTGTTGTTCATTCATCATTCCTTCGCTTTTATTCATTTCAAGGTTTAATTACCAAAATGGGGTTTGATTAGGAAAACCCCATTCCCTAAAAAATAATTTTTCTTCTCTTTGATGTGGATTATAGGTTTTAGGTTGAAGAGCATTTGAAGAGAAAAACGTAAAAGTTTACAAAGTTATCAAAGTTGCAAGAAAAGTTATCAAATCATGGAAATTGAACTATAGGTTTTATTTCCTAGCCTTCAGATGGTCCAATAGGAATATGAGAGTGTAGACATAGAAGAATAGAAACCTTTAAATTGATTTCAGAGCCCTAGCCGTAACCCATTCGCCATATAGGAAAATGAGTCCTCAGTGAGGACTTGAAAAAGCACTTTTGGTGAAAGGTACACAACATTTGACCCTTTCTAGATTCCTTTTGACTATTAATTGGGTTAGATTTAATTTATGTTCTCATTTTCATATTATAGCACACATTTTGAATGAAATTAGAGGAAAATAGGTGCATCATACATCTCATTTTGGTGAACCTACTTTTTCTATGTTTAAAAACTGATGATGCATTACTTACAAAGATCCTATATTATAGATCATCTATTATATTAAAGAAGACTATAAATTGTTATAATACACTACTAAAATAATTATGAAAACTAAACACAAATTCTTGCATCCATGATAACTATAAGTGTCATGTAGACTTCATATCACCAATATCTATCACCAAAGTCCAATATGACCTCTAACTCGGATCAATCATTTTGCTAAGAGGGTTCTCCCTTGTCACATGAAATATTCAAGGTTTTCATCCTTTGACCTCCAATAGATTCAGTGGTTTTCATCTTTGAATTTGGGTATTTGAACATAAGTGCTGTAATGGTTTCAAGTCGTATTCTTTATAACTATAAATTGAACTTTGAATCCTTGATACCTCTATAAGGAATGTAAACATTTACATTAAATGAAAATATCACATGATTGGTATGTAACATAAACAACAATGGTGTTATTTTTCCTTAAATCATGCTTGAAATTGTGTTATGTGTGCTTGGATGTACCTACAAGGCATGACATAATGTTTTTGTGATCTAAAAATATCCTCTATAAAATGGAAATGCCCCCATAGGTTTAAAATCCTAACTACCTTATTAATGGTAGTCATGATCACCTTCTTTATTTCATGAATATATGTACACATGGGATTTGGACCTTGATATTAAAGAGGGATGTTCGTGAACACTATCCCATCACAAGCATGGGTTGGGAACTTTCAACTAGAAATCTCAGACCAACCCTTCACACCGAACTAGGAATCACCCTAGTATCAGTGCTCTGCCAGACATGACACAATTGGATTGGGGTACAACTTTCATTCTCCCCCCTTTGTATACCCCATTGGTTCACATGGTTGAGGTCATCCCTTGGGGTGATGAAATCCCCAAGTAGGCCTCCTAAAGGGTAGGAAATGCTAGGCATTTATGATTCCTAGGCTTGTACATGGTGCAAGGGGAGAGCATAAGTGAAGGCTAGCACTCCTAGGTGACTCATGAATGGACTTGGTTTAATTTTTGATTTCTGATCCTTACGCTCACCAAACAATGAAAGGGGAGAGCATGCATGGACAAATGAACCCAAACATAGTAAACAATGTTCTTTCACCCCTTAATCAATTGAAATGTTCTTAGCTAGTTAGGGAAAATAACTACTCTACATCTTTGATTGCTCGTCCTGTAGGAAACAAGTTCATAATTTTATCCACCAGTATTTGAAAAATGAGAAGTTGCAACCAAAAAATTAGTAGCTAGCACACACACACACACATACAAGCAAGCATGTTAGTACTAAAACCCAAAAATAAAGGAAAAGATGTTTTTAAGGTTTGGGTTTACCTTAGAGTCACCTATTTGGAGGGTAGAATCGCCTATGTGGAAGTCATTTAACTACCCTTGTAAGTTATGCACTCACCTATGAGGGATGAGGTGGGTCCGCATTTGTGATTCATAAATTCGCCCTTGTAGTGCTCTGACTATGGCCTTCACGTATCTACCTGTAGGAGTCCACAGGTCTGCCCCTAGAGTTTTGAGGTGGGATCCAAACACACATCTTCCTTTGTAGGTTGCAGGTTCTCCCGTATAACTCACGGATCCATCCGTTAGCCAAATTTTCCTTTGAAACATGAAAGGATCTAAACCTACAAAATTTCAACCAACCAAAAACATTATTGGACTCATGACATGGCTCCCACCGGGTGTGCCAAAAAAGTGTGCAGGTTTTTTCTAGTCTAAAAATGTAAATAAAAACTAAATGCAAACAAGAAAAAAAAAGCAAAACACACAAGATTGGCCTAAGTTAAATCTTAATAAGAATAAGAAATAAAACACTAAATTTACCTTGTCAAGATTGTTGAATGGTTGGCCCTTGTTGTGATTGTTTTTGTGTGCTCTTTTACTTGATTGATAGCATGCAACCTATGTTAAAATAATGGCAGTGATAAGATGAATGCAATGATGGTGATTGCTATGAATTTGGATGCAATATGATAGCTTGAATTACTACTACAACAATGGAAGTGCTTGAAGACTAATTGTGCTAAGTGTAAGTGAATGTGTATGTAAATAAAAATGAGTGTGTTTAGTAGTCATTTTGGGAGGAAAATGAATGGAGGGCTAGGATCAAAAGTAGGGTTGGGAGATCAATGGTTGATATGCCTTGAGGCATCTTAAGCATTGTGAGGGGGACATGTGTCATCCTAGGTGGGAGAGAAAATGTGATGTGGAGGTGAGGTGGAGGTACTTTCAAGTACCTTGGGAAGAGGAGAAAAGAGGTGGCTTGTATCATTCTCCCAAATGATGGGAGGATGTGACAAGTGAGGAATTAAAAATTCCTCAATAATCCTCCTTGGGATGAGACAATTCCTTGGGAAGGGAAGCAAGGAATTAAAAATTCCTTTTAATTCCTTTTGAAAGCCTAGGGGGAATATATTGGAATTAAAAACTCCAAGTGGGCTCATGGGGGAAATAAATAGGAATTAAAAATTCCTAGGGAAGAGGAGATAACTTCTCCAAAAAGGGAAGGAGTTAATAAAGGGTTTACTAGGGTACATGCAATAATTGGAATTTGGTGGGGTTAGGGATAGTTAATCAAGATTAATTGGTTGTGCAAATGATTAAGTAAGCTAATGAAGTGATTAAGAGCAAGTGGAAGATTATGGAGGATGTGACACTAATCACAATTAGTGGTGTGCACATCCTAATCACAGGTTAATTAGACTGACTTGGATTAACGAGGAATTATGAAGGATGTGACATTTGGAGAAAGAAAATGATGAATTAAAAATTAATTTTAATTCATGTGGGTTAAATGACCAAATTAAATAAATTGATCTATTTATTTATTTGGATAAGAAAGGTGATAACGTATTTAGTTTATTAATTAAATACCTAAGGAACATTATGGATAAAGGTGAATATTAATCAAATAATAAAATTATTTAATTAATATAGATGTAGATGTAGATTAGATGAAAAAAGGGATAAATTTGACCATATGGAAGTGGTAAAATTTAGATCTCTACAAATAATTAATTATAATTATAAAAATTATAACTAAAATTCATTATTCAAAGTTTACTATAACTTTAAACCTTATTATAATTATGATTAGAGTTACGATTATGGTTAGGTTAGGATTAAGATTAGGATTAGAATTAGGGTTAACTTTGAATTAGGATTAGGATTAGGTTTATGGAATGATTCTAATCCTAACCCCAATTCTAACCCTAATCATAATTCTAACCCTAAACCATTATTATAATAATAACCCTAAACAATAACTATTCAATTTAGGCTTAGGTGAAGGGTTATGGTTTAAATTAGGGTTAGGGATAGTGTTAGGATTATGGTTACAATTAAGGTTATGACTATAGTTACAATTAGGGTTAGGATTAGGTTTATAATTATGGTATACTTGAGGTTAGAATTTGGGTTAAGGTCAAAACTTGGATTAGAGTTAGGTCAAATTAGGGTTAGGTTAGGGTAATGGTTCAATTAGGGTTAGGGTTTAGTTAGGGTGAGGGTGGTTTGGTTAGGGTTGGTTAGGTTTGGGGCAAGGGTTCAATTAGAGTTAGGGTTAGGGTTCAATTAGGGTAAGGGTTCAATTAGGGTTAAGGTTAGAGTTCAATTAGGGTTAGGGTTAGTGTTAAGGGTCAATAAGGGCTACAATCCAATTAGGGTTAGGGTTAGGTTGGCATTAGGGTTATAATTCAATTAAGGTTAGGGTTAGGGTTAAATTAGGATTAAATTTAAATTAGGGTTAGGGTTAGAGTTTAATTAGGGTTATTGTTATGGTTAGGGTTAGGGTTTGATTATGGTTAAGGTTAGGGTTCAATTAAGGTTAGTGTTAGTGTAAGGGTTCAATTAGACTTAGGGTTAGGGATAGAGTTGGGTTAAGGTTAAATAATTACAGTTATGATTATGGTTAGAATTAGCATAAGGGACATGGTTAGGATTAGGGTTAGTTATAGGGTTCAATTAAGATTAGTGTTCAATTAGAGTTAGGGTTAGGGTTAGGGTTGTATGTTAAAGATTGGTGTTGATGTTAAGGTTAGGGTTGGAGTTGGGTTTAAGGTTGGGGTTAGGGTTAGTGTTAGGCTTCAATTATGGTTAGTGTTAGGGATCAAGTTCAATTAGAGTTAAGGTTAAGATTATGTTAGGGTTCTAAGATAAAGCATGGGGTAAGGGTTGGGGTTAGGGTAGGGTTCAATTAGGGTTAAGGTTAAGGTTAAGGTTATAAGATAAAACTCAGGGTCAAGGTTAGGGTTAGGGCACTAAGGGTTCAATTAAAATCTAATCCAAATTGAACTCTAACCCTATTTTATAATTATAATTATATATAAATTAAGGTTAGGATTAAATTAAGATTAGGATTCAATTAGACATTAGGGTTAGGTTTAGCATTCAATTAGGGTTCGGGTGTGATGAAGGTTCAATTATGTTTAGGGTTAATATTAATGTTCAATTAGGGTCCAATTAGGGTTAGGGATCAATTAGGGTTATTATTTAACTAGAATTATGGTTCAATTAGGGTAAGATTAGAGTTAGGGGTACAATTCAATTAGGTTAGTATTTAATGAAGATTATAGTTAACATTAGGGTTAGTGTTCAATTATAGTTAGGGTTTAATTAGGTTTCAATTAGGGTTAGGGTTAGCATTAGGGTTATCTAATAGAGCTTAGGATTAGGGTTATGTTTGGGTTTCAAATAATATTAGGGTTAAGTCTAGGGTTCAATTAGGGTAAGGGTTAGTGTTCAAACAGGCTTAGGGTATAATTAGGGGTAAACTAGGATTTATGTTTTACGATAAAACTTGGTGTTTTTGTTAAGTTTTTGGTTCAAATAGGATTAGGGTTAAGGTTAGGATTGCAATTCAATTAGGGTAAGAGTTAGTGTTCAATTAGGGTTAGGGTTCAATTATGTTAACCTGGTTAGTGTTTTATTAGGGTTAGGGTTCAATTAGAATTAAGATTAGGTTTATAGTCCAATTCTAGGGTAAGTGTTAGGGTTCTATTAGGTTAGGATTTTTAAATAGGGTAAGGGTTGGAATTAGGGTTATCATTTAATTAAGGTTAAATTTCATTTAGGATTAGGGTTACGATTATGTTAGGGTTTAATTAAAATTTTATTTGGGTTCAATTAAGGTTAGGGTTAGGGTAAGGGATCTTTTGATAAAGCTTGAATTGGGGTTAGGGTTAGGGTTTAAATATGATTAAATTTAAGGTTCAATTACGGTTAGGGTTTTGATTCAATCTCAGTAAGGGTTACTATTCAATTAGAGTGAAGGTTTAGGGTTAGGTTCTAATTAGGTTATAGATCAATTATAGTCATTGTTCAATTAAGGTTAGGTATAGTGTTCAAGGGGTTACTATTAGGTTAGGGTTAGGGTTAAATTAGGATTAGGGTTCAATTAAGCTTACAATTTGATTAGTCATAATGCATGTAAAAAATCAATAATAATTATCTATTAAATTCAAAATAAGGCATATCTTATATTGGTGTAAAGCTAACAATTTTCTCAATAAACCTTTTTGTTTCATCAAATTCAGAAAAAACAAGTTGTCAGCCACAAGAGAAAACTCTGGAAAACTAGGGAAAATTTCTAAACATGTTTTTGTAGTTGACTTTCAAGGTATGACACCCCCAAGCCAAATCCTAAGGCAGCCTTAAGGAAAATACTAAGGTTGTAGATTTTGTCAGATAAAACATATATCCATTTGAAATAGATATTTATTTAATTTACGGATATCTGTTCTTACATGGACATATAACAAATATTTGTTACGTTCAATATTTTTAAAATATTTTGTATTAAATTAATATATTTATTATATATTAATAATATATAAATTATATAATATATAATATATAATACATAATATATAATACATATTATATTTATATATAATATAATATATATTATATATTATGTATATATTATATATTATGTATTATATATTATATATTATGTATATATTATATATTATGTATTATATATTATATAATATATACTATGCATTATATATTATGTATTATATATTATATATTATTTACATTATAATATATATAGAGTGAGTGAGAGAGAGCAGGGGAGCAAGAGAGAGAGAGTTATCTAGGTACCTAGTGGGAGGGATAGAGGGAGGGAGAGACCTAATTCATCAATATAAACAACAACAATTAGTAACCGATCACCTTCTATTCTAATGTACAAGTTATTTGCACTGTCTCTTCTAAAACCTTTTTTCTTGTAGATCAAATGAGATAATGAGATGTGAATGCTTGTTCGTCAAAAGTACTATTCTACTATTATGATGCCTTGACCGGATCAATTCGATACTTATTTCACATGATTCTTTTGGTGTTGTCCGCTAGGGTTTAATTAAGGTAAATTTTAACATTAGGATTACAATTCAATTAGGGTTATAAGTTAAAAGGTTAAGGGTTCAATTAGGATTATTGTTAGGGTTCTATGATAAAGCTTAGGATTAGGGTTAGGCTTGGGGTTCACATAGGATTACAATAAGGGTTAGGGTTAGGTTCAATTAGGGTTAATTTAAGGTTAGGGTTAAAATAGGGTTAGGGTCAAAGTTTAATTAGATTCAATATTCAATTAGGGTTTAGGGTTAGCATTGTCGTTTAGTTAGGCTACAATTAGGGTTAGGGTTCAATATTCAATTAGGATTAGGGTTAAGGTTATGATTAAGGTCGGGGTTAGGGTTGGGCTAAGTGTTATGATTATGGTTCAAAATGGTTAGGTTTAGGGTTTGGTTAGAGTTCAATTAAGGTTTAATTAAAGTTTAATTAGGATTAGGGTTCACTTAATGTATTAAATGTTGAAATTAAAATTGCTACTAACATATATATATATACACTACTTGGAGATATCCTAGAATTCTATATCTAATTGACAACCTTACTGTAACCTTAAACCTAATCCTAACTAGAATCATAAGCCTAACCCTAACTCTATCTGTAACCATAACTATAACCTTAATCCTAATCTTAACCTTAAAACTAACACTAAATCTAACCCCAACTCAAACTATAACATTAACCATAACTACAATAATAACCATAATTCTATATATAAATGTAACCCTAACATTAACCCTAACTCAAACTCTAACATTAACCCTAACCCAATCCTAACCGAACCCTAACCCTAACCCTAATTCTAATCTTAATTCAATCTTTAACCCTAACCCTAAACATAATTCTAACCCTAACCCTAATTCTCATCCAATCTCCAATCCTAACTCTAATTTTAGCCCTAACCCTAGTCCTAACCCTAATACTACTAACTCCAACCATAACTCTAATTTTAGCCCTAACCCTAATACTAAAACTAACACTAATTCCAACCCTAATCTTAATACTATATGTAAGTTCCCTAACCATAACCCTAATCTTGATGATCCTAATCCTAACTCTAACCTTAATTCTATCTCTAACCATAAACCTACCCATGATCTTAACTCTATCTGTGATCTTAACCATAACCCTAGTCATGATGCTAATCCTAACCCTAATCATGATGCTAACCTCAACCCTACCCTTAACCCTAACCATAATCCTAATGCTAACCCCAACCCTAATACTAATTTTATCTCTAACCTTAATCCTAACCCAATTCATAGAAATAACACTAACCCCAATCGTAATCCTAACTCTATGTCGAACCCTAACCCTAACCATAATCCCAATTCTAATCCTAACCCTAACCCTAAACTAATCCTAACCTTAATATTAGTACTAATTCCAACCCTAATCCTTTTTCTAATGCAACTCTAATCATAATCATATCCCTAACCCTAACCTTAACCATAACCCTAACCCCAACCCTAACTCTAATCTTAACCATAACCCTAACCCTAATCCTAGCCCTGTCCTTAACCCTAACTCTAATTGATTTAATATTTTACATGCTGCACTGCGAATACAATAGAAACCTCGAGAAGAATATCAAAAGATTATATATATATATATATATATATATATATATATATATATATATATATATATATATATATATATATATAAAATCTTTTAATCTAATTTATAGGTAATTATATTTCTTTACATAAGAACCGTCTTTTTCCTTTTAAAAAAGAAGTGGTTTCATTTGACAATGGAAGTGAGATGCCTCGAGAGTCTTCTGAAAATGTAGAAATATTTCATCCAAACTTTCATTCCACAACGGCAGAAATTCCACGTTTTATATTTCATTTCCCACTTGATGTATCGTACAATTGATATTCAGCCTCCGCCAAGAAAACAAATTGAGTGGACCCAAATAATGGAGACGTACGCACCCAAGTCGTTTGTTTCATTTTACTTTTAAGCCACGAGACAAGCATTACCAAAATTATTTTCAAGCTGCCAAAAGTACAGTATACAGGCGGAACTCCTCCAAAACATTGTGTGCTGTTTGTTTTTTGTTAATAATGTTTCCTCCTTTGACCACGGTATGGCTTATTATTTGAGGGACAATGTTTCGATTCAATTGTATATAAAATATCATTTTGATTTATTGAATTTAAAATATATTATGTTTAGACTAAATAATTTTATAATTTAATTGTTGTCTATCTTATTTTACTGCAAAAAAATGAGTTGAACATTTACGATTATATATTTGAGTCAATATCATACAAAGGTACATGAAAAAGACATTCAAAAGATAGAGGAATCATTATTACTTGTTTGTAGAAAAATAAATGCAAATTTGAATTTGTAAAGATATATTACTAAAAATATTAGAATTGATTTGCTAACATACAAAAAAAGGGGCTTCTCAAGACAAATTGGCTCACATCCACACTTGCATTTAACCTAGTCTCTATATAGAAGTAAACCTAACACATGATATTGAATTCTACATGTGAAAATGATTTGACAAAAAATTGGTGCCTATCATATATACAACTTGTTATACCTATGTCTAAAGTGAGTGGGTGTCGAGAGACGCCATTCAAACTTGCTAAGAAAAAATGATTATCTTTTAGTCAAGCCTTGAAATAGACCAATTTAACAACAATGAACAAAGATCAAAGACAATAGACAAGCATGTAGTATGCACCTAGAATGATGATAAAATCTCACAATGTAATTACCAATGCTCTATGATGCTTTTAATTTTCCTCCCTTCTAGGGTTTCTTGTATTATTGCTCTATGTTCAAATAGAAAATAGATGTTCTTAAATACAACATAGCACACATATTCACACAAAGATATGCTTAGCCAACTCAATAATTAAGAGGAAAATAATTAATCAAAATTATATGACAATATTTAAATTAACTTTTAGATTTAAAAGTTTAAAGCTCAAATTTGCACATTAGTCAATCTACATCTATAAATACAAACCAAAACGATGAATTATAAATTTATGGATCACAAAAAAATCAAAAATAAATAAAATGAAAACAAATTAAAACAAAATTGTGAACTAAATTTAACACGATAACATACAATTTGTAAGCTCATTATTATGTAAATGACCCAAATAGACCCAAAATATATAAAAAGGTAATATATTGATAATAAAAATACTATTGATTATTAACTTATTGTATTCTATAATTCATGAAATGTTAAAATCTATAAACAAAGAAAAGATTAAAACATTAGATTTCTTTTTTAATCTTTTAGAAGTGTTAAAAATTAATTGTGTAAGATCTAGAATAATATGTCAAAAAAATAAATGTTATCTATTTTTTTTTAAAATATAAAAATTAAATTGAAGGTTTTTCTTTTAAATGTTAAAATATAAAAGAAATAAGGTCTATCCTAACAAATTTAGTTAATAGACTACATATAGTGTGAAATTTGAACCTGAGACAAGTCTCACGCCTACCACTGTTGAGTCATGAAAAACAAGTTTTCTATGTCATTTAATGGTAAACCAACTGCCATTTAATTGTAAAAGCCTCCAAAATATCAAGTGGAAGCTTCCAAATTCTCACTTATCATGTATAATCCAAGTAAACATTGATGTAATGGTAAACCAACGGTCATTTAATTGTAAAAGCCTCCAAAATATCAAGTAAAAGCTTCCAAATTCTCACTTATCATGTACAATCCAACAAACATTGATTTTTCAGCTGGATGGAAACATTCTATTTCCATTTGCAATGTTTTTTTGTCAATTTGATGGCAACTTTCTTTTTCGTTTGCATTGCTTTATGTTTTAAATCTATATGCAAATATTTTAAAATCAGATAATACTTAATTTCTTTAAGAAAATAATCTAGATTTGTCTAAGTTGTTTGATTCCATTTCTTTAAGGAAAAATCTAGATTTATCTAACTTATTTGATTCCATTTTTTAGTACTTATTATTAATTGTTTAATCCAACCACATCTAACACATGACATTCATATGCACCCATGCACAAACACGTACTCTCTAACATATTGACATATTTTTCTATCATCCTAATCCTTGAACCTCTTTTTGTTTAATCCATCAACATCTAATACATGACATCCATATGCATCCATTAACATACATATAATTTTCTATCCACGTAATCTTTGAACCTCCTTAAGTACAAGTGCCAGTAAATATACATTTGACTATAAATATAAATTAATTAAAATTCATTGACTCATGGATAGAATATATAGCTTGACGGTGAAGAGCATTCCAGAAATTTACTAGGCGTGTGAATTGAATGTTCTTTTAGTGACCAATGACTTTGAAACCAGGATGCTAGATAGACAATACGGCCATCTCTTAAAGTCAGTGGTTATTATTATCACACAACTGTAAATACCCTGGAATGCTCAACACCATCAGCTATATATTCTGTCTGTTTACGAGTCAAGTCCCAAATCCGTCTCATCTTCTTCATTCCTGGTTTCTGGAAGCGTTCTTTAATTACAGTTTTGAATAGTTAGCTGCATCTTTAAATACTGCTCTGATCTTCCAACATTATAATCAAAAGTTGTATTAAATTCTGTTCCAGCTGAATCCGATGTCTCGGACTGTTTATCCCTGTGCAGCTTGCAAGGTTCAACGAAGAAAATGTGGAGATAAATGCATTCTTGCTCCTTATTTTCCACCAAATGATCCTCACAAATATTTAGTAGTACACAAAATATTTGGAACAAGAAGCATTGTCAAAATCCTTCAGGTACAGATCAAATGTTTTTTAATTTTTATTTTCCCAAAACGCTGCCTTTGTCATTATTCCTTTTCTGAGATTATTTACTGCAACAAAACGAGCATTTATTTAATGGAAATATGGATAAATGGCGGAAACCCTTGACAAATTAGGGTAAAACGCAAGAATCTTGATCAAATCCGTTCGCGCCTTTTTCTGTTTTGGTATTTTAGGGCATTCCAGGCGAGAAGAGAGCAGATGCTGTAACAAGCATGGTGTATGAAGCAAATGCGAGAATGGATGATCCAATCTACGGTTGCGCTGGTACAGTTTGTCGACTGCAGAAGCAAATATTACACCTTCAGTTACAATTGGCAACCATTAAAGCAGAGCTCCTCAATTCACAGGCTAATCTTGCGTCTCTTGACACTGGATTTTATTATGGCGGTGAAGCAGGAACTACATCGAGTGTCATCCACAGTAAGGATGACTCAACTCTTTTGCAAGATGATAAGGACCTGGTTGGAAAATGGGAGTAGTTGTGTAATAGTTTTGGTTACCTGAAGCCATTAATAATTAAATGTTAATTTTGATCAGACAAATATTTATTATTTTTAATGCGGATGAAATAACTCTTTAACCATTATATCAGGTAATATTTAAATAGAATGTCTATTCAATTATAGATATATTTATATTTACACCTATATAAACTTCACCATTGTCAACTATATCATACAAATTTTCAAGGATTGTTTATTTAGAAGAAAAAGGAAATTTTCTATATGTAAAAAATGTGAGGTATATGTGTTCTATTTTTCCACAATAACATAGTTGTATTTTGTTCTAAAAAGAATGTTGCTGCAATACAAAAGATGCATAGAATTAGAATATAACATACACACAAAATAAATTATATTAATGAAAATATGTCATTGCATATAAAGTTTTTTCTTTTTTTTTCTTTGATCTATATTCAATAATATAATGAATATAATCTAATATTTAAATTCAGTAAATCTTGGAATGTGTCATTTATAGTTGTTAACAAAAGAAGAAAGTTGATATTAGAATGCAAAAATAGATTAAAAAAGAACTTAGCACCAACTTTTGGATCTACGGGTCCAAATGCCAATGCTTAACATGGACATCTATGTGATGTGTTCTAGTCTAGTACAGCTAGGAAATCTAGAAAGTTAGAATACCTTAAAAAGTGTGCCTAAAATCACATAAATAAAATAAAAGGGAATACCCATAGATTTCTAAGGACTTGTAGAATGTAATAATAGTAAAGGTATTCTATTGAAAGAAAATTGATAAAATGATGAAGAAATGACAAAGGGGGACATCACCAAGTTCATTGTAGATTGGAAATCTTCCTCTAGTAAAACGTATAGCTTAAACAAGAGGAGAAGAAAATATTTTGAAAATTATTTAGGTTTTCCTTTAGGTCAAATCCTTACTTGGGTATTTGAAACTCCAAAACTATAACTTATTTATTATAATAATATAGAAAATAAAAGATATAGTGCAATGAAAATATCTATGCACAATGAATAGGTAAATACTAATATAAATGCAGTTCCCTAATGCCAAAGAGACAAGCATAGAGGGTTATAATAACACTATCAATGAGTATAATAAGAATAATTAGGAGTGACACACATGAGTAATATCACCTTAAAATGTTGTGCTAGAGCCAAAGGATACCTCACTACTTGTAAAAGATGCTAAGAAACCTCTACAAAACTAGAGAGTATAAAAACACATCTTCACATAAATAGGGAGTAAACTAGTAGAAATAGAATTTCAAGAACTTTAATAGTATGTTGTGATAGATAGCTTGAGAGAGAAAGGGTGCCATAAAATTACTAAAAGTGAGAATCCACCAAAAGAAGTTTAAATTGAGTTAAAGAGGGAAGCTAAGGGGCATGCATCTATTCCAAATCTAATCAAGATAGTTACCTACATAAAACTAGAAGAATAATAACCTTTGAAATACTAAAAATGGTCAAAAAACTCAATTTATCATGGAATGCTAGTGCTTTTCTTAGATGTCTATGAAAAATGCTAGTGTCTAGATAGTTTAATCAAAATAAAAGCCCAAAAATATTAGGAAAAGCATGAACAAGATGTTAGTGTAAATAGAGTCATTGTCATACCTAGTTAGCTAATCACCTTTCTAGGGTTGACCTATTCACACCTAACTTAAGTTTACCTATGTTTCTTTTGATTTTTTCTCACTTCATATGGTTGAGACATGTGTCCTCATGACTTGAGATACATATTGATACTTTCTTAGACACTTTTCAAGTGATCTCACAAGTGTCCCACCTATAGAGGGGTAGTAAGAGTTTCACTCCTACTTTCTCACCTCCTCATCCTCTTGATCTTGGCATTCTCGAACATGGCATTAAAGCCATGAGAGCACATTCCTTCCTACATTGAGGTGACTCTCATACATATCCCAATCAATGAATCACTATAGATCCAAATGGATACTACCATTATATCTAAAAATCTTGAGAAACAAAAAAAATCCTTTCATTTCATCAATTTTGTTAATTTTGATTTTTTGCAATTTTTTAGCCCACCTCTCTACTAATTGTACAAAAGTTGTAAAACATAGAAAAAAGTTAGTAGAGGGCCAATTTTCCCTTTTCCAATCTTCCCATTTTGGGTCAATATTTATAATCTTTGTGATATTTTAGCCATTTTTGCCTATTTGCAATCTTGCATAAAAAATACTTTTTAAGAGGATTATTTATCTATTTTATTGTAGGATTTCTATGATCTAAGGTATTGGCCCTCTAGCATATATTTGTATGCAAATTATTTTTTCCTATTTCATCTTATTTGAAGGATTTTTTTTGGAAAAATCATAGTTTTGTTGTAGGATTTACACAATTTTCTTTGGTTTTGGCAACTATTCCACTATTCGTAGTGCCCAACACTTGTGGCTTCCAACACTCGGCAATCATTAAAAAATTCTAGCACCATATTCATAGCATTAGCATTAAGTCACCTTTCATTGCAGGAAACACACCTCTAAGCCCTCCATTCATGATACCTACATATTTTATTTTTTTGGTTGTGTTCGCCTTTGTTTGAAATTTACTAGAGAAGGGAATTCACCTATTCCTAAGGCCCTAACCAATCTATTTACAATGATTCTCATACTCCTATGCCATCACTTCCCTAACTTTCAAGTTGTCTATCACACAAGCTCAAGATCTACAAATCCTAGATTTACATCACTTTTTGTTGTGCCAATATTCAACAACTATCCATTTACTCCTTGGCCATGAGCTTCACCATATTTTGCACTTGAATTATTAGAGGCACCAAGAAAATAACCACTTGCATATTATCACCTCTACACAACCCTCCTTCTAGCTCCCTCTTAGTCAACATACTAACTCACCCTCTCCTCCTACTTGTGTGGTCTTTTAGTATGCCATCACAAGGCATCAACCTACAGATCTCCAACATGATATTGGGAAAAGTTCGCATTAATATCCATTGCAAAGAGTTAAGTGAATTGATCGAGTCTTAGGTTGCATGGCATGGAATTCTATTATTTTTTCAATGAGGGGTTCACATTCTATTTTGAAACTTCTAGTTCATGGAAGCTTCCATCTACAAATATTGTGTTCGAAACCATCTCTTCTATCACTTTCATGAACATTTTTTAACCTTTATATCATTGTAGTTACTTGAAATATCTGGTAATTTTCATTAATGGTTGCATTTCATTTCTTATGTCAATCATCAAATTTAAACTAGTGGTTTTGCATCACCATTTCCATCTTTGGATATTACTCTTGCCTCACCTACATTGGCTTCTATCGTGATAGATTATGCGGATATTCACGAGTTAACCAATTTGTCTCTATCATCATCTATATTGACATTCTTTGTAGTAGTATCAGATTCATATTGGTCCAGATATCACCATACATCCATGGTCCTTGTTCTTGAATCACATATGGTACCTAATCCATCTTATCAACATTTGTCACACATCAATATTGGTTTGGAGATATTTGAACATCATTCAAATGCATCATTGGAATCATTTTAGTCTAAGTTGGATCATGTGCATAATTTAGCTTGACATTCATCTTACTCCTACATATTCCTATTAGGAATAGGAAGTCATTTTGCATGCATTTGTGGTGTTGTTTCTTCCCAAGGAGAGAAATGGTGTTCAATGTTCATGGATCATCTTCAACATCCAATGTCGAGCATCTACTACCACTATGTATGCTTTATTCTAAGGGGAGGTTGCATGGTTTATCTTCTACTATCAGTTTTGGGATGAAACATTTCATCACATAGAGTTCATCACTTCACATTTTCTGGAGGGGGTCACATGACCTTCTCTCTTTTCTCTCCTATGGAGGGAACATCCATTGTACTTTATGCTATAAATATTCCTTGGGAGGGTCATCATGAGTCCTATCTTCTTCACCTGTACATTTTATTTTATTGCATCATTTCTCTTTTGGAATTTTATTTACCACTGGGATTTTCTCCTTTACTCTACTTTATGAGAAATTTGTACATGAGTACCTAACATGACCTAGGAGACAAGACTCATCATCAACACATACATTACTCCCTAATTTTCACTTAAGTGAGGGTGTTAGTATAAATAGATTCATTAATATACCCATTTAGCTAGCCACCTTTCTAGGATTGACCTATTCGCACCTAGCTTAATTTTACTTAAGTTTATTTTTCAATATTGTCTCACTTCATATGGTTGATACATGTGCCCCCATGACTTGAGACACCTATTGATACTTTCTGACACACTTGTCAAGTGAGATCACAATTGTCCTACCTATGGAGGGGTAGTTAGAGTTTTACTCCTATCTTCTCACCTCCTTATCATTACCTGTATACATAAGGATTGATCATTGCATTTACACACTGAACCATAGATTTTTGGTACCATGCAACTTTCTAGCTATTCTAGGGTTTTTCACCTAAAAGGAGAAAGTAGGGCTAAAAATGCTAAAGGGTTCATTCAAATTATGTTATGTGTGAAGTTATTTAAGCTAAATGAAGTGAACTAAATGCAATTAAGTGATCTATATGACTGAATTTGAATGCAAAACTCAAGATTTAAGCTATGCTGGAAAACACAATGTGATATGCAAAATAATAAATTATGAATGAATAAATGTAGAATAGAAAGAAATGGGTTAAATCAATGTGCACCTAGGTAATATTTGAGGAATCTTGAATCTTTGAAATGCTATTTGAAATCATAGAAAATCAACAGTGGGACTTATTCGCCTAGGGTGGTGAATTAGTCCTGCTTCTAGTGAAAACTGTTGGGAACCAGTTTCTGACTGTCGAGATCCAGAATCTGACAAAACCTAGATTTTTAGTCTTAAGGTGGGACTCATTCGCCACTGATGGAAAATCAGTCCTCTCCCAAAATTCTAAGAAATCAGGAGACAACTTTGCAACACCAAATCTAGAAATGTCTGCTTGTCAAGTTGCCGAAGTCAATTCTGCAGGAAACAGACAAAATACCTTCTCCAAGCTTGAAAAATTATTGATTTGACTTGAAGCACCTAGTTGACTTGTTGACCACTCTTCAACACCTAAATACTTGTTTAATTTGCACAGAAAAGTCTACAAACACACATGCAAGAGGGGGAAAAAGGTTGAGGGTTAGCAAATAGGGGTTTGCCTTGGTCAAACCCCACTTTGGTAACAAACCCTTAAAGAAATAATAAAATGCAAGAGAATGATAAACAAATAACATGCAAATGCTATCAACTTACTAAACCCTTGTTAATGAAAATATGAAGTTGTGTCAATGGATGCTCCAAAATGCTTGAATAGTGCTTGATTTGATGTTGTAAGATGCTTGAATGCTTGAATGTGATGTGTGATTGAATGCTTGAATGAATGGGGGTTTGAAATGGATGTAAAAACACTTATTTATACATTCTTGTGCCTTAGTAACCTGTTAATACCTGATCATAGGCCAACACCAAGTGATTTTGAATAAAAACCTGGAAGGAAATTTAAAATATTTTGAATTTGGAGCCAAGGGGAACTCATTCGCCACCCATGGCGAATGGGTCCCACCTAGGACCTGAAAATGGGTGTCAGGAATTAAGTCATATTTAATGGTATTTGTTGGGTTTACATTCAAAAATGCACTTAATTAAGGCTTATAAGGGCATAAAGGGGTCAAATAAAGCATAAGAAAGGTGTATATAGTGAAAATATGCCTAGAAAAGCATGAAATCTTGTTACAAGACTTTACAACACTTCAAAATAGGACTTGATTAGTGGTGAAAAGGTTATTTTTAGGTGAATTGTAATGAATAGAGTCTAGAAGAGTGTAGAAATATTTTACATCACTTCACAACACCTTCACAAGACGTCATCATTTGAATTTTAGTACCTAAATATGCATGTTCAAGCCATGTTATGGTATAAAATCAAAGAAAAATAGACCAAACATCATGAAACAAGGCCTAAAAGACCATGAAAATGATAAGGGTCCATTTTTCTATGGTGCAAACACTCTTTATTGTATATTGATAGATGTACCATTGTGCTTATTTTGTTCACTTGTGGAAGTTTCTTTGATTATCTTGATCTTGGAATTCTCTAAAAACAAGACACCTAGAACATAAAAATTAGGGAAAACAACACAAGAGTGTTAGACATTTGATAGTGAGGAAGCAAATGCCAAAGTGAGTACATAATACAAATTGAAATTTCAAGGGTACACAATTGAAATAAAGAAAAATAGGTGTGATAGGTTAATGGACCAATTAGGGACCTATTTCTCCTCTATTTCATTAGGAAATGAGATCCATACAATGAAATGAATTACAACCCTTAGGTGAATCAAGTCAAAGTGTGCATCTATTGATTACCTCTTTTTGCAAGGACAACACTTTGGGGAGAAAGACTAAAAATAGTAAATCAAACCCAAAATGCAATCTACAACTTGGATCTAATAGATTAAGCTCAATACTGATGGAACTAGAAAGCATATCATAGATTAGAGAGAGGTAAAATGATGTGTACCAGTCACCAAAATTTAGTTTCTTAAGCTAATCTGGGACTCATTCGCCCAAGGGAAAATGGGTCCTAAGTTAGGGTTTTTCTACAACTTTCAGAAGTCTTTGCTACAGATCTAAATCTCTCAATTTTCCCAAGTTTCAGGTTTGAAAAGCTGGAAATAAATTTTGTAGATGAATTTTCGTGAGATGACAACTTTTGCAACTTTGACAAGTTCTCCAATTTTTCTCTTCAAGAGATCTTCAAGATTTCTTCTACCTAAATTTGCAAACAAAAATCAAGAGGGAAAATGTTTTTTTTTGGTGAATGGGGGTTTTCCTTGGTCAAAACCCATTTTGGTAATCAAACCTTTAAATGAAATGAAATAACATGAAAGGAATGATGAATGAACAACTAAATGTCATAACACACCAAACCATTGGATGGACCTTGGAATGTAAATCTATAACTTGCATGAAATGGATTCAATGGATGTGGATCTTGATATTTAATCTTGACTTGAAATAATATCTCGAATCACTCTTGAAATGCTCTTGATCTCATAAAATTTCTATAGGAAAGTTAACTTCAAATTGCTAGGTGAATCATAGTGAAATGACCTTATATTTATAGGTATGTATCATTAATTTCCTAAAATTCAAATAACACAAGTTGACATGTGAATATAGATTTGAAAATTTTAAAATACTACCAAAAACATAATTTAAATTTAGGTCCTAGGTCTAAGTGAGGACCCATTCACCCATGGGTGAATGGGTCCTTGGTCATTGTCATCACATGAAAATGCACCCTACTGAGCACGAAGCTCAGCATTCGAATGACACAATGGAAACAACCTAAAGGTGTGGGACCTTTGTGCATATGAGGTCAAATCTCTGAAGAAGGTCAACTTTCTTTTTCAATCCCGGTGCAATGTGCTAGTCCAACCCAACACATGAAAACCTACCACTAACAACTCACAAGGAAAAGGGGAGAAGAAGAACATGAAAGGGAAGATAGAGGTGATACACCAAGATGGAAAAGTTTTTTCTTCTTGGCTAAGATTGCATAGTACATCAAAGAAGGGGGCCAAAGGACTCACACAACTCTCTATTTGGTTGATTTCATAGGTAAACATGGAGGTTAGTGTTTGACAAAGCACTGGAAGGAAGGGGAATTTCTCAACACAATAGTTCCAACAATTTAACTCAAACATGTATACGTAAAAATGAAAAAAAACTCTCAAACATGAAGGTAATGAAAGATTACTCATACATAAAAGAGGAGAGAACTAGCAACAATAGTCAGCTTTATTAATGCAAATGCATAAGCCAATATTTATAATGGCAGAATGCAAAATATAGTCTATAAAAGAAAAACCCCAGAGGAGATAGAGGAAGAACCCCTAAAATGAATACAAGTGTTTCCTTTATAGATTGGGCATAACTGAGAAACGCAAACCGAAACCTAACCCTAAATAGGGTTAGTAATGAAGCTTGTGGTGTGAAAGAATGGAGCCCCTTGTGAAAATCATGATTAGGGCATAGATCCACCAAGAAATTCAACAAAGAGCAATGAATGAGCATGTAGGTGCCCATGAAATCCACTTGTAGGAGTCAGAGGATGCATTTAATGTTGTCCTTGAAGCTCGAAAATTAGATATGGTTTCTCAAAAGTCAAATCAAGCATAAAAAATATCACCCAAAAAAACACGTCAAAATCCACAGGAAAGTTGGGCGTCAGGGCCGAAAAAAGACCTTTGCGAGCACATATGAATTAAATGGTCTAGGGGCCCGAACAAAGCACACCATCGGGGATCGAGCGTCAAGCCTACTGCTTATCGAGCACATAAAAGAAAGAAAGAAAGAAAAAAAATGTGAAGAGAAAGGAAAGATCGGGGGTAAAAGGGAAGGCTTACCCTTGAAAGTCAGAGGTAAGGAGGAAGCCAAATCCTTAAAGCCCGAAAACATGAAACTTAGTCATTTTTTGAAAGGAAGCTATCAGGGAGACAAAAAGATGTTAAAGGGGAAGGCTGATGGCCAACACTTGAAAGGCAAGATGCAGAATGGTGAAAAATGAAGGAGGAAGACCAACCTTTGGAGATCAGAGGGAAGACTTATCTCTTACCTCTGAAGGTAAGAGGTAAGATGCAAGAGGGAAGGTCAAATTCTAAACGCTGATGAAGAAAGAGAAAATGGAAGAAGAGAGGGAATCGGTAATGGGTAAAGGGTAAGGCCAAAGGCTAACACCCAAAATACTTAGAAGGAAAAAGGGAAGGAAGAGAAGGAGAAAGAGCAATGAAGAAAGCAAGCAAGGTAAGCGAGTAAGAGACAGTCTAAAAATGAAAAATTTTGGGACTTAGCTGGAACTTTTAGGAAACCTCCAAGGAAAAATCATGCAAGATGGCCCATGGGGCATTTCTTAGATCAGTTATCAATGACGAGACATCAAAGCGGGGCATGAAACTTCAACAATTACTCACCTAGGACACACATTTCTCAATGAGAAGTGTTGTGTTTAGACATTAACGAATGTCATGTTTCCTCTTCAGAAAATGTGATAAATTAGGCTTGGATTTGAATTAAAGGGGCCAATTAAGGAAAATTAAGCTCAATTAATTAAAGGATCCCTAGATAAGTGTGAAAGTGCAAAGGGGTATGCTTTACAACACCAAAAATAAGGCAAAATTAAGTCCATTTTAATTAATAGGGCCCTAAACTTAATGTGAATATGTAAAATACATATTACAACACTAAATTAAGGCATAATTAAGTTCATTTTAATATTAATTCCAAATTAGGTGTGAAAATGTAAAGGGATATAGTTTTCTACACTACATTTAGCCCACACTTTAGTGAGAGGATGAGCACTAGCGAAAACTTGTGCACTAAAGTAGACATTCAAAACATATGTATGAAACAATGAAAAAGATACTCAATCATCAAAATTGAAGATTAGTGAGAACAAAGAAGGTAGATCAAGCCTCGAATGTACAATGCAATGTGGAACACACCTTAGCTATTTGTCCAAGAATGTTCACAAGCAAAACTCTATGTCCACTATGCAATAACAACACACGCTCAATTCAACCTAATGGAACCTCAAGTTGTCCACTAGGTGAGCCCCCAAGAAGTGGCTTAGTGAGAAATTCATGCCAGGTCTACAAGCTTTCACTGTACTAACCATACCAAATCTATCCCTCTGATAACTCTAGTAGGGTGCCACAAAAACTTTGGGCATCATAAGGCCTAAAAAGTTGTGTTATGCTAAGCACCTATGAGAAAACAGGGCAAGGCTCCCCTAGAAAGCAAAGTGTGTTATGCTTGGTGGCCTTGAAAGGGGTTCAAGCTTCACAAGGTTAGCAAGCTATGTTATGCTAAACACTTATGAACAAAAATGCAAGGTTTGTTTAAAGGGATCTTGCTTAGTTCATGTAAGGTATCTTCTTTGGGAACATCATTCCTAATGTCTTCAAGAGAGGACAAGTCTAGGATAAGAGAAATATCACACTCTCATAGGACATCAAACCCAATGACACCACCAAGAAAAGGATGCATCGCAAGAAGAAATAAAATCACACAATAAAACAAAAGTAATGATATAAAGCCAATGTATGCCCCCACTTTAAATAAATTACTAACACCATTGTTGTGAGCAATTTTCTTTAAATTAGCCATTAATCAATACTAAACAATAATGAGGACATGAGAGCTTATTCAAAATCCCCTATTCCAAGTCATTTGTTCTTGAATGAAGCTGCATCATGAAAAGGAGAGGGATGGGTTTCCCCCAAAATGAAATCCCAAGGGATCCATGGATTTGGGGTCAACATATCTTTGCTACAATCTTGTTATAGAACTCAAAAACATCACCATTCCTCAAATACTCGTAGAACAAGAAGAATGAAACATAGAGAGAGAAAAAAAAGAATAAGCAGTTGGGACAACATGGCAGAGACCTAAATTTCTCGATGCCTTGCATCATCCCCAAAAGGAAAAGACAAGACAAATGAAAAGATAAATGGTTACAATGTTCATATAGAAGAATGTAGATACAAATCTAGAGGAATGCACATGAAGAGAGATACATCAAACATAGTAGTATAGGAATCACATTACACACATGTAATCATACAATGAACATGAACAAGAAAACAAAGAAAAAGACTAATAAGGCACATGCGAGTCAACCTATAGCAGGTCATTTGCATCCCAATCTTGATCAGTATATGCAGAAGGTGGATAACTAGCCAAAGCGACAACATCAAGTGCCAAAATAGGACAAGGCTACCAAACCCCTTGGCCCCCAAGGGAAAAAGGTGAGCCAAAAATGGATGATGACATTCTTCTCCCTACAAAAAGACAATATGATTACATAAAGCCAAGTTTATATCCTCATGCATGGTAGTGAATATGCTATGATACTACAACTACCACATGACAAGGAGCAACAACTAATGTTATTGATTATAATGAGGTTGCAAAGTATTAATTTTATACATATCTAATGAGATATTCCCACATGTAGTAACTATTAGTTTAGGATGCACCAAAGTTAAAGTTATCTTGGACTTGAATCTTTTGTAAGAGTTTTGATGTTAAGTAAAGAATTTTTTGATGATTTTGTTTCTTTCAAAGATCAATAACTAAGACTGCTAGTGGTTTCTTGTGTGTTAGGCCCTATAGGGACACATATACCTTGTTCTCTACCACCACATCATTTTCCACTATAACCAAGTTGTTTCATAAGTTCATAACCTCTTCCATAAATATTTTTCATTTCTTTTGGATTCGGTGGTTGTTCATACTCAACTTCATCAAAGTTTGTTGTGTAATTTGTTGTCTTTTCTTCTAAAGTGATTGAAGTGGATGCTTTCAAAGGTTCTTTTGAATTTTGTGTTGACATTACTGATTTTTCTTTTCACTTTTTAGACTCTTTTGTTATGATCTTGTTCTCCCATGAATGTAGGTGTGAAATCTAAGGAACCCCAATCATCTTTCAATAGCTTTGTGACTTCCTCAATATGCTTTTCTTTGTCTTTTCTCTTGCACAGGTTCCACTTGTGTAGTTGGTGTCAATATTTTCAAAGGATTTTTCTTCCCTTTTTCAAGTAACATTGTAAGGCTCGAGATCAGCTTTGAGTGTATATAATATTTTGTTGTAGACATACTTCATTGTACAATGAAGAGTTGAAGGAACGGGTTGCATTTCGTGAATCCATGGTCTACCTAAAAGAAGGTTATATGAAAGTTCTTGAGGCATGAAATGGACAAGAGTTTGTAACTTGAAATTTCCAACTATAATAGATAATGTGATCACACCAAGTGGTTGTTTCCCTACATTATCAAATCCATAGATAGATAAAGAGTCTGATTGTATTTGGCTTTTGTCTACTCCAATCTTATCCAAAAGGTTTACACTGCACACATTAAGGGTGAAGCCATTGTCAACAAGGGTTATCTTTATTCCTTTCCTATTAATAATGGTTATGATCATGAAAGCTTCATATTTCTTTTGCACTTCCAAAGGAGGTAGCTCACTTTGGTGGAAGACAATGTCTACATTCATTCCTTGAATTATGGCTGCTATTTCATTTGGTTGCACATTAGGAGGGATAGGAACTTGTTGTAAAGCACTTTGAAGCATGTTAAGGTAATTAGGGGAGGCTTGAATAAGATCCCATAAGGATATCTTAGAAGGAGTATTCTTAAGTTGTTCAACAAGATTGTACTCCTTTCCACTATATAAAGGCAAGCAAGATAGGTTGAGGCAATGGTAATGAAGTGGGAGTGTTTTGTGGTTGCATATTGTTCCTTGTATTATATGTGTGAGAAAAAGTATTGTAACTTAGTTGCTATGAAACATTGACATGTTGAAGTGGTCTTAGGATAAGAACAAGTTTATTTTGAACTTGTGGTTGTTCTGAGGGTGGATAGAGGATAAGTTGAGGCTTAGGTCATCCAATATTTAAAGGATTTGTAGGAGGTCTAAGAATTAGAGGACTCAATGGAGTTCTAATATTCATAACCTAAACAAAGTTATCCTTATTTTTATGATCTCTCAGTGAAGGGGAGTCTAATGTCACTTCATCATCTTCATCTAAGGAAGCCATATTACTATTGCTTGAAAGACATGTGTCAATGTTGTCATTTTCTTACACCATGTTATCTTCCCTAGTAGGAGAGTGTTTAGGAGAGAAACAAACTGAATGTTCATGAATTTCAATGGTTGGATCTTCTAAAATAATTTCATCACAAATAGGGGAGTCATCAATGGTTGGATTTTATTTCTTATCAATGATGGAATTCTCTTGAATCAAATTATTCTCACAAATAGGAGAAATATGAAAAGTGGTATTAGGGGATGTGTCAATGGTCTCATCCTTGTATCCAACAATGTCTTCCCAAGTAAGATAGGTAGGAGAAGAGAAACAAATAGGATTCTCATAACTCTCATTTATTGGATCTTCTAACACCAAAATATCTTCTTCATAAAAAAATCATTTATTGTTGAATATGACTTGTTACATTTCAGGGTGGTTCCCTATTGATACACATTGTAGAGAGGCTACAACCTAAATAATTACCCCACCTGCCATGAAATACCCCTTCCCAAGACATGAAATTGGCGCCGAGAGTGGTTCCCTATTGGTACAAATTGTAGAGAGGCTACAACCTAAATAACTACCCCACCTACCACAAAATACCCTTTCCATACATATGAAATTGTCCCCACATTACATTTCAGGGCGGTTCCCTATTAAGACAAATTGTAGAGAGGCTATAACCTAAATAATTACCCCACCTGAAACAAAATACCCCTTCTCATACATATATATACCCCTTCCTAGGCATATATTTCCATGGTTATATAGACATTTAAAATTGCAAAAATGCAAAAATGCAAAATTTGGTTCCCACCCCGCTTCATACGTCCTCTTCCACACCATTCGCCAAATCCTCGCCCACTAGTAGCCTTGCATCCAATGCCAATTATGACTCTATCAACCATTCTAAGAGGGAGCCGATACTCGCAACAACTTGTCCCCTCCTGATATCTGAATGGATGTTTGTTCCCCATATGAGGAAAGGCACCAGAGGATAGTTGTACTTATAATAAAGCCTCAACTAACAACTTCCTACACTAACCTTGAGAGGAGAGTAATGTAAAAAAATCACATCTTCACAAAAAATATAAAAAATAAATAATAAATAAACATAAATATCATGCATACCACAACATATTGATTTACACGAGAAAAACCCTTTCACGAGAAAAAAATCACACTCTAAAAGCCACCCAATATATTATTTAGAAATCACAAATATTATAATATACTTCCAGAGCAAGATTCTCACAAGATTACCATCAACTAGTTATCTAAATGTAACACAATAGCTATCAGACTCTCAAAATACATCATAATGCACATTCATGATACAATGCCCTTATAAAATAAGGTTATCTTCTAGGGAAAGACAAGCCAACAAAATATCTATCGTCAAATCTAAGACCTACTAATGAATGGCCCATATTTACAATAATATATATATATATATATATAATGTGGCTTTCAGGGGAACTACCCCGAACCCTTGTTGGGGTGCGCAACCCCTAGACCTCATAGGGGGGTACTCGCCCTTGCACCCCACCACTCAAATATATTAACCTATTATAATCACAATGTTGAGACACCATTTTCCCTAACATTTCCTCCCATTTGTTATCTCTTCTCCACTTCAAATTGTATGTCTAAAATCTAATTGCATCTATAAGTGAAACACTTTTATTATATATGGTCTATCTAAATATCCTCTGATGAAATGTTTTAGGTTAATTTCATCTTGTTATTCATTTTTTTGATTGGATTGAAGGCCTCTCTTGAAATATTTAATGTGATAAATACTCTACTACTTTCCACCAATGGAACACCAATAACACATGACATGTTTCTTATGCTACAGTGTCTCTTTCAATGAGGGTTTTTGTTAGAAGTCTTGTATAGATCCTTGTTGTTGATTCACTAAGGTTTTAAATGTTTTCAAGGCACATTAACATTTTATTATGTGATTTTGAACTCTTTTCAATTTTTGTAAAATACTTTACAATATAATTCATCCCAACATGTTTTAAGGAACTAGTTGTCAATATACATTTTCTCTCCATAATTGAATTATGTAATAATTATGTGTATTTATTTAATTACCATTTCTATTAGGTTTATATATTTTATCTCCTCTGGATAGTTAGTAAACTAATTTTGATCTATTTAGATGCAATGGCCATAGTGCATTGTACCTACAAATAAAAAGAAACTTGTTAGCTTAAATATAGGTATTTTAATTAGTTTTTGGTATAAAATATTTGAATGTATGAACACCTTACCTACAAACCATCCTTCCCCTTGTTTTATGTAGGCAAGCACCCTATTTACACATTGTATGACATTAAACACGATTGATTAACTCTTCCTAGTCACATTACAAGTTTATCTAAACAAACTCTATATTTCAAAGACATGGATGTTTTGTAAAATTTTGTAGGACCTATAATTGATATATAACATAATTTATCAATTAAAATCAAAAGTTTTAATTATAATATATTTTAAAATAAATATATCTAATTGAAAATTAATATCATACCTATATGTTTCGTCGATATGAATTTCCCTATGGATTCCATACATGAATAATATAATCAAAGCATTTTTGAACATTTTTTATTTCATAATCATTTCTCCAAAAAAAAATTTCAATGCTTAGTGCTCCCTCTAACCATATGAATATATGCACATGTGGTGAAACTCTATGATTCCATTCATATCTAGACTAATTTAATCTTTTACTTTCATTCCCTTTTACAATATCTCCTTTCAAAATATTATATATCATATATGCATGTAATATGCCATAATATGAGGGTAGTCAATAATATTTTGTCAGCATAATTTTTGTGCTTCTTGTGGATTAGTTGGTTGTGTTCTTAGAATTAGTGCATGCAAATTGAGCCAATACACATCTTCTACACTTAAAGTAAATAAAATGTTGGTGTTCCAATTTGATGCAAGAGATTAGTTAATTCAGCTCAACATTTTTTCCAATAAGACCTTGCACCCCTTATTTTGTACCAAAATATATCAAACAAATAGCTATATGTGAGTGGGGGTTGCTTTCCATATTCTCTTGTAACTCACTAATTGTGATGGACATGTCTTCAAGGATTTTTTGATAAACATAGTTGATGGATTTTTTACATGATGTATCATAATCATAATCCTTCTGTAATATAAAAATCATGGATGTCATCCAAAATGGTGATCTTTATATAAAAAAAAATGTTTTAAAAATTTATATATAGATGGACTCTTCTTAATCAGGGTTCTAACCAATCATATCATCTATAGATAGAACTAGTGTTGGAAACATATCAAGTAACCCTTTAGTGACATACTCATTCACTTGAGATACTCCAATTCCTATCCAATTATTTAATGATGTAGGTGTTACATTAGGGTTATTTACCCATGTATGAATTAGTTTCATCTCTCTCAATACATTTAGTAGTTTGGAAGTCATTTATTTCATGTGATCAATAATGTTTTCTTCATCCATCTTCATGAATGGACCAATAAATACATATTCATTTGCATTAGAATTATACTCTATATGAAAAGAGTTCAATTGCTCAAAATTGTTTTCATCTAAGTTAGATGTAAGTTCACTAACAATATTTTTATAAATTTGAATATCTCTATAGAACTTTCCATGTTCTATTTTGCATTTAAGTTCTTTGTATACTCTCTCTATTTATTGTAAAATTATAATTTTTTCCATATTAATCTTTCCTTTGAACAATAATAATTGGTAAATATTTTATTCAATATGGATAAATGTTAGTTATTTCTTCTAATTTTTATGAAAAATTAGAGTATGTCCTTTATATTTATATTGACCCTCAATTAAATGTGTGAATTAAAGTATTGGGTTTACATGTGCTATCAATATTTCCTCAACTTGCATCGGGTTTACAATTCTAGTGGTTGTGGACCAAGATCCATGTTGTTTAATACTAAAAATTGATGTGCATGCTTCTCTTGTGGACATCTATTGCAAATAGGGCCTTTAGTTACCTAAAAACCCTCCATTGTAGAGTAACTTTCTTGAAAAATACATAGCACATGATTTGTGAAGCATGTTTATCTAGTCCATGTAAAAATACCATTTGTAGAAAAGTTTAAATTAATTTCAACATTTCAATTATGATCAAGTGTACCTTGATCTCTTTAATTTTTTGGTTTTAATAGTCCTTGTTGTACCCAAACCATTTTTTTTGCTTCATTAAGGAATTTTTATTAAAAGAGTCTAAACCTTGTTAAAATGATGTCAAAATATAGTTTTTGGGCAAGTTAAGTATGGACTTTGGTCGGTGTAATGTCAATCGTTAACGACAGTTGGTCAATACCTAGTGTCAAAACCTGAGCCTGGAACTCAAAGTAGGACATTTTATGATGAAACATGTTGAAGAGATGCTTCATGATAGAGGAATACCCCTACAAGGTCAATTTAGTAGTCAGAACGGTGTACACAAAGCGTAAAACAAATGGGAATATCTAGCAAAAAGAAAATCTGCACCCCTATAGCTCAGGGGTGCCCTTCAATATGAAGGCCCAAATTTAGTTGCTTTTGGTTGCAGATACATTCAATATCTTTATAATTCAATTAGCTTTCCGGCAAGCTATCAAGCAAGATCATCCGAGTTGTAGAACTCTGATAATTGAAGGCAGAAGCGGAAGGTAGAAAGAGGTTTTACATCACAGAGGACTATCAATTTACAGTTTCTGCACCCCTGTAGCCCAGGGGCACCCTTGAATTTGACCCCTTAGATGGATGAATTTGTAGTTTCCATCTTCCTGAGATCTTTTCTAATTTAGTTTGGCTTCGCAACACATCTATTCACGAGATCATCAAACATGTTGAGTGACTGTGACAGTGTTTCTGGTGAGCACATAAAACAAAGGGTGGATAAAGTAGAAATACAAGTTTCTGTACCTCTATAGGCCAAGGGTGCCTAGCCTTTAGGCATGCTAGATGTGGTTTTTAGTAGCTGCAGTATTCATGAGACTTGTGCGGAATCATCCTAGCTATCCAATGAATCCAACCATCAACCCTCAGGATTTTTCAAACGCCCATACATGAAAGGTTAGTGGAGGTCACTGGAGAATACAAATAACCAGAAAAATGGCTAAGTATGGAAAATACATACTCCCTTGAAAAAGGCGCCCTTCTTGTTGAGGTCTTAGAAGCAGTTTTCTCACTTCGTCACCTCTAGAGACATGTCTTCCCAATGCTTCTAGCTATGCAATGAGATCGACAGTGTGTGAATCGGAGCACTCTAGCTCTCGATGTTAGGGGTCAAAGTAGAGCATTCGTGGTGAAAGTTGCAAGTTGCAAAATCATTCTCAAAATGATAATTGCGCTATTGCAAGATAGGGACTCCCTTTCTTTTGGGGTCCTTAACTCGGCTTTTGGATGCCTTACATACAATCATTGGTTGTGGAATTCTTCTAGCTACGTGATGGATCTATCATTGAGTCAACAAGAATCATCGTTTACCAGCAACGATAGATTGAAGCGCCAGATGGAAAAACAAAGAAATGGCTATCTAGAGACCTGTACATCAATTTAATAAAAGGCGACTTTTATTTTGAGGTCTCAAACATGGTTTTTAGTAGTTGCAACTCCTAGCAGCCATTTCATCTTAGTGATTCTAGCTTCACGGTGGATATCTCAGCTTAGTTCTAGCGTCAATCAGGCACTCAGAAATCAAAGCTCAACAGGGGAAATCATGACTTTTCAGTGAGCTATAAAATAGGAAGTTAGTGAAAAATATAATAAATTTTGCTAGGGGACACTTGGAGAGTCAAATTTGGACTTTTCGGAATCAGTGAATTTTTCTGAGCACACCCGAATGCAGAGATTCAGTTAACTCATTAAAATAATATTAAATTTTAGTATTTTGCATGCCATCTTTAATGGGCGATTTTCTTCAGTATTTTAATATTGGGGCCCTTTTTTATATTCATCAAGCAAATTTGCATGTGAAAGGGAACTAAATATTTTATTATTTTTAATTTTTCGAGACTTCGAGTCAATGGCAGTTGAACTAAGTGGGGTCCAATAAGAAGATTTCTTTTGAAATCGGGGTTTTATTCTTGCACTTGGTGTCTTTGAGCTACAATTTTTTCTATTTGCTCAAGATGGCATCCATTTTTATCTCACATAGATTGAAGAGAAAGTGAATTTTCTCGTTTGAGTGAGCAAATTCTTCAACAATCAACATTCGAAGACACTATAGAGATTGTTTTCAAATTTCCTTGGAGGTACAAGTCCAAATTAATTAGCCGACTTCAGACAAGATGGTGATTTTAGCAGAAGTAGAGCATTAAAATTTGTATCTTCTATCTTAAATTCTTCTATTCTTGTCTTAGGTTTTCTTCACTTAACCAAGATTTGGCGAATTTTGACAAATCTGATCATCTAGGTTTGTTGTGCACGACTTCCTCTACAAAACCCATGTGTTAGAATTTTTTAAGAAAATTTACTCCAAAGCTTCAAATCTCGAGGCTTTGATTTTTCTCAACTGAAATTCCTTTGCATGGTGGAGTAGAAGTTGATATTTTTCGATTCTGGAATTGTGTGTTGTCTTAGAATCATCTTCTAGACAAAACCCATATTTTAGATTTTCTCAAAAAAATTGGCCCCTGCAGCCCCTGCTGCCCCTAGTTGTTTTTCTTCATAAAAAGCTCTTGCATGTCAAGCTAAAAGGTGTTTTTTTCACAATTCTGATGTTGTGGGTTGTTTTAGAATAATTTTTTGAACAAAACCCACATCTCAGAATTTTTGGTGAAAATTTCCCTCCCACAGGCTACTTTTAGCCTCATCAGGAGTCATTTTAGCTTTCTGGAGAAAGTTGTCAAAACATAGTCGTGTTTATAGTCAATAGGAAATTTTTTCATAATGCAATTCATGAAAACTGAATTCAAGACCAAATTGGTCTTAATTCATGATTTCATCAGAAAAGCTGACATTAATTTGTATCAAGCGCATTCGAAGAGTTGACAGGTGTAATCACTCAAGTCCACATGGTTTCATGCCTCGTATAGCTAATTGTCTTCCAGGGCTATTTTAGAGGGTTTCTACCATTGGAATTATGTGTGTGCAACAAGTTCGTTTGTATTTCTCATAACCAGAGGGTTCACAATCAAACTTTGTGGTTTTATCGTGCAACACTCTTCCATAGAGAAAAGCGTGAAAAATGTGGGAAGCTTTAGAAGCGTAAAACCACAGAGGAAACAATGGCCATCACTTCAGTTACAGAGCCACCAAAGTTATTTGTCAGTAAAATGTCAGTTTAAGTGTGCAAATATTTCAAGGATTGCTCAAGTTGCTGACAAGTAGTGAATTGACAGTTAGGACATGTGATGAGCTCCAGATAGTGATACAGTCAACAACCTCGTGGAGGGGTTACTTGCTCAACATCACGACTAGTAGACTCCAAGTCCTACCTTTCAAGATAGACATTAGGCACAACAATTAACTCGATGCTTCTTTCTAAGTTAACTCATTGTTACACATCTCATGCATGTCTATCTTGGAAACATCTATGTACAGTTGGAGTTTTCATTAACTGATGGTAGTTTTCTAGTTAACTTGTTTTCAATAAGGATGTGCATGCTTGCACATTTTCCATTTAGATTAGATGTTTTGGTTAACTGATGGTAGCTTTCTAGTTAACTGTATAGTTTCCTTTATTAGGGTTTAGCAATAAAATCTTGCATGCTTGCAAGACTGTAGTTGACTCAAGGTGATTTTAGGGTTCCCTACACCTTTTGTTGTATATAAATAAGAGCTTTTTCTCATTTTTAATTAACTTTTGCACGAGAAAGTAATATATGTTGTGCCCACCTTGCCTATAATATTGCTTATTTTGTATATGTTCACGAGTTTTTATTATGATGATGAATTGTTATGCCACTCAGGTTTCATGCTGTTATTATGGTGAATGCTTATCTTAGTTAAATATAGTGGCTAGTTTGATTGTGGATTGTATACGTGTTTCACCTATGCAATTTTTTGCCCTAGTTGGCTATCCTTTATGTTTTGTTTCTAATAATCCTATTCAGATTGAGCAAATAGTTGCGCCACATTGCCTTCATGTTGAGAATCTATACCTAAAGCTTATCGTTTGATGTGTGTGTTAATAAACCTATTCATCCAAGCAAATTGTTGCACCACCTTGCCTTCATGTTGTGAATCTGTAATCAGTTTATTGTTTATTTGTCATTTCCAATAAACTTCTTCCTAGCCAAGCAAATATTTGTGCCACCTTGCCTTCATGTTGTGAATCTGTACCTGAAGTTTATCGTATAGAACATTCTTGCTCCATTTCCTCATGCTCTATGTACTTGAGGAGACTGGATAGATTTAAATCTTTAGTTTAGTTATAGTTAGTGATTTGTGAAACCAGAAAATCCTTAGCTACAACGTTTGTGGTTTTTCTTAACCTTGTGCCTCTTCCAGCTGAGAACAAAAAGATAGGATTTAGTTTACTTTTCTTTTCCATGCATTTCAACAATACGAGGGAGCTTCCCCTCCTAATTTGAAGAGCACTCATTACGCAGTGTGCATAGCTATCTGTACCAATTTGCACCCCAGAGGTGTTAGTTGTTATGCCAACAGTCCTCTTTGTCTTCTTGGTTGAGATATCAACTCCTCTTGTGAAATATTATTTTCTATATTATTTTAAGTATCGACATTTAGTGCACCCTTAACTATATTCTTTGGTGTTCATATCACATGATCTATTGGAATAGAATTCATCTCTTTAGAATTAACCTCAACATTAACATCAGATTGACAATGTCTGTGAACTAACTCATAGTTACTTGCTTGTAGTCATTTTTTTGTCGATTATATAATTTTTAAATACATTTTTATTACTATTTTAATATACATCCATTCAGAGTTTTTGTTAACACACTCACAGTTATACTCCACCCTTTTCTACGACTTGTAAGTTACATCTCTCAAAATAATAACTTATTTTTAGGTAGATGTATTATATTTACACTAGTTTTTATTTTAGTTAAGTGTCAAATTATGTTATTTAAAATGTTAAGTATGATGTAGAATATATTAATTATATTATATCATATCATTTTTTAATTTTATTATAATCATTATAAATAATATATATTAAGTTTGGTAGTTATATTAATAAAATATAATAAAAAATTATACCCAGTATAAATTAAAAATAAAAATTATAATTCAACTCTCAAATATTTTTTTAAAAAAAATAAAATAATACAAATAAAATAAATTAATTATATATTTTTTTAATATATCTAAATATTAAAAAAGAGATTTTGTATGAAGAAATTAGTAGGTTTTGTGCTGTGTACATATTTCAGTTCATTTAATAATGATTTCTCAACAATATGAAGGTTGTGATAATAGATTCAAACGAAAGTTTTAATAATAAATTAAATTTCTTTCTCAATTAAAATTTAAAACTACTATCAATCAACTAATAAATATTTGTCAATAAAAATTTATATATTTATTTATAAAATATAAATATAAATTTTACATTAAAAATATATATAATCAATTGATAAATCCAATTAATAATAAGTAATTAAATAATTCTCATTACAACAATAACAGATCTATAAAGACAAAACTACTACTAACCCTAAATATATATTTTCAAACGCCTTATTAAATTATTATCACTCTTTAGCCCATCTTTTATATTTTCGAAAGCAAATAAAAACATATGAAAACAGAAAACCTCAAGTCAACCCTGATATTCACTTTCATTCTCCTTTTCATGGTTGTTCTTTACTTTTTTGAACTTGAAAGGTATGAACAGATCTAAGGAAGCGACGGCGATGGAATACTGAGAACACAGAAGAAAGAATAGCGAGGGCGACAGTGTACGAAGGAAAAGGAGGCATGGCAGCTGCCGTACCCCTTCTCCACAGTCCCACAACCCTGTGAGAGCTGCGCGCCCACAGAAGAGGCTTTTGTTAGTAGCATAGACAGGCAAGAGAGCTGTTTAGCAAATTGTTTTAAGGAAACGTGTATATAATGTATATGAATTGTTTGACAAAATGTTTTTAAAGTTATAGACAGAAGAGGCTTTTGTCTATGCACGATTTAGTAGCATAGACAGGTAGCAAATTGTTTAAAAGGAAACGTGTAAAAAAAACATAGACAATATATATGAATTGTTTGACAAAATGTCTGAAAGAAACATGTAAAAAAAATATACACAATGTAAATAAACTATTTGACAAAATGTTTCAAAGAAACCTTTAAAAAAGATTTAGATAATGTATACGAACAGTTAGACAAAATCTGTAAAAAGAGAGACATGCACATGAATTGTTTGACAAAATGCCTAAAAAAGATATAGACATTGCACATGAATTGTTTGAAAAAATATCTTAAAACAATATGGTACCATGTAATGTCATGATTACAGGATATGTATTGCATGGACTGAAATTTTAATTTTATTTATCGCTATACATGTGTTGTGTGCATATGATTTTATAATGAAATTGGTTTTGTACATTTTACTGGTTAAAATAGAAATTAAACCTTTTTCTTTAACAAGCAAATGTTGTGGCAACAATGTATTTTTTTTGGCTATTCTATGGATATTTGTGTGTACATATGCATATGTACACATGCGTGTATATATATATATATATATATATATATATATATATATTTTCTTATATACATACACACAATAAGGTATATTATATTAAATGTGCATAAATATATGCTTATGTATTTGGATTGGATTTGGTTTGTTATTTATAAGAGATTTTAATTTTGAAATTTATTATTTTTATATGTATTTAACTATACTTTGTGATTATATATATTTAGAAATTACAAATTATGTTTAGATTTATGATGTATTTATGTTTTCATTTTTTATAATTAAGTGATAACAATGGGTTGTAAGTTTTTGTAAGTTTTCTTTCAACTCTCAATTATATTGATAAATTACAACACAATAAGGAGGAAAAAACCCACCTCTAAAATAAATCCACCTTGAAACTCTAAACAATATAATCTTATTCTTTTTATAATTCCATTTAAAAGTTGCATTTTTCAAGTATGAAGCTCCTTTTAAGATCAAACCATCAAAATGGAATCCAACCAAGATTTGACAAGTCAATGGGGAGAGAGTGCTCTCTACCCAATTGATATGGTGTCATCAAGCCATAACAAACTTTGGCCATCCCCTAAGCCAAGATATTACCAAGTAACATATATGCAACAATAGGTTGGTAATCTAAAAGCCACATTCAACTACATAATAAAGAGTAAAATACAACAAGGATAGACTCAAGGGAGGTGTAGCCAAGTCCAAATCACATGTATACACATAAAATATCAAGTACAATAAATCAACACAACCCATTTGACACTCTCATTTTTTATGTACATACATGCAAGGAGTAGTGCAAGCATAACATAGAAAAAAGGAGCTCACATCTTCAAGTAACTTACAATAGCTGGAAGACTCTTCTTCTTTGTATAAACCTCCTTCACAAGCATGCACACACTAGCTAATTCACATTCAAGAATTCTCCCAAAATAGGGTTGTACAAGGAAACTCAAGAAAAATTTGGAGACCTCTCTCTCTCCCTCTCCCTCTCTTTCTAGCTAATTCACATTCGAGAATTCTCCCAAAATAGGATTGCACAAGGAAACTCAAGAAAAATTTGGAGACCTCTCTCTATCTCACCCTCCCTCTGCCTCCCCCTCTCCCTCTCCCTCTCTGTCCATGTAAAATTTGCATGGGTTTCCATGTGAGGACTCCAATTTAGTCCAAAAATAATAAATTTAGAAGTGGTAGACTAGAACAAAAGTTTCAAACACAAACCTACCATGCTTCATAAATTCATGGTGTCTCCAAGGTCATAAATATGTTTATAGATATTTTAATCATACACAACTCCTAAATAAGTACCCTATCCTAAGGTTCCAATCTAAGAGGGTTAATTTCAACCTATAACACTCTAACAAATTATTTTTTACCATTCATATCTTGAATAATAATCTTTTACTTTCATTGGTAGTATCTCCTTTTGTACAACATTATATATCATAGGTGCATGTAATATTCCATAATATGAGGGTAGTCAATAATATTTTTCATCACCATTTTTTGCTTCTTTTGGACTAGTTGGTTGCGTTCTTGGTATTAGTGCATGCAAATAGGTCCAATACATGTCTTCTACACTTAAAGTAAAAAAAATTATTGGTGTTCCAATTTGATGAAAGAAGTTAGTTAATTTAACTCAAAAAATTTCCCAATAATACCTTGTACCCTTTTAATTTCATACCAAAATATATCAAATAGTAAGCTTGATATGAGTGGGCCATGTTTTCCATATTCTCTTGTAACTCATTGATTGTGATTGTCATGTCTTGAAAGATCTCTTTGACAAAACATAGTTCACTAGTTTTGTGTATGATGTCTCATAATCATATTAATGATGTAATATCTAAATCATGGATTCCATTCAAAATGGTGATCTCTATATCAAAATTATTTTTTAACAAAATCATATAGATGAAATCTTCTTAATCATGATTATAACCAATCACATTGTCCATCTAGAAATAGTATTCAAAAAGCCATATCAAGTAACCCTTCAGTGAAATACTCATTCATTAGATATGCTCCAATTCTTGGCCAACCAATTTATGATCTAGGCTCTACATAAGGGTTATTTAACCATGAATGATTTAGTTCCATCTCTCTTTAGGCATTTGGAAGCCATTGATGTCATATGATCAATATTTTTTATTCATCCATATCCATCAATGGACCCAAAAATGCATAGACATTATTATCAAGATCAAACTTCATATGAACAGAGTTCAATTGGTCAAAAATATTTTTAAATGAATTGGATGTAAACTCACTAAGAGAATTTTCATCAATTTGAAAATCTCCATACAACTTTTCATGTTTTATTTTATATTTAAGTGCTTTATATACTCTCTCTATTGATTACAAAATTATGATTTTCCCACATTGATCCTTCCTTCAAACTATAACATTTAGTAAATATTTAATTCAATTTGACAAAATGTTAGTTATTTCTTTTAATTTCTATCAAAAAATTGTGAAATTTCCTTTATATTATATTAACCTCCAATTGCATGTGTCACTTGAAGTATTAGGTTGACAAATGTTATCAACATTTCCCCAACTTGTGTTAGGTATACAAGTTCTAGTGATTGTGGACCAAGATTCATATTGTTTAATGCTAAAAAATGATGTTCATGTTTCTCTTGTTAACATTTATTTCAAATAGGGCCTTCAGGTGCCAAAATAACTTCATTGTAGGGTAACTTTCTTGAAAAATATAACACATGCTCAGTGAAGCAATTTTATCTAGTCCATATCAAAATATCATTTGTAATTTTGTTTAAATCAGTTTAAACATTTCTATTATGATTAAGTGTACGCCTTGATCTCTTTCATTTTGTGTTCTTTGTAGTTCACTTCATTTTATCGGTTGGGATATTAACCCCTCTTGTGAACTATTATTTTTTATATTATTTGAGTAAATTAACATTCACTACATCTTAAACTATATTATTTGGTGTTTGTAGCACATGATCTATTATAACATAATTCACCCCTTTACAATTAACCTCAACATTAACATGAGATTGACAATGTCTTTGAACTAGTTCATAGTTATGTTCTAGTAGTTATTTTACCATCTTAGTGAATTGATCTAAATTCATCTCTTTGCAATCTTGTTCTTAATGTATATTCCTCCTCTTGATATTTTAATACATGATGTGTTATCATCTCATCCACATGTTGTCTCATTTTTGCTTCAATCTCTTCCACTATCATATTCACTCTCCATTTAATGCATCTTTCTTTATCATTTGTATTTTGATGATTTCTTACTTCATCTATTTGTGCATCCCATTTGTCCTTGTCATTGTCTCACATAATTTTATGCATACTCTCTTTGATGTTCTTTTTTATGCTCTTCATTTTTAAAATTTAACCTTGGGTAAGATATATTATTATATTATAAAAATATATATCAATCAACTTAGAATACATTTTAATAATACATTATAAATAATTAAATATATAAATAATTCAAATTTAATTTTTTGCATAATCATTAAAACTCTAAGATAAGGAATGAATATTGTCTTATATTTTTAATAAACACTTATAAAACATTGTTTAATATTGAATTTGTTGACTATATATTTTTTATTTATTATTCTAATATGTCAACCTTTTCATAGTTTTTGTTATGGCATTTATGCCCTATGCTACCACTATAGGTTATGCCTCTTACATAATAAAAAAAAAAATAGATTTTATGTTGTGTATCTATTTCACATCTCAACAATCCATCAATCATATTAAAAAATGTGAAGATTGTAATAATAGAAAAAATCCCCATCAATAAAAATTTAAAATTTAAGTCTGAATGCTTCTAGATTTGATTGTGTGGAGTCTTTTTGAATGAAAAAAGACTCCACACAATCAAATCCAGAAGCATTCAGACTTAAATTCATATGGATTGTGGAAATCTAATTACATTGAATTTAAAATTTGTCAATCAACCAATAAATATTTGTAAATAAAAAATTATATACTTAATTTATAAAATATAAATATAAATTTTACATAGAAAAAACTATATAATTAATTTGGAGATACAATTAATAATAATTAATTATATATTCTCATTTCAATACAAGGTACTACTAACCCTAAATATATATTTTCAAACCCCTTATTAAATTATTATCAATCTTAGCCCACCTTTTATATTTTTGAAAGCAAATAAAAAAATATGAAAAACAGAAAACCTGAAGTCAACCCTGCAAATCACTTTCATTCTCTTTTTCATGGTTGTTCTTTACATTTTGAACTTGCAAAGTATGAACAGACTGAAGGAAGCGATAGCCATGGAATACTGAGAACACAGAAAGGAAGAATAAAAAGCAAAAACTGTTAGAAATGATTACAGTTTTGACGGAGAGAGGACAACACTGTACGAAGAAAAAGGAGGCCTGCAGCAACCCCACAGGCGTCGTACCCCTTCTCCACAGGCCCACAACCCTGTGAGGGTTGAACGCCCACAGAAGAGGCTTTTGGCTATGCACGATTTAGCAGCATAGACAGGCAAGAGAGCTGTTTAGGAAATTGTTTTAAGGAAACGTGTAGATAATGTATATGAATTGTTTGACAAAATGTTTTTAGAGAAATGTGTAAAATGATGAATTGTTTGACAAAATGTCTAAGAAAAGGTCTAAAAAAGATATAGACAATGTTTATGAATAATTTGACAAAATATTTTGAAGAAACCTTTAAAAAGAGAGACATTCACATGAATTGTTTGACAAAATGTCTACAAAAAGGTGTAGAAAAGATATAGACAATGCACGTGAATTGTTTAACAAAATATCTCAAAACGATATGGTCTCATGTAATGTCATGATTACAGATATGTACTGCATGGATTCATATTTTAATTTTATTCAGTGATACGTATATTGTATGCATATGAATTTATAATGAAATTGATTTTGTACATTTTATTGGTTTAATTCGAAATTGGACCTTTTTTCTTCAACCCTAAGCACATGTTGTAGCAACAATGGAGTATTTAGATTAGCAGTTTTTTTAGGTTATTCTATGGACATATATATATGTGTGTGTACATATGCATGTATACATATATATACATACATACATACATATACATATATATGATGTATATGTATGTATGCATGTGTATACATATGTACATATATGTGCATGTATCTATGCATATATATGTGTGTGTGTGTTTATATATAGACACACATATATACATATACATACATACATACATACATACATACATACATACATACGTATATATACACATAGTGATGTATATTATATTGAATGAGTATAAATATATACTTATGTATTTGGATTAGATTTAGTTAGTTGTGTACAAGATGTTTAAATTTTTAGATTTAGAAACTAGAAATTACGTTCATATTTATGATGTATTTATGTTTTCATTTTTAATAATTAAGTTATAACAATGGGTTGTAAGTTCTCTTTCAACTCTCAATTATAATTATTAAATTTTACAACACAATAAGGATGAAAAAATATACCTCTACAGTAAATCCACAACTTGAAACTCTAAACAAAATATTCTTATTCCTCTTAAAAAACCATTTAAAAGTTGCACTTTCAAATATAAATCTTATTTTAAGATCACATCATCAAAAGGGAATCCAACCAATATTAAACAAGTCAATGGAGAGAGATTCTCTCTACACCCAATTGATATGGTGTCATCAAGCCATATAAAACTTTGGTCATCCCCTAAGCTAAGAGATTACCATGTAACATGTATGCAACAATAGGCTGGTAATCTAAAGGCCACATTCAAGTACACAATAAGGATTTAAATACAACAGACAAAGCCAAGGCCAAAGCACGTACATACACACATAAAATATCAAGTACAATAAATCAACACAACCATTTGGCACTCTCCTTTTTCATACACACATGCAAGGAGTAGTAAAAGCATAACATAAAAAAAGGAGTTTACATCTTCAAGTAACTTGTAACAATAGGTCGAAGACTTTTCTTCTTTGGATGAGCCTCCTTCCCAAGCACACACACTAGCCAATTCACATCCAAGAATTATCCCAAAATAGGACTGCACAAGGAAACTAAAGAAAAATGTGGAGAGCCCCCTCTCTATGTCTCTCTTCCTTCCTTTCTCCCTAAAAAATTAAATATTTTGTTCTTCCAAAATGAAAAGATAAACCCAGCTTAATCCATCTTCTTAAACAATATGTACATCTTACAAGTCCATATAAAATTTGCATCAGTTTCCATGTTAGGATTCCAATGCACTCAAAAAAACAAAAAAAAGTGGGAGGCTTGAACAAACATCTCACACACAAAGCTACCATGCTTCAAAAATGCATGGTGTCTCCAAGGTCATAAATAGGTTTATAGAACTTTGACTCATACATAACTCCTAAATAAGTATCCCATCTTAAGGTACCAACCCAAGATGGTTAATTTCACCCTATAACACTCTAACAACTTATTTTTTACCACTTTAAAATTTCAATTTCACAAGTTAGGAATAAAATTAAATCAATTAGATTACCCACTATATACACATTAGACATGCCTAAATACTATAAATAGATCAAAACCTGGTATTTCACTTTAAAATAAGACAAGGTAAAAATGAGGTATTTTGGTCACATTAGACCAAGACTAGCTAGTGTAACTAGGAATTAAAATTGAGTCCCCTTTTACTCCATGAGGTGAAGTAGGAACAATAAATTGGGTTGTTTGACCTCTCATTCTTTTGTTGGCTTACCTATACTTGCACCTCAATACACACATCAATACTTTAACTAAATGAATGTGTATAATTTGAAACAACATGATTTAAACTATATTATTTACTTATTGGTTATTCAATTAAGTTCACAAACCTCACAATATAATCCAAAACTCGTACATCATCACTGTAGATATAAACCGATATTCGTTGATTGGTATGATTAAGATATCATAAATTAACATTACTTAATTCACAATATCCAACTCTAACATTTTTTATAAAATATCATTTGTATTAATTAATTTTCCTTAAATCAAATCAACATTATCATGAAGTAAATCAATTGCATATTAAATTCTAAAGTTTATAACCATTTACAACATAAAAACTACAAATCAAAAAGGTACAAAATTACATGCAAGCTCTCAACTTTAAAGCCATATTTTTATAAGTCATTAATCAAAAAGTGTGACTAGAGTCACAACATGTTTGGTTTCACAATTACTATATATATTTTTGTAGTAACATTCTTTATAATGCATGGGATTTGTGTGTTCATTCTTCATTAAAACTCTAAATTTAAAAGACCCAACCAAATATGTATACTTTATAATGGTCACAACCCTTCCTTCAAATGAGAAAAACATGGCAATGGATATTGCATGATGAACTTTATATATTTTTTATATAGATAAATTGTATCATGAAAAATGATACATTGTCGGTCCTCATAGGAGTTAGTGCCACTAACACTACAAATAAATGTGCTTACTAAAATCTCTAGAGTAAAAATAATAGAAATAGAGTCTTGTGGAGATTCTCAAAATTCAACAACTATTGATTAATTCAAATAAAACTTAGACATATAACTATAATAGTATTGACTAATGTAAATTATGTGTTCAAATATTATAAGGAAGTCTATTATCTCCATTATAATACAAGATCCCATCACAAGTTATACACTACATGAGAGGAGAGAGCTATTGTGAATCTATAAAGTTTTCACAGTCTATTAAATTTAAATAATAGGATTTTGTTAAAAATGTTTATTTTTTAACCATTATCACAAGTCCATCATCTTTAGTTTGATTAGTTTTTATGGCTAGCACCATAATATACTAATGTTTATAATATATTCTATAAAATTTATAAGTATGACTAACTAAATTACTCTCTAATCAAATGTCAATAGAAAACCAAATTTGAAAGTAATCCTCATCTTATTGATGTTGCCATATCATAAATACTATTACTTGTTAAAAGTAACCAAATTACAAGAAATTTATTCTCACTTTTAACATTGTTACTTACAATTTATCTCTTTATCTAGACCAAGTCTTATTTGGTTTCTTCTTTTAGTTATCTTTAGATCATGTATTACTTGTATTAACTTCCAACCTAGGTAGACCCTCAATAGTGTGTTACACTTGTTGACATTGGAAATTTGCATGGTTGGGGAGAAAATTTTAGTAAAAACTTTCATTTGAAAAAGTTTGCACAATTACCTTCATTTGAAGGTTTTTCAAAATTTTAATATATAATTCTTTTAAAGGTCACAAAAAGCACCTTCATTTGAAGGTACTTTAAAATGAAGGTTCTTGATATATTTGAACAAAGGTCCTTACCTTCATTTGGAATCCCTTCAAATGAAGGTCTTTAGATGGACCTATCCACCTTGGTCCTCATTTTTTTTATTTGGACATTAGTTCAACCAGAAAATGGAATCAACATGATAGGAGGTTGTTATAGGATTGTAGCCTTCAGAGTAAGCTTTTCAAAAAGTCTAATTTTGAATATATTTAATTTGACCCTTATATTTATTTTTTAATTTCTAGTGAACATATTTTTTCACTAAACATCAAGGTCTCTATTTCACACACATGGTGTAATTCCCCACCACACAAACCCCAAAGGACAACTTAAACTAACAAATTATAGTATAATTTTTTTTTTGAAAGTAAAACATAACATAAGATGAACATTAAAAAACAACACATGTAATGCAATTATACATATACAACATATACTATGTCCTCTGGGGTACACATGACTGCATTACTAAATGTAAACACATACAAAAAAAATGATTAACTAACTACGAGTATTCCACTTAACCATTATATAGAATTAATAATCGACAAACGCACATCCTTAATGTTATATATAAATAAAAACCATCTATCACATCTATGAACATAATTATAAATATTATCACAGATACAACACCATTAAAGAATCATATATTATGAAGCAATAACCACATAATAGCACCAAAAATCTATAATCATAACATGAACAAGAAGCATCCATCAATGACCATAAGATAATGCCAAAGGCTACAATCATCACATTTATAATATGAAGATACATCGTTCAAGATTTGCATCACTACAATAGTGCTTCCCAACATGAACGGGAAGGGTACAATACCATGGAAATATCTAATTGAATGTATGAATACAAGCATCAAGACTAGTTCCAACTCTGGCACATCTTTGAAGTCACCACAACTAGTACAACCATGCACATCTTGATCCTCGGCTAGGGACCCAATGGGGTGCATAGCACGTTCCACTTGACCACATGGGCCCGAAGGCCCACCCCCCATGCTAGGTGTTGACAATAAATACCCTCAACCAAGACAGTTAGGTGAACAATGACAAACAAGACTCCACAACAAGAGCAACAGCAAACACAAGACAACATCCACTTCCAGAGGGACAAGGAAACAAGGGGAAAATAGCAAACATGCAAGGTTGCTAAAGGGTAGAGTGTCATCACATGGATTGGCATGGGTTACCCAATGCGGATCTTCATAGGTTACCGGCCCCCATCCTGGGTTACCCTGGCAACCTCAATTGATCCCTGGCCCCCATTCTTATACATGTAGAATCAACTCACCTTTCATGAAGACAAGGTAGTTTATTTTCCATTCCAGACCTTCTTGTCTCATCCCAAGCCTAGACGAGTGCTTGGGCCATGAGAGAGGCATCCATTATCTTTTATTAGTGTGAATTAATACCACCCCCTAAATATTTATTGGGTTTTCACTAGATTAACTCAACTTCCACATAAGTTACCCAGGACACCATTTGGGGTTTTGGCCCTCATGGGAAGCCACTCTCCCTACTAGCAACAAAACTCAAAAACACAAATGATGCAAACCAACTTTCACAAACTATCAAGTCAAATAATTAAATTCATCAAGTGAGGCATGCACCTTCTCATGTTAACACTTCAAAGTAAATAAAACCACTTTCAAGTGCAAGGCTAAACCCACCAAAATAAAATTGAGCATAAGAGCATCGGTTCATAGAACCAAAATGGAAACCAATTATGAAGCAACATATTCTTTCCCCTCCTCTAGAATCCCAAGAAGAATGACTACCCAAAAACCCACAAATGAGGGTAAATCGAAGCAACACAGTTCCAACACAAAACTTCAACATATAAAATCCCCTCAAAATAAAATCAACTCAAGAGGAAGTCACATCAAGATAGGACCATCAAAATTATCCTTTAATCCAACATGAACAAGCAATCACAACAACCATGGAATTCACTTTTCCAAGCAACCTCACATTATCAAGTATACATAAAGACATCCCTTCCACATGTTATACTACCAAGTCATCTATCAATAAATCAAAGTTATTTAAGTTAAAGAACCTATCAATTTCTTAACGACTTACTCAAACAAAAAGACCATATATCACAAATAATGATAACCAAAAGTAAACCCTAACAACAATCTACTTTTTAGTTGATATTCTTATGCAATTATTCCCTTTAAAGTTATATAACCCAATAACATTACCACTCTACCATCAACTAATTTATATAAACAATATATTCATATATTATCATAGGTAGCAATCTATTAAGTAATTATATAAGTATATATATGTATTTGTTAACTTGACCAATTCTTTCATTTTCTAATAGAATTTCCCATGATTTAAATATAATATCTCTATTGCTATTTCTACCTCTATTATGAAACCATTAAATAATTAAAGACAAGTATATAACATATTTTATAAATATCTCACTAAGAAAGTTGCAACCTTTAATGAACACAAAAATTAATTAAAACTTTAAGTCTATATATATAATAAACCATCTTTCTTCCACGCTTAATTTAACAAACGATACCCTAAATCATTTCATTAGACCAATCCCCTTAATTTTCCTAAATATGAGCAACTAAAATTTAGCCTTCTCAAATTCCCATTTCACTTATCCACTTAATCAACTAATCACATGAAAATAATATACTTTTACAATAACCTCATTAGTAATAAAAATATATATATATTATTATAATAGTATTATTTATGATCAAATTATATTATATTAGCATATATATATATATATATATATATATACAAACATACACAAGCATACGTTTATAAAGACATAATTATAACTGAAAGACTTAACATGCAATTTTATGAACCAAATACATTTATATACAGAGAACAATTCTATCGTTCACTTATTAGAAATAGAGGCATACAAGTAATGTATGTCTTTAACCTTAAGAAAGGTAAAAAGAGGATCGATTGTGTCCATCGGGTTCAATACAAATAGAAAACTTAAGGAATAGTTTAAATAAAATAAAATACCAAATTATAAAACACTAAATCACCATCAACTGGCAGTTAAGAAAACAAAGTGCACCAAAATCAGAAGGGGAGGAGAGACTTAAGACACGTTGGCAACCTAAGTGTTTATACAGATGCCATAATAGATTTGAGCAAGAATTTTAGTTGGGAATTAAAATAAAATAAAAGAATCAATGGAGGAGTTAATGGTAACAAAAATGCTAAGGGGTCAAAAGCTTATGCAAACTATATCGACGCCCAATTTGATTGCAGCATCCAAAGACTACAAGCAGCATGAGTAATAAAGAGTGAAATTACCACTATCGATTAGCAAAAAAAAATTGAGAATTGAACTAACGAAGATTATGGGGAACACACAAAAAAAAGCAAATCGAGATTGTCGTTTACCTCTATTTTATTGCTCTTTACAAACAATAAATTGCAGAAACACAATAGACACCAGTGGAGAGCTACTTTTACAAAACAGAACAACAATCATCATAAGTTTGTATGATCCAAGAGATTGAGGTGTAATTGTAAAGGGGTGCAATATGAAGATGACAATTGGCTGAGCAAATCTGCTATCATAATATTTTCTTAAATAGGCGCATGAAGATGTTGAAACTACAATAACTAAATGCTCCCAAAAATGCAATCTATCTCCCATTTGATTCAAGGTATGGCTACGATTACCTCACTCTAATAGACATAAAGTTGACAACTCAACAGACGTAATGGAGTCCAAAAGTAGAGAGTGTATCCCCCAAATCGGCTGTGATAATTAATTCTAACATCAGTATACTCTACATGCATCGACTTCAAAGAATGGAATTGATCCTTTCGATTTAGGATTGTAAAATTCTTACTCGAGACAAATAAAATGGTTTCTCCTGCAAAAATGTGAAGATATATATACCTAAAATAGAGCAAAATTCTTAGTATAATCTACTGAATATTTCTAATCTTATTTTCCCAACTTTCTTCGATGATCATGTGAGGGTAAATCATACATTCAGCTGTCTATATGAAAATCATCTGCTAGCAAGCAACCAAACTCTCAAGACAAAGTTGAACCCACTAACTCATAGGGATCAAAGACCCCACTACGCAGGACACTAAGAGCATAAGGTTGTAAACAAGGACCAAAATCTGCAAGCCAGAATGGGGATAATAGCGTTGGGGAAAAGAGGAGTAATATAGAAGCAAGAAAAGATACAGTTGCAAAAATATCAGAGAGATTGGTGAAAACAATTGCTAATGCAGAATGCTAGACATGTGTGGTACCTAATTCCTATCAAAGGCTATAGCCAATCGATGATTCTTAATCTACTTAAATCAGCTAAAATACTAATTTTGAATGAAAAAAAAAGTAGAAACAAATCTTGCGCAACAATACCATGTTCCAGTGGAGATTATTGTTGATGTAAAAATGAAAAAATTTGAAGGAAAGGATTTCACAATTAAATGTACGTTGGAAAAGCTTACTTAAGGCGTAGGAAACTTCCATACAAATACAATTAGCAAGGAGGATGCAACTAAGAGTATCTATTTCCACTATTTTCAAAACATTCAACAAGAAACAAAGGAAAAAGATATCATCAAATTTCAATCTTCAATGGAAAACATCTAACATATGGTGCGTATTTGCTCAAATTCAGAAAAGTCGGTACCTAGATTCGATTGATCGAGACGGGTGTGAATTTGACATGCGTTCCGGATTTTCCAAACTATAGCTTCAATCCTTTTGCTACATTTTTTTGCTTCTCTAGAAACCCCAAAACAATATCAAGCAAATAATTTATAGAATAATGTTGGAGATACAAAAAATTTCATTCCAAAACAAAATCAACTGATTCCCTTTTTTCCAAAGTTGGTCGATATTAAAACAAGGATAGAGAGATTTTGATTTTTTTGGAGACAAAATCAAGCAATAAAACAAGTTCCCAATTTGACAACCTAATTTAAGTCATGCATGTGCACGCATGGTCTTTTTCCACCTTTTTTCCATTTTGAACTCGATTTTTCATCCATTCGAACTCTTATCTTCTATATTTATTTTAAAGTCACATTATTTTTCCATAATTAACCAATTATCCTTTCATGATGATAAATTATTAAAATATAATTTAAAACAGTATGATTTAATCTAATTATTTAATAAAACATTTACTTTTTTAACAAAGCAATTTAATTTAATCATTTATTACAAACCATATCATTTATACTTCATAAAATTATTTTATTTAATTATCATTTTAATTTCCAAATCTATTTAATTTACCTTGTAAATCAATTTTAATCTAATTAATTGATTAAACAAGGCCATCAAAATATTAAGTTTACCATTAACAAATTTACTTGGTGTCAAGGATGGCCGAAATAGAGGGGCAATACATCCTCCCCCCCTTAGCATCGACTTACTCCTAGAAGTCACACACAATCATAAGCACAATAGTACACAATGAACTAACCACTATATCAACAATTATAACGACATTAATTAGACAAATAAAATTAAACGACTCAAAACAAAATGATACCAAAAACAAAAACGGGTTTGCAAATGGACCACATCGTCAAACACAATGATAGGGTGACGAACAAGGATGGGGAACTTTCTTGTCAACTCTATTTTTCCACATCATACCCATTGGGTTTTTTAAGGCATGCTCAGACCTAACAGAGCAGATGGAGTCGATGTCTGGTACTTGCATCCTCCATGAAACCAAACGTCAACCAACATGTACATCCAATAACACTCACACCGTGAGAGGAAGTTGCAGCATAGCAGGGCGCTCGTGGACAAGTGATGCTACACCATCCTCTCACCAAGACTCCATCCAATAAATACTTGAGATTGCTGAGGATAGACCTGTTGTTGTTGTGGTTGCAAGTAGTGAGGTATTGGGCGTGCCTGACTCATTGGTGATCCCAGATGAGGAACTATGGGTAGCTGTGGAACATGATTCATGAGAGGTGTTTGATGTGCTAAAGCTTGGGTAAGCTCTTGAACTTGCATCGTATGAGCAACCTGTCCCAAGGAAGGCAACGGACTGGAAATATTTTTCCCCAAGTCAGTGCTTGCTATAACTACTTCAGCATAAGCATCCACCAGCCTCGTGGGTGGCGGGCGCATTCTTTTCACCAATGTAGTAGTAAGGTTGTCTAGGGCAGCATAATAAATCAACAAGGTTGTAGCATCGTTAAGCACATACGAAGCCTACAATCTCATGAATACCCGGTGAAACCGATCATTGAAGGAGCTGATTGGTTCATTGACTTCCCTGCGAATGGACATGAATTGTTGATATAACTCTAAAAGAATGATTGGAATTTTGTACTTCTGCAAGAATGCATTCTTCAAGAGGTCCCAAGTGGTAATGGATCCCATTGGAAAGTTGATGTACCAATAAAAGGCCTCTTCCCCCAAGGAATAGGGGAAGAGTCGACAAGCCACGTCTTCATGATTAATTTGCATGTCTTTCAATGTTGTTTGGAATATTTTGATATGTTCTTCTACTATCCTATGTGGGTCACGCAGATGAAACTTCGTGTAGAAGCCCTCCAAATTCTTTGGCATGTCATGATAATCATTGAAAGACAACTAAGAAGGATTGTTACCTAGCCAAGCCATGGGGGGGAGGTTGTATTTGTTGTGCAAAAGGAACTTGGGGTTGCACAAGGATAGCAGTAGTTTGGACTAAGCTTTGGACTTGGAAGGCAGGGGCAGGGGCAACACCCTAGCTGTGGGAAGTGAGTAGTTGGAAGGTAGTTTGGGATCCAACTGAATGAGGAAGTCGATGTGGGAAAGGAAGGATGAGTGTGGGGTGGATGAATGGGTATGTGCAGGTTCATCATGGAAAAAATAGGCCCTTAAGTGGCAAAAAATTCAGAAAAATCAGAGTTAGGCAACTTGGCATAAAAAAATTGAATAAGTTATCTATATTATTTTAAAAATATGTAAGAATAGAATCTGTAGCAAATTGAATGTAGTTTCTAAACTACTAGGTTTGTTTAAAAAAAAAAATCTATTTGGTGAAAATTTGAAACTTCAATGTAATGGTACTTAAATTTCAAGGAAAAAATAAGAAGTAGGTGCCTGTCTAACCACCCTAACCACAATAAAATGATAATATTTTTTTATAAGATTTTAGATATAAGTAGAGGACTCATTCCTTGATGTGATGCATATTTTTTTGTAATTTTTCTCCAAGTAAATAATTAATTATGAATTTTTTATTACAACTTTTTAAAAAATATAAAAACTCGTATGTTTGACCACCTTAACTTGGTCAAAACTTCATGAAATTCAATTTTTTTATTTTTTTAATCCTATAGTATGTGAAGCATAAAATGTGACACATGTTTTGGATTGAAAATATGTGATACTGTTTGAAAGCTATAGATGTTTTTCAATCAGCCTATCAATTAGGACTTTAGTTGTAATTTAAAGAGAAAATGAATAATAATTACTTAATAAATTCAAATTAAAGTACAATTTATATCAGTGGAAATTTGAGAATCTCCTTTAAAAACTTTTTCGTTTAATCAATTTTGGGTAAAAAAATAGTCGTTAGCCACATACCCATCATATTGCCACTTTTGGCTCATCATGATCCTGCACATACCCGAATAGAAGAAGGAGGTGAGGATGGAGGTGAAATGGATGGAGCAAATGAAGAGGATGAAGTGGTTTCCCCTTTCTTATCTCTCTTAGCCTTGGTAGGGGGTTGGAGTTCTTGGAATTCCCCTTTGTTTGGAGTAGATCTTAGAACTCTATGAAACCTTTCAAGGGAGAATGAACCAATTTGATCCAGCTTAACTTAAGGGTTCCCTCCTTCTAGCATTGATTCTATTGATGGGTACTTTAGCACTTCTCAACACAGGTAATGCATAAGTGCATCACCTCTCTTGAAAGAAAATTTCCTACAAACTAGTTGTAGAAAACTACCCCAAGGTCTCTTGGGTGTTAGGTCATGACTTGCTTGGAATGTCTCAGTTGGTTGATGTGATTTGTTGGTAATCATAGGGTAGCCTTACGTGGGTCAAGTTGGAGGGGAACTGGTTCTTTAAATGGAGTTCTTAAGGTGTTGGAGTTGATGTGCAATTGTTGCAAGTTCAAAACAATAGTCTAGAACTCCACTTTTATCATCAGATTTGGCTTTACAATGATGCCTAAACTTTTCCTAAATTACTATTCAAAAGAAAGGTCAAAAGGGAAGGGGGAGAGGGAAGTTCCTAGACCTAAAACTATCAATGAATAGTGTTAATGGAGGATGCTACAGTGGACAACCTTCCTAAAACTATGTTCCACTTAACCAAATCAGCTAACAGTATCATGAAACTAGTGCTATCTTCCAAGGTCTACAGATTTTCAACCATTCATTCACCATAAAGCATGAATAAAAGATGGAATTCAAGTGAAGCAATCAATTCATGTTCAAACTAGCTTTACACTACTATTTATCATCAATAAATGACAAAAAGCATGAACAAGGGAGGGCATCAACACAACAAAATTCTTCAGCATTAATGAACAACACTAGCTAATCTACTAAAGCATGCAAAACACATAGAACAACAGAATAAATCTACTCAAATCTATTAATTATGAGGAGATGAATCATGAAACATGAATGAAACTCAAGAATCCGCCCAAAAGCAATGAATTTCTATTAGAATTTCAGCAGCATGTCTTTGCAACAACTCAACTCTCTCTTTGAAAATGAGAGGAGACCCCCTATTTATAGTTTTCAAAAAGTAGAATGAATGGCCAAGATTCAATCTCATTCTATGGCCAAAATTCACTACAAATTAGGGTTTCACCTACTCCTTAATATTTTACAATTTAAAATTACATTCTTTCCTTTTATCCTATTTTGTCCTTTAGTGCCTAGTGTTGTAGCACTTTTGTCTTCTAGTTGATTGTCTTTGTTGCAACTACATCATGAGGAACTCATCATCAATGACTGGCTTTCCTTCATTCTTCTTCACTATGGCGTATCCCATGAACTGGACAATCAATTCCTAAAGCTTATTCCATTCCATTATGTTAGATTGGAGCACCCAGAAGTTCAACTTTCTAGATCTACTAGTAATCAGGTCCCAATCCTTATTGCATTTTGGTGTGTCCTTGATTACCTACTCTAATTGAGCAAAGGCTCGAGCAACAAAATCCATAAAATTTGGCGTTAGTGTATCAATGGCCCCATTCTCCATCTTCTAATGAAAATATGGCCTTATTTTCTCAGGATCCAGCTTGATGGTGGGCATATCGTAGTCCGTCATAAGCTTCAAATATTCCTCATAGGTCATCTGATGTTCCTTGACCCAATCTAGGTCGAGCTCCACTTCATTGAGTACTCACTCCAAAAATTCTCTTCTGTGATCTAGATCTAGCTCCCAGGTCTCAACAAGCCAATGGCCATCCTTTACAAGGGCCAATTCCTTTTCCCAAGTTCTCTCAAGCATCTTTTGCACCTCCCAAAACTTATTTGTTGTCCGCATAGCATGGCCAATACCCATATCTCCATTGTAAACTACCCATCAGAACCAGTCTTCGATAGCCTTAGTCTAGTTCTTCCTCCTCTCCAATTTGCTAATGTGATCCTTGGAAAGCAGCAGAGGAGTGGCTAACGATGTCATGTGTAGTTCTTCAGTAGAAGACCATTTTTGTATGTAGTTTGTAAGATCTACCACCTGTGCCTTTAACTCCTTCTTAGAGGATTGATCCTTGTTCATCTGGTGTACAATCATGGAAACAGATCCTTGGAGATGGTCTATCTTTTGTTCCCTTGTGGCTATCCTTAGGTCAATAGTGGAGATATTGTAGCTGACTCCTCCTCCTTTATCCATCACTGGAGTAACTATTTGTATGGTCCTCAATCCTGATGCATCCAACGTGATATGGGATCTGACCCTTCGTTTCTTCTCCTTCTTCGTTCCTATATGGGCTCATGCTAGGATGGCTTCTAGCCTCTCTTTGGGATCCATAAGGGGGGGGCCTTTCTCTATAATTGTTTCTCCAACCATGTGGGCATCTGAGATCCTTCTTTTGGTGATTCATGATCACTTTCCTCTCTTTGAATATGTTGGATCACTCTTTCTTCGTGGCTCGATACCTCTTGTTCTATTTTCTCTTCCTCTTCTTCATCTGAGTCCCAGATGAATATAGCCTTTTCTTCTTGTGACTTAATGGTGGCTATGTTTTTCTTGGGGCTATCTTCCCCTTCAGATGCCTTTTCTTCTTCTTGCCCATGTTCAACATGGTGCTCTGCCTCTAGGCTTCTTCTTGTTTCAGCCTCTTCTTCAAGCTTATCTTCTTCTTGAGCTTTCTCTTCTTTCCTTTATTCTTCTCCTGCGGGAGGCATTCCTTCATGATCGTGATGGGGGATTTTGTCTTGTTCCTTGGTCAGAGGTTCTGTAGTTACGTCCATTTCCTCATTTGTTTCTTTCTTTTCCTCGAAAGACATTCTTTCAACTTCCTCCCCAATGTCCTTGAGTTGTCAGGCCAACTCTTCCTCGAGTTCTTGATTAGAATTCTCCACTATATATTTAGTGACAGGGTCTTCAACATCTTCCTCAGAGGATTGTGTCCCTTCTTCTTCATGCACCACCTCATCAATGACTAAGTGTTGATGCTCTAGATGCTCATGGTATTCATCAGATTCTTCATCCATTTCTTCGACTACCTCCCTCTCTTGTCTTTCTAGCTCTTCAAAAATTTGCATTTTCACCTCCATCTTGGGTGGTTTTGTCTGAGGAGGGACAAGGAAATCGACAATGACTTGACCCAAGGCAGCCTGCACCGCAGGTTTCATCAATACTCTAGAAAGCTTCAGAGGTATATTTTGCATGTGATGAGAAAAAGCTTCTGGGAGAGTGAGACTGGGCATTGTTGTAGTAGGGTATGTGCAGGATCATTATGGAAAAAATAGGCCCTTAAGTGGCAAAAAATTCAAAAAAATCAGATTTAGGCAACTTGACATAAAAATTTGAATAAGTTATCTATATTATTTCAAAAATATGTAAGAATAGAATCTGTAGAAAATTGAATGTAGTTTCTAAACTACTAGGTTTATTTTATTTTTAAATCTATTTGGTGAAAATTTGAAATTTCAATGCAGTAATTACTTAAATTTCAAGGAAAAAATAAGAAGAAGCTATCCTAGACCACCTAACCATAATAAAATGATAATATTTTTTTATAAGATTTTAGATATAAGTAGAGGACTCATGTCTTGATGTGATGCATATTTTTTTGTAATTTTTTCCAACTAAATAACTAATTATGATTTTTTTATTACAAATTTTAAAAAATATAAAAACTTGTATGTCTTACCACCTTAACTTGGTCAAAACTTCATGAAATTCATTTTTCTTTTTTTAATCCTATAGCATATGAAGCATAGAATAGAATGTGACACATGTTTTGGATTCAAAAAATGTGATACCATTTGAAAGCTATGGATGTTTTTCAATTAGCCTATCAATTAGGAATTTAGTCATAATTCAAATAGAAAATGAATACTAATTACTTATTAAATTCAAAGTAAACATAATTTATATTGGTGGAAATTTGAGAATCTCCTTTAAAAACCCTTTTCATTTCATCAATTTTGGGTAAAGAAAAAGTTGTCAGCCACATACCCTACACATACACATCATATCGCCACTTTTTGGCCCATCATGATCCTGCACATACCCAGTAGAGACTGAGGGGATAGTTGTTGATGGAGACATGGAGGAGGATGAGAGTGGAGAAGTGGTAGCAAAAGAAGAATCCCTCACCATAATGGGTGTGGTGAGTGAGGTAGGGGCAATGTGAACTGAGATGTCCACCACAGGTGGAGAGGAAGCAAGTAGTGCTTGAGATGCTAGTGGAGGAGTAATGGTGATAGCAAGAGTAGAGGTGGCAAGTGGATACTTTAGTTGCTTGGCCTTCTCCTCCTCTTTTAGTTAATTTTCCCAATTTCTTGGCTTTCTTTGAAGGCTTTCCTTCTGACGTCTTTCTTGAATATACTTTATGTTTTGGCTAGTGTTCTGATACCTCTTTCCTCTTCTTTGACTTGGTAGTGGGAGGAGATTTTGGAGTCTCTCTAGATGGGGCAATAATAGTCCCACTATTGGTTTTTCTCTTGAACTCATCTTCAAGCTCACCGTAGGTTAGAGTTGCTCCTTGGAGCTTTAGCTGAGCAATTCTCCCATCAATCCGCTGCTTTGTCCTGTGCTCTATTGGTTTTGTTAAAATTTTGAGGTCATTAACCTCTTCTTCATCCTAGTCAATTAGGGGCAATGGCAGGCTGACAACGGCATCAAATCTCGAATATATGATGGTGTTTTCATCCTCCATAATTGTATTTGGCAGTGGGAACAATTTGACTGGTTTAACAAAGTATACCATCATGCGAATATAGTGCCTCATGTGCACCTCCTTGTCATCCTTGCAATTGGCCAAAAAATCTTCAACATTGTGCAAATGGGCATATTCTTTCCCAACCATCTTCTTTAGTTTTCCATACGGATCCATCCTTGACTGGGCAGTGTAAAGCTCCAAGTTATATTCAAGGATTTCTTTCTCAAAAAACTCTGCACATTGGGATACGGGAAGAGCATACATTCCTTGGCTGAAGGTGAGAGGATAAGGGATGCCTAGCCTATTTTTGTCACTCAAAAGAGTATGTGCATGTTGTAGTTTCCTGGAGACTTCTAGCAATACCAACCAGTCATTTGGATACCAGGGTAGCTTATATGGCCTCTCAGAGAACCCCTTGGTCCTGATATAGGTGAATTTGGGAAATTGGATGAATAAGAAATCTAAACCGACAGATGAATGCATGGGCACTATGCATGACTATTATTTCAAAGTCCCCTTTGAGGAGTCTGATGATGTGCCCGATAAAGGCATCATTTACCCGGCAGTAGTCTTTCTTGAAATTATGGTATTGAAGCTATGGGTGCATGTCATATACCTTTAGTTCTCTCCCTAGAGTTGGGCTTTGTGCCACAAATAGACCTCTGTATGGAATGGAGTCAACCAACAGATAGACTAGGTAAGAGGTCATGTAAAATTGAGAGGTCCTTTTAACTGCTACAAACTACTCATGCAAGCAGGTGTTGATCATTCCTGCCCAGTTGAACTTGATCTTCCCCCTGATAATCTCTTCTATAAAATAAAACATCCAATCTTCAAATTATTATGTAGTCAGGATGCCCATAACCCTACTTAGCAAGGTTACCAAATCATGGTAATCCTCATAGAAATCACTTATGAATAGTTCTTGGGCACCTTGTTTGTGCTACCCCTCTTCTCTTTAAACCAATATTGATTGATTAGCTTCTTACATTTAAGAGGGTCAGCCTTCTATGTTCTTTCTGTATATTCTTTTGTGGTTTCCTCCATTGAATAAAAGGTGGGGATGTGGAAGGTTTTCCCTATAGAACTGGCAGACAAGTCGACCAACACTCTGCCATCACGATCAACAACTCTTCTAGTTTTCTCTTAATAGGCCTCCCTCCAGACCATCACTAGCTCAGGAGCCACAAGAGCGAGTGGGAAACCAACTACCTTGTCCAACCCACTTTTCCTAATTCTCTTTGCATTTTTTGTAATGGAATTGGTAATAACTCTGCTTGAATTCATATATGTCAATTTTCCCCAAGTTGGCATATGTAATTGTATCCCATTTTTTAGTACCCTTGGAGGTGACCTCCACTCCCTAGAATTTGTATTTCATTTGGTCTTTGTCTTCCTTCCCTCTTGGTGCCTTGGAAGATTTCTTCCCCTTTTCCTTCTTTGCAGACACCCCCGAAGGTCCTGCAGCTAGTTCCATAAATCCTATGAGCAAAGGAGCAATAAGCATATTCATGTGTAAAACAAGGGGAGTGTTAGCAAAATCCTAAAAAATCAATGTTAGATCAAGTAATTTATCATTTAAAGATCATAACATCCCTCTCAAATCATCATTTTCCTTTTTTTTGACAGAGATATGGTAATGCAGGTCCAAGGGTGTGGATTTCCCTAGGCTGGCAACCATTTTGAAGGAAGTTGCAGATAGACAACGAAGAGGGAATAGTGTCCCACATAGAGCCACCCACATCAACATTTTTGCATTATGATGGGGCCCACCAATGTATTAAGTCATTTGGACACATGGGTTTGATCATTTATGAGGTCTTAGAAGTGTTAACTCAATCTTTTTTTCATGTAGATGAAAGGTTACGGGTGCAGGTGGTGCCTCAGCCGTTAGGAACTCCATCGTTTGAAACATTGTTGAAAAGGAGGAATCTCGTAGATGGCATCCCACAATCTAGGTCCTACAATTAGGGAAGGAGACACCAGTTCAGCTTTGAAGTTCAATTTGTTCAATAGGATGCGGGCGAGGAACCATGGGAAGATGTTGGATGATGGCCACTTAGGATGGCGGAGATGGGGTGGCGATCTGCACCATTCACCCCGCATGATGCACTGGTATGATTCATTTTCTCGTTATTAGCCGAATAGAGGCAATGAGGTTGGGCTATGCATAGCAGATGGCAGGCTTGGCTTGGCAATTTAGAGATAGAGAAAATGGGATGGCGGCCCGTAGGCAGCCACCTGCATCAAAATGCCCACATGTAATTTTTACTTAATGATTTTTGATAATGAATCAGGGAAAAGTAGGCGTCAGGGCCCACAAGCCGGAAGGGTAGAGACCATTGGTCATTTGCAATGGCATCTATATGGCAGTAGTGACCTGCAATAGAGGGTCCATAACTAGCAGACTTGGTGGTCCCATCCTTGGGGCTCAAAGAGAGGCGGTAGGTGTAGAGTCTACAAGGAAGACAGATGGGATAACTTGGCCATTTGGGACAGTGAATGCTTGGTGGCAATTTGGAGATAGAAGCCCATAAAGGGTAGCTTGCAAAGGGATTATAGTTAATCATTTTGCTCAAAGGGCCAGACATAAACAAGCAGTGTGAGGCCCACCCAGTGGGAGGAACTAAGGGTCTCGCTATTTAGTAATGATTGTGGGATAGCGACAAAACAATGAAGGAAACCTGCTCTAGATGGCCCGCATAAGGAATTCCTCGATGTGCTCAGGTGATGGATGGAGGCCCAATGGAGTCTGCAAGCTGGAAGGCTGTAGTGAAGCAACCGTTGAAAACAGTGAGATAGATGGGACCTTCTGCATGTGGAAACCTACACTCATGGACCCGCAGTGGCTGAGGGACTTTCCATCTGACTTAGGATTTTCATTAAGTTTTAAAGGTCATGGAAAAGAGGGGGCATCCACCCGCATGAACGGGATCATCGAAGGTAACGGTCGCTATTTAAAGTTTCTCGTTGGAGGTCCAAGGTAACAGCGACGAGGGTCTCACAGGCCGCAAGGGCTCAATGGCCATGGTTCAAGAACGGTGGCCGCTAGGGTGAGTTCTGCACGCATCTCAAGGACAAATTTTTGAAGGATTTTACATTTCTAAATCATGGGTTTTGTGCGTCATGAGGTTTTTTATCTAGTTTTAGGGTTTTTCTTTTCAAGAATTTAACAACTTCATAAAAATTAATGAAAAAAACATAGCATGAATGGTGGTGGAAAACTGACCTGACAGACCCACAAGAACTTGTGGGAAAACTAAAGGCAACAATGTATGAATTTCAAAGGAGTCGCATGGGTGTGGAGGCAGCGGAAGTAGGAGAGCTCTAACAAGTTTTTAGGAGGAATTTCGATGAAAATGACTCGTCAAAACTACTATTTATAGAATTTTAGTCATTAAACTCTCACAATAAATGTATGGCGGTAGGAGCAGTTGGTGGGTACGAACTTCAAAATAGTTGGCAGTGGGAACTGTAGAGCCCGCAAGGTGGGCAACACCTAGGCATTTGTTGTCTGGCGGGTCGGCAAAGGAAACAGCAGTGAACGATGAGGGCCCTGCACCGCGGGTGGATCCCTTGACTCAGATGTTGCAAAAACAACAATGAATGAATGAAATTTGGCTAAGGGTGGCCCGCATGGCAGACCTGCAAAGGGAAAAGGACGACAGTTTTGAAGTTTCAACAAAAACTGCCAAAGGAACTCTATGGAGGCCAAAGACTTGAAAATTTCAAGGGTGGTGAAACTTGGTCAAATCAAGATGATACCTCTAGGACTCCTTGACCACTTAGGACTCTAAACAGGGGGCACACAAAACGAGGTGAAAGCAAAAGGGACCTGGAAAAAGTGAAGGAGAGAGGGTCCCTATCCTGAACGGGGCGTGTGTGCTATAGGCACAACAAATGGCAACTCCACTAGGGAATGCTTCTAAGAATTCTAAGGATAAAGATTAATTCAAAATCTAGAATCTCTTGTTTCGTAGACCAAGGGTCAGTTTCCATAAGTGAACTGAGGAACTCGAAGTAGAATGGGATCCTTTCCCGAATCAAGTCACAAAATATCTCAGTAGTGTGTGCATATGGTGAATTCATTCCTTTTTCTTCAAAAACTATGAAAAATGACTATTAATCTATCCAGGAAAGTTACTTAAACTATCTAACCCCAAAAGTAACCTGGACATTGCCCTGCTGCCAGTTAGGCATCCATAGCCCTAATGGAGTTGTCGTTGTGACCCCACGAACATTGCTCTACTGCCATCCAGGTGTCCATAGCCCTGGTAGAGTTGTCCATACACCCACATAGTTACTTAATTTTAACATTTCCTTTTCTTTTCTTTCTTTTGCTCAACTATGTAAGCATCAAAGGTTACTGTGGGTTTGGAATCACAGTGGTCATTGGAGCAGACTTAAGATTTTTCACTTGTTGGGTCATCATAACAACCATTGTACAACCTTTCAAAAATATTTTAATGTGCATTTTGTGCATAATCTTAGACAAGTGTGAGAGGATTCAACCAAGGGTCATGTTTTAGATCAAGTCAAACTTCAAATAAGGAAATCATTCGATAGTAGCAATCAGAGACCAATAGTTGAGAGTGAATATTTATCCAAAGAACATGAAGAGCCAACAACAAAGTGAATCATTCGTCAAACTGAGCATGGCCACCGTATAAAAAACAAAGGAACACCTTAGCAAAATAGGGTAGCTGGGAGATGAGAAAAACATAAGAAAAGTGAAACAGCGAAGCAACAAAACAAAGAAACCTAAACTAACCTATGTATAGGTATTTACACAGACCTAGCTCAAAAGAGTTCATGCAAGGAAATAATGATTGAGATGTTTCCCATTGATAGGCAATGGGAAATCTTCACCACCCAACATCTTGAGGAGGAAAGCATTGTCTCCTAGGATTTTAGAAATATGAAAGGGGCCAAGCGAGAGCTTGTCGAATTTTTCATGTCCCCCTTTCTTTTTATGGGCATTGTTCCAACATAGGACTAGATCAACAATTCTAAAGGCCTTAACCTTTGCTCGTTGGTCAAACCATCTTTTGACCACGCCCTAATGTTTGGAAATCTTTTTAATGGGTTGGTCACGAACTTCTTCTAGATGGAGTAGTTCAGCTAAACAGGCTTCTTGCCGATCCCCTTCTTCATAAAAGGTGTTGATAAATTAGAGGGTAGGGATCTTGAGTTGGACAAGAAACACAAGCTCTAATCCATAAATTATATGGAACGGGGAATCACCCAGGGAAGCATTGTGGCATGTACGATTTTCCAAAAGTGCAAAATGCAGTTGGGTGTGCCAGTCTTTCAGATTCCTATCAAGTAATTTTTTTATTGCAGTGATCAAGTTTTTGTTCGTGGATTCAGCTAGGTCATTTCCCTGGGGATAGTAATTGGATGATAAATTCAAGGCAATGTTGTAGTCAAAGGCCCAATTGGAAAATTTTAGTGAGGAAAAGGCGGGGCCGTTATCACAAACAAGGGCATATGGGAAACTAAAATGATTAAGAATAAAAATCTCAAGAAAATCAGTAACTACCTCTGTGGTACATTACCTATATGCAATTGCTTTTTTCCATATAGTATAATAATCAGAGGCAATTAGAATGTACATGTGACCTGCAAAGGACAGTGGGCTTACTAGACCGATGAAGTCAAGACCCCATTGCGTGAACGGTGTTACCTCCAAAATTGGTTGTAGTGGGATAGCAACATTCCATTCTCTGGTTGCAGCAGTTTGGAACACATGGTAAGTTTGAACATGGTTGTGTGCATCCTTGAATACGGTCAGCCAATAGTATCTAGCCCACAAGATTTGATCAGCAATGGAGGGTCCAAATCTGTGATCGATACTGAATTTACCATGAAAATCCTTTAATACATGCGCCGCCTCCTCTTTTCCAAGGCATCTAAGGTAGATCCCTTCATGATTGTTTTTTGTATAGTATGGAACCTTGTAGCATGTAGCCATTGCTTTTTAGTCAGAGAGCATGCTTTTGAACTCCCTATAGATGAGATGGGCACTTGTTATTCAACAGGTAGTAGATGATGTTTTCATACCACTCTCTGAGGGAGACATCTTTGAGTTGATATTGTTGGACCGTAAGCTCGGGTCCCACTTTAGATTTTGTTTCCATTATCATTCGGTTGAGGGCCTACCCTCTTACTAGTTTCATTGGCTAAATCTCCATGTCATATTCCTGCAGCAAGGTGACCCATTTTTCTCTTCTTTCTCCTGACTCATTCTGCATTAACGTCTTCACTGTCGGGTCAGGTACAATGGAAAACACCTTGTTCTGCAAGATGTAGTGTCTGAATTTCTTGACTCCCCTGACCAAAGCATAAGCCTTCTTTTCTACATTGTGCTACCTTAGCTCAACATCCTTTAATGGAGCACTCATGAAGGCGATTGGGTGCTCACTCCCTTCATCATCCTTTTGAGTCAATATGCTGGCACATGAATGGTCTGATGCAAATGAGTAAATGTAGAATGGCTTTAGGTAATCAGGGATGACTAACATAGGTGCATCAATAATTTCTCTCTTAATTTCCTCGAAGGCCTACTTTTCCTTTGGATTCCATTCGACTTTGGTATCTTGTTTTAGCATGGCATTAGTGGCTTGACTATTTCAACAAAGCTGATAATAAATTTTCTGATGAAATTTATCTTCCCAAAGAAAGATTTCAACTCTTTCTTACTACCTGGCAGCTAAATCTTCAATATTGCTTGAATACGCTCGAGATCTATTGAGATTCCTTTCTATGAAATCACGTGCCCGAGCAACTTATCTTCTATAACTCTGAAGATACACTTCTTCGGATTGAGGGAAATCCCAAATTCCTAGCACTTCTAGAAAACTATGCATATATACCAACATGATCTCCTCACTTCTTCAAAAACACCGTAAGTTCATCCATATAAATTACACTTTGGAATGTGTCACTAGCGTTGATAAGCCTGAATGGCATCCTTCTATATGCAAAGGTCCCCCACTTGGTGGTGAACGTTGTCTTGTGCCTATCCTCATATTGCACCATTACCTAGTTATACCTAGAGTATCCATCTAGAAAGTACATCATCTGAGAACCATTGACAATCTACAACACTTCATCCAATGAGGGCACTGGATAATTGTCTTTCTTCGAAGCTTTGTTCAAATTGCAGAAATCTACACACAATCTAATTTCTCCATTCTTTTTTCTAACCAGGACCAGATTTTCCACCCACGTGGAGTGCCTGACTGGAAATATGATTCTAGCTGGCAGTAGCTTTTGAACTTCCTTATAAATTCAATAGGCTCCAATAAAGCATTAATGGGACGTTGTCATTTTTGGAATGGTCTCACATCTAGCTTAAGAGGAATGGTGTGTGTAATGATCAAGGTGTCGTATGTCTTTAAATCTTCATAGCTCCAAGCAAATACATCATGATACTTCTGCAAAGCATCAATGATCCCTTTCTTTTCTTTGGGTGTGAACACTTTGCCAATGAATACATTTTTAACCTCCTCAGTCATACCGAGGTTATGAGTGTCACACTGATTATTAATGGAATCCTTCTTTGCCTACTAATCCTGGTCTCTGATCTGATCCAAATCAAATATCTACTCAAGTTTGACCATGCCTCTAGGAATTATGTTCATTTTGAGATTGATAACTCCTATATCTAATTCAGCCTCTTCGAGCTCAGCCTCATCAATTATTTGAGTTGCAAACACATCGAAACTTGTGATAAAATACAAAATGTGCTTATCATCATTGAACACTTGGAAATTGGTAATATTGTCTGGCACAAACGGGGCAGAGGTAGCTCGACAGTAAACCTCTTGAGGCCAGACAATGATAAAGGTTAAGGGTGTTGGCTGCCTGAGCCAACACATTAGCAGTGTGATTTTGGGAGTGAAGGATCAGCTGAATGTTAAATGCATCTAAGCTCTCTAACAAGTCCCAAACTCTATGCCTATAGTTTTCTAATCTTCTATCATGACAAGAATACAATTTTCTGACTTACTTTACTACTAGCTTAGAGTCACCAAAGACTTGTAACATTTTGACCTTTTTCCTTAGGGCCATCAGAAGACCATGAACTAGTGCTTCGTACTCTGCTACATTATTTGTGAAATAGAATTGGAGTCTATGAGCGGGGAAGTAAGTATTACCTATGGGGTAGATGAGCTCAAACCCAACTCCCGCTCCTTGCTTGGACTTGGATCCATTGAAGTGTAGTGTCCAAAACTTGGAGGGCTCCTTAGCTCCAAGGATGATCAAACATTCATCTTTTCCTGGCTGCACACTTGAATCTACACTTTCTGGGATGGGTACTGGCTCATCATTGTTGGTGGTAGGTTGTCCTATTGGAAAATCCTTTTGGGACATGATTTGTCCTTTGATATGTTCTACTGTTTTCTGACATAGACAACATTCGAATTCCGAGTGAGATGCATTATGAAATTTGTACCAACTAGGCAACAAGAGCTCTTGGAAATCCATTCTTGCCCCTAGGCTAAGCTGATCTTGTATACACTTTTCTATGAAATCATGGAATCCATCTAGTAGTCCCAAAATACCATCATTGTAGGATTCATCGTCATCTGATTCTACCAAAATTTATGTGCTTTGAGGTGCATAGGCCAAATTAGCAGGAGGACTGCACAACACTAAGAGGACCTTGTCAGTCATCTCTACTTCTTGAGGCTCTGATTCTTCTTGGTATTCCATGGGGCAGTAATTGCCCAACTCTATTTCAGCAAACAACACCTCATTGGTGTTGTTGTACTCTGTGATCATAAATTTCATGTGTGGCTCCCGGTCTATGTGGATCTAATTTGGAAGTCCCTTCCATGGCCACCACACATGATAGAAGTTAGTTGCAACATATCCGTTTAATGCTCTGGTGAAATCTCGTCCCAATATTATGCCATATGTGGTTGGGATATCCACTACTTGAATGTCTATAACTTGTTGCACTCTTGGGTCTGTAGCAATCTACATGGGAATCTTCGATGTTGTTGATATGTTGTTTTCATTGATGTCAACACTATTGGTATTAATGTATTTAAGGTTGTATATGTCGAGGATATTGAAAAAATTGTAATAAAATGAGTTACAGGTTGACAGTGATGAAGTGAAGTTCAATATATTGTCAAGCTCAGTACATTGATGATCAAATGTTGTGGATTAAAGGGTTTACTATTGAGTATATCTAGTTTATCCACGTTAAGTTTTAAAGATTTGCATGAAGATTTGACTGAGTCATGAGTATCTGTGTTCTAACATTTTTTTTGTTGCTTCAATTGGTGTTCCTAAATGAAGATGATGTGATTCTAGTAAGTTCAGTTGTTGTGGATGTTTCTCTAGTGATTCATGATGTTTGTGGATGTTTATATATCATGCTCTATTTTTGTTGCATGTTCGCATTGATCGTTATGCTCGCAATTGGTGATTTTCTCTTGCATGTTCATGTTTTTTATGTTCATGGCCAACAAGGTAATTGTAGTGTGTTCTGGATCTTCGTGGAATAATTTTTTAAGGTGTTTCATGTTTGAGGATTTTTTTTTTGGGTCTTCATTATTTTGTGGCTGACATTGGGTGATTGTCATTGAAAATTATTTATTGTTTTGGGCTGACAGTTTGCATATGATTTATTATTTTGTTGAAGCCAACATGTAGCGATGTAATCTCTTGTTGCTAATATATAAGCGATTTTTTATTCAATTTGAAGGCATGCATGTGTATGAGATGTGTGAATAATTTCCTAATCATTCGAAGGAAGAAGCAGAATGTGAAGAAGACTGAGCAGAGTGTGAAGAAGTGTTCATGTGCTTAACTAGAACTACAATTAGGCATTAGGCAGATGCTATTTTCTCAGTTCAAAATCTTGCGGATGTAATCTGAATGTTTCTATAAGATAGTGTGTCTTCCTTTGGGCAATAAGCCTTGTTGTAATTGAGCAGTGAGCTCTAGGCAATGTGCCTGAATGCATGTGCATTCCCCATTTTTTCTTCTCTATACTTTTAATAGGGTATAATCTTGTGGACTGACCTCCACTGTGGTTTTTCTCCTAACAAGGTTTCCACGTAAAAATTATTGGTTGTATGTGTGTTTCTGATGCGTTGATGATTTATGATTTCATGGTTATTAATTAGATTTGAGAATAAGGTTAATAAGTTTAATAAGTTTAAATTTATGTGACAACTTATTCACCCCCCCTCTCAATTGTCTACCCTTGTGTTGCCAACAATTGGTATAAGAGTTGGTTCCTTAGAAGAAGTTTAATAGCTTGAGGTGATCTGGGATGGCGACATATAAGAAGGATAGTCTGAGATTTGATGGAATAAATTATTCCTTATGGAAGACTTGAATGCAGTGTCATCTGAGATGCATTGGTGAACCCTACTGGAACATTACAAGGAGTAGGTATGTTATCCCATAGAATGGTCCTTCTACTGCTGTTAAGATTAAGGATGTTGAGTACAATATTAGAGCTAAGTAAGCATTGTTTAGTGCTCTAACTAATTCTTAGATGACAAATGTTATGGATCTGAAGACTGCTTATAAGATCTAGAAAAAGTTGGAAACTTTGTATGAAGGTGATGCTAATGTGAAGATTGCTAAGTTGCAAATTCTAAAAGGGAAATATGAAATGCTGAGAATGGGTGATGATGAGAACATTACTTCTTTCATGCAAAGAGTGAATGAACTTGTGTGCAGTATCAAATGTGTTGGTGGACAACTGGAAGAATCAGAGATTGTTGCTAAAGTGCTCAAATCCTTGCCTGTTGCATACAAAGTCAAAGCTACTGCTATTGAGGAGCTTTAGACTATAACAAATGTAACTAGAGATATGTTGATTGGTAAGCTTACTAATTTTGATACTAGAGAGAAGTTGTGAGTACTATTGTTTACACACTCCACTAGGTACAAGTCAAAGGTGATACTGGTAAGAATCCTTATGAGCTATGGTATGTTCATAAACCTATTGTTAGATACTTCAAAATCTTTGGGAGTAAATGCTATATCAAAAGAGATGAAGATATAGGAAATTTTGATGCTAGGAATGATGAAGGAATCTTTCTTGGTTATTCTAACTAAAATCAAGGCGTACCGGTGCTACAATAAGAGATTGAGGAAAGTAGTTGAAAGTGAAAATGTCAAGGTTGATGAAGGCATAGGTAGACCATACAAAACCTATGGATATGATTCAAATGATTAGAATGATAGTTTAAATAAAGGAAAGAAAGTTTTGACTTCAAATCAAGTTCAGATCATTCCAATGAATCAAGAAAATCAAGAAGAAGGAACTAGTGAAAGTGCAAAAGAGAGATCACAAGAGCTTGAAGTTCAAGAACATCCTAAGACTCCAAGGTATGCAAGACTAAATCATTCAAAAGATCATATCATAGGTGATAAGAACAAAGGTGTTTAGACTAGGAGAAAAATTCCAAAAGAATACTATTTGATTTCAAAGACTGAGCCTACTAATGTCAATGAAGCATGCAAAGATGAACATTGGGTGGAAGCAATGAAAGATGAACTACAACAAATTGAGAAGAATGATACATGGATTCTTGTCCTAGACCTAAGGAAAAAAATGTAATTGGAACTAAATGGGTCTTTAGAAACAAACTGAATGAGCAAGGTGAAGTTGTTAGAAAAAAAGAAAGACTGATGTGTAAAGGATATTCTTAGATGGAAGGAATTGACTTTGAAGAAACTTTTTCCCCTATTCCTAGGATTGAAGTTGTGAGACTATTTCTTGCTTATGTTCCTTTCAAAAAACTACAAGGTTGATCAGATGGATGTCAAGTCAACATTTCTAAATGGTGAACTAGAAGAAGAAGTGTATGTTGAGCAACTTGATGGATTTCAATTGATTGATCAGGGAGATATGGTTTGTTGGTTGAAGAAAGAACTATATGGACTCAAGCAAGCCCCAAGAGCATGGTATGCTAGATTGGACAAGTATTTGTTGAAGCTTGGATTTAATAAAGGTATTGTTGATAGTAATTTGTATTTCAAGATTGATCATGATAAAGATTTGATTGTTGAAGTCTTTGTTGATGATATCATTTTTGGAGGAGATGATGGTTTGTGCATGAAGTTTGTTGATGACATGTAGAGTGAGTTTGAGATGTCTATGATTGGAGAGATGAAATTCTTTTTTGGATTGCAAATTACTCAGTTAGATAAAGGGATCTTTATATCTCAGTCCAAGTATGTGAAATAATTTCTAAAGAAGTTTGGTATAGAAGATTTAGAGCTGGTTGGTACACCTATGGTGACTGGATGTAAGTTGACACAAGATGATGATTCTCTAAAAGAAAATCAGACTAGATATAGATCGATGATTGGTGGATTTCTTTATTTAACTCAAACTAGACTTGATATCATGAATGTTGTATGTATTGTTGCAAGATTTCAAATTGATCCTATGGAATCTCATGTGACTGTTGTGAAGAGGATTTTTAGATACTTGAAGGGGATAGTTGATTTTGGCCTATGGTATCCTAGAGATGATGATCTTACTCTGAGAGATTTTAATGATGTTGATTGGGAAGGAGATGTGAATGAAAAAAAAAGTACTAGTAGTGGTACATTTTTCTTGGGAAAGAAGTTGATTTCATGGTTAAGTAAGAAGCAAAATGTCATTTCTTTATCTACTGCAGAGGCATAATACATTGCTACTACTAACAATTGTACTCAAGTATTGTGGATGAATTAGATGTTGAAAGATATTAGAGTTGTGTATGATGAACCTATTGCTATATTTTATGATAATTCAAGTGCAATTAACATTTCTAAGAATCTAGTACTGCATTCAAAGACCAAGCATATATCTATCAAATTTCACTTTTTGAGAGAGAAGGTGAGTGAAAAGGAAGTCAGATTGGAATATGTGCCTACTAAGGAACAGATTGCAGATATCTTTACCAAGCCTTTGCTTAAGGATACTTTTGAGTATCTTAGAGGGAAGCTAGGGGTGATTACCCCATGCATTTCACAGTCATATCTTGATTTGGATTGATGTTGTGGTGGCTGCTACTCAAGGGGAGTAGTCAGATGTTCAGATATGTGGTTCAAATCGTGTGTGTATCTTTTTCATTGATGTCAAAGGGGGAGAAGAGTCATGTGAAAAACTTTGTGGGGAGAAGATTCATGTGAAAGAGTTGAGGAGAAAAGAGTCAAAATCTAAGGGGGAGAAAGTGTTAAGAGATAGTTGCGTTGATGGTGTTTTTCACATCATGTTTTGCCATTAATTTCAAAGGGGGAGATTGTTGGATGTTGCTGATATTTGGTTGTCATTGATGTCAACACTATTGGCATTAATGTCTTTAAGGCTGTATATGTCGAGGATATTAAGAAAATTGTAATAAAATGAGTTACAGATTGTTAGTGATGAAGTGAAGGTTAGTATGTTGTTAAGCTCAGTATGTTGATGATCAGAGGTTGTGGATGAAAGGGTTTGTTGTAGAGTATATCTAGTTTATCCACGTTAAGTTTTAGAGATCCGCATGAAGATTTGATCGAGTTATGAGTATTTGTGTTCTGACAGTTTTTTTGTTGCTTCAGTTGGTGTTCCTAAATGAAGATGATGTGATTCTAGTAATTTTAGTTGTTGTGGATGCTTCTCTAGTGATTCATGATGTTTTTGTATGTTTCTATATCATGCTCTATCTGTGTTGTACATTCTCATTGATCATTTTGTTGATGATTGATTGGTGATTTTCTCTTAAGTGTTCATGTTTTTTATGCTCATGACCGATAGGGTAATTGTAGCATGTTGTGGATCTTTGTGGAATAATTTTTGAAGGTGTTTCATGTTTGAGGATTTTTTTTGGGTCTTCATTATGTTGTGGCTAACATTGGTGGATTCACATTGAAAATTATTTATTGTTTTAGGCCAACAGTTTGCATATGTTTTATTATTTTGTTGGAGCTGACATGTAGTGATGTAATCTCTTGTTGCGGATATATATAAGCTATAGTGTATTCCATTTGAAGGCATGCATGTGTTTGATATGTGTGAATAATGTCCTAATCATTTGAAGGCAGGAGCAGAGTGTGAAGAAGAGTGAGCAGAGTGTGAAGAAGTGTTCATGTGCTTAACTGGAACTATAATCAGGCATTAGCAAATATTACTTTCTCAGTTCAAAATCTTGCAGATGTAATTTGAATGTTTTTGTAAGACAATGTGTCTTGCTTTGGGAAATAAGCCTTGTTGTAATTGAGTAGTGAGTTCTAGGTAGTGTGCCTAAATGCATGTGCATTCCCCATTTATTCTTCTTCATACTTTTAACAGGGTATAATCTTGTGGACTGACCTGCACCGTGGTTTTTCGCCTAACAGGATTTCCACGTAAAAAAATCTTGGTTTTATGTGTGTTTATGATGTGTTGATGATTTATTGTTTCATGGTTATTAATTAGATCTGAGAATAAGGTTAATAAGTTTAATAAGTTTAAATTTATGTGACAATTGATTCACCCCCCTCTCAGTTGTCTGCCATTGTGTTGTCAACAAATTCAATTAATTTCTCCCACTATATTTACCTTAGTTTTGTTTAGTTTGGTCACCTTTCTTCTCAAAGGAGTGGGGACTATTCCTAACACTTTGCACATGGCGAGAGGCATAATATTGGCCGATGCTCCTGAATCAAGCAGGAAATTATGAAGGTTTTTCCAAAATATTATGATAGTGGTGAGGAAGGGTAGTGTTTCTAACTTTCCCTAGAACAAACCCATAGGTGTATCTACCCAGGATACTTGGTTTCTATCCTTTTCATTGGTCTTTTCTTTATCTTTCACTTGGCTTTTTCTTTAGCAGGTTGTTTTCCAGCTTGCTGATTTGAAGGGGTATCCTTTTTCTTGCCTATGATTTCTTGAATTACAACTTCATGTTGTGACTCATCGAAAGAAACTCTCTTGGCTAGTATTTATTGTGCTAACTTGGAAGAGTAAATCCCATTAATCATCCTAAATAAATCATTCCTAACCATAGGGACTTTAAACAATTCGAAGGCAGAAAAGCTTATCTTGACCTTATTGAATTCTTCAATGACATATTCGCCCATTTGTTCAATTTCAGCCTCAGGATTTGCCTTGGGGAGAGCCGGTGGGCTAGTTTTGCATCTGATTTGGTTGTTTACTCTTGTTAAAGTACTGTGTGGGCACATTGGGGTAGCCAGGATTATTGCTAGCATTTGGATCAGATGGGGTGCTGAAGTTATTAGGTGGAATGGAGGTCATGAAAGGCCCTCCTATTTTCCTACTCAGGTTATATGGGGTTGCTCTTTGATAAAACATTTGGACTTCATCCTCACATGACTCTTCCTCATCTACAGGACCATTGTCTACCGAACTAAAGAGCTGGGATAAAGTTTCTTCATCACTTACCTCTTTTGTGTCTTCATTTTTTGGGGAAGTAGTCTCATTTTCAGGTATATTTCTCTCACTTCACAGAAACGGAGCTTGATTGACCATGACCATGGAAGATTCATATGGTTCTGATGGTACTATGTCTCAGAAACCAGCACTATCAATAGTGTTTTGGACTTCCACTTGAAAGATCTCTGCAGTAGTCTGGAACTCAGGGCAATCCAATTCTAAGTTTCGATTTGTTTTATGAATCTGCTTGTTGTTTTGTCTGGGTTAGCAGGTTGTTCAAGAGGGGTGGGAACACCTCCCTTATTGGGCCTTGTATTCCACATTCGATTCTACCTTTATGAAGGTCTCATTTTGAAGTTCTAGTTAGAACTCTACCCTCTTTTGTAATTCTACCTAGATGAGGCACCCACATCTCAATTATCCCTATTTTCCTGATTAGGGTTGGCTTGAATGCTACACTAAAAAGATTTTAGTTGATTATTTTGATTCCTCAAGTGTGTCATCTTCATGGACATTTTCTTGATCATTTCTATTAGCTCATCTAGTTGGTCCTTCTCTGTATTACTTGGTTGTGACGCTTGATTCTAAAGGAAAACTGGTTGCACCGCTTGTTGGTTTTGTTGCACTTGTGAGAATTCAAGCCCTTGTAGGTATGTAGGTACTTGATACTGCTAAGGATAAACTTTTTTCTGCTACGGCTACAAGTAATGAGGTATTGGGGGTGCTTGAATCATTGGTGGTCCCAGATGAGGAACTATGGGTAGTTGCAGAACTTGGTCCATAAGAGGCGTTTGATGAGCTAAAGCTTGGGTAAGCCCTTGAACTTGCACCAAATGAGCAGCCTATCCCAAGGAAGGCAGCGGACCAAAAATATTTTTCCCAAAGTCAGTGCTTGCTATAACTGCTTCAGCATAAGCATCCACAAGCCTAGTAGGCAGAGAGCACATTCTTTTCACCAATGCAGTAGTAAGGTTTTCTAGGGTAGCATAATAAACCAGCAAGGCTACAACATCATTAAGCATATACAAAGCCTACAATCTCTTGAATGTCTGGTGAAACCAATCATTGAAGGAGTTGATTGGTCTATTTCCTTCCCTGTGAATGGACATGAATTGCATATTTAACTCTAAAGGGCTGATTGTAATTTTGTACTTCCACAAGAATGCATTCTTCAAGGGGTCCCAAGTGGTAATGGATCCCATTGGCAAGTTGATGTACCAATAAAAGGCCTCTTGCCCCAATGAATAGGGGAAGAGTCAAAAATCCATGTCCTCGTGATTGATTTGCATGTCTTTCAACGTGTTGATGATTTTACTCACAGTAAATAGTTCGAATAAAATCTCCATAGAAAAGACCATGAAGAGCCTATCCTTCTTGAAAGATATGGAACAAAGACAACCTAAAGGTAAATTCTGCATTCATAGGACAAAGATTGGCTTTGATTCAATCCCAAGTCTCTGCTAACCAGGTCATGGCTGCGCTAGGGTTGCTCTCGGGTAATGATGTGACATTTGTTGTTAATCTCAAAGGGACTACAATTATTTCCAACTTTTCTAAGAATTGTAAACATTTCACATAAAATTTCACCTCATTCATCGAATAACATCACAAAATCAAAAGATTTAATATAATATTTCATGAACATCACAAATTCTTTGCTATCACTTAAGTAGATTTAGCATTAAGCATTCAGCAACTTCGTGAAAAATAAAAAAAAATTAACAAAATTATTTCCATTCATTTATATTTTTTGGAACATTTTCAAAAATATTAAACATCTATTCTAAAACAAAGTATAAAAAATGCTGAAAAATAAAAGTTTCTCCTAGTTATTCTCCATGGATGCCCCAAAGAATCAATCAAAACAAAGAAAACCACTTTATATTTCACCAAATTGCTTCATAGCTACGTATAAAAAGGTGCAAGCTTTTAAAGAGAGGGTTTCATTTATGGACATAGAGTAGGTTCTGTATGCACCCTTAAACGGCGCAACATACAATCTTGTTTGGCCGAACTTATAAAACCAGCTACAAAAGATACTGAGATAAGTAGCTATCCATAAAGCTCTGATATCAATTAATGTCTATGTGCATACAAATTTTTATGCCAGAATGGTTTAGAAAATAGGAAAAAAGAACAAAAATTAAAAAAAAATTATGCTCCTCCAACATCCACAAATTTTAAACTTAAAATAAAAATGTGGGAGAAGATGGTCTTTTATAGAAAAAAAGCCCTAGAAGTTCAACTTAAATAAAAAATTCAGATAATTAGGAACAACAAATTAAAATGTGGCACATGGCATCTATCAACTCTCATCAAGAACATTCTAGAATAGTCAAGGCTTTGACTTCATCTGCAGCAACACTTCTCTTCATACTTCAACATGAACATTTTGTATCAATCAAGGCTACCAACTTCCTTCCAAAATACCGGAATGAGGAACATCTACCGGGACCAAGATCAACCTACAAATTTAAAATTGAAATTAAAATATACTTCATCATATTTATGATATCTGGTATCCGGTTCTTTCTCTTTTGCTTAGGACTCAAGCTCCGGGACTCTTCCTTCTTTCTTTAGCTGATATTCTTGGAAAGCTCTTAATATTTTATTCATGCGATCTTTTCAAATTCTTTGTATTGCTCTCCATGTGAGCTTGAGCCTAATATATTCTTCAGTTACTTGAAGTATGACATCATTTTTTTGTGCTTTGTCTGCTTCATACTTGGCTATAACATTATTGCACCGTATTATTTCGTCAATGACCTCCCACATCAACAATTGAATAGGATCTCTATTTATCCTTTCTATCCATTCATGGAAAGATTTAGCTTCCTTTCCCTCCTATCCTAATGTTTGGGGATCAAAACCTTGACGTGTCAATATTTCAATAAATTCTTGATTTTCACTGATCAATCCTCTACACTCGATGGTGACTCTTTCAAATCCTTCAATACATTGTATTAACATGTCACCTTCCCATTTCAGTTGTTTCTTTCACTTTCCTGGCAATGAAATTTCATGTCCTGATATTACATTATTCTCTATTAACTCTTGGATGTCTGTCTACATGAGAATTTCAATGTTTCGCCTTTCATCAATGACCTGCTCCTGGAAAAATCTACATTCATCTTCAAATATTTTCAATTTCTCTAAACGATGGCATGCTTCCTTGTACTTTCTTATTGCATCTATAATCAATTCTTAGATCCTTGCTTTACCCATCATTCAATCCATTCTTCAAACATATTCATTTTATGATGAACTGGAGCAATTACATCTACTTGTTCATGTGACATCAGCACCAGATGTTGGGGCAGTTCAGCTTGTTCTCGACTAGATAAAGTCAATGACTTAATAAAGTGTTCCAAGGTAGAAACTCGTTCTTTCAATTCTCTTTTCTTCTATTTATATTTATATACTCTTGAAATAGTAGCATTTAATTTTACTTTTATTTCCTCTAATTCTTGCTGCCAAGACGAGTGTCCAAGATTAATACTTGTGACCTTATAATCCTTAGGTGTTATCTCATGTCTGTCCTTGTTAGTTGTTGGAGTGGCTATCTGAATAGTTCTATTACCATCTTCATTCCTCTGTATGACATGTTTTTTCTTTGCTTTGTGCCAAGGTTTAGGAGTACCTACTTCTTGTATAAAATTATTAAGATTCAGAGGTAGTACTTCCACTTCCATTGGAGAAGCTAATTCCCTAATTATCCAATCAAGTGTATCATCATCTTGTTGTACCTCTATAACATTTCTTGTTTACCACTTTTTTTAGGAACTTCTCTTTGGTTTGCCACATTTTTAGAAATGGGGGTTTCCTTAGTGATATCTAGCATAAATTCAAGATTAGTAGGATTTGACACTACCTCCTCTATTTGGAGACTTATATTTTCTTGTCTATTCATATTTTCCATTTCATCTCTCTAAAAATTATCTTCTTCATTCACTGCTACACTAGGATTCTCTCTATTTTCAAGTCCATCTCCTGCAAACTGTTTAGCTTCTTCTTCTAGAATTTCAATTTCAATTTCAGTTTCAGCATGGCCTTTCTTTGATTCTTCAAAGACCTGCAAGTGTTCATTAACATTTCTCACATTCCCAAGTGAAGGCTGGGAATCAAGAGTATCTTAAATAATTCTTTCATTAATAGGATTTCACTCTGTAGTCTCCCCTACTTCCATTTTAAGTACGCTAGGGTTTCCTGCCTCTGAGGAAAATGTTCCTTGAATAAACTCTTCTTCTTCAACATTTATGGGGTTAGAGCTTGTATCCTGAATTTATTCTATCACTGGGTGCACCATGGGTTTGTCTTTAGACTTCTTTTCTTTCACTTTCTTCCACATAGCACCCCATTTGTCCATCTATTATTTAATTTGTGCTTCATCTTCTTCAGAAATTTCCTCTAGAACTATAGGAGTCCCTCCTAGTGCTTTTTTCATACTAGCCATATTAACAAAAGGGGGAGAGGTAAATAATGTTACAGCCCTTTGAGATGCAGACCTGGTTTGTGCACCAACATTCTCTATTGCTCTTGTTCCTTCATCAATAATTACTCTTGTTCTGGGTTTAGTTGTGGAGGAAGATGCACCTTTAGGCCTTACTTTTGATTTATCCTTACCTATATCTACATCTTTTTTTTTTGTTAGATGGTTTTATGGGAACTTCTTTCCTTGTAGTTTCAGGGGTTCTTTCTTCAATTCTAACACCTGGAGTCACCTTACTAGTATTTATTTTCTTCTTGGTAGGATCTCCACTTTCAAAAGTAGTTTCATCTCTTTGTTTCCTTCTTTTATCTTCTAAGAAGATAGGTTCAATTCCTCTTTCTCTCAAATCTTTGAAAAAATCATCAATCCAGTGTTGAGTATACCTTAAAACTGGTCTAGTAATGTCATCAATTGATTTCATATCTTCAGCATCAACAACTAGGTTTGGAATGGGTTCATCATATACCCTGTTATCATTGTAAAATTGATTCAAAACCTGACCATCATCTTCTTCCAATTGATCTGGGATGTCATAAAGCTTGAGCATCTGAGCAAATGTTAAAGTCATTCTTTCATATTTTATTCTTCTTACCACGTTCTTTTCTTCATAGTTAAGCCAATAATCTTCTAAATGAGGCACATGAGCATGAAAACCCACTATATTTTTAGCAATATTTCATTCAATATCATAATACACTCTTTGAAGATGGAATATTACAAAATGGTAGGTCCTCAATTCTTCTTCACACAAATCAGTCACTCTAATTGCACTGCACTTATAATTACCTATTGTAATGGGAAATTTGAAAGAGGCCTTTTCATGAGCATGGCTATAAAGAGCCTGAGATGGTTTTAATTGTCTCACTAATTCCAATAAAACAATTTTATCTGTAGGATACCTAGGCAGCATGAATGGGTGTCCATCAAATCCCTCCACTCTAATGTAGGAGTAAGTTGGGAACTGTATGTACCAACCTTCCATAGGCCAAATGGCACTTTATGCTTCTAGGGATAATCTCTTAGCTTTATCACCTTCCATTGTTCTCACCAATTTCATAGAGAACAAATCATTCACTTTTATGTAATCATCTTTATACCTGTGGATGGTGATCTGGGGTAGATGTGCATATATCAAACTGTTGCCGACTTTTGTGCCCAGAGTATCAATCTGTTTGAACTCTTGTTTACTGGCTCTTATAGCATAGGAGTAAATGACATATGATGACACGTAGAAGCATATGGTTTTGGGGAATGTAGTAATTTTTTCATGTAGTCTGTCTCTTATTAATTTTCCCCAATGCAACTCCATAGGACCCTCCATCATGCGAGATATTATCACAAACATCCAGGGTTTGAATTTGCTTGCATCTCTTAAACTAGCTACTCTTCTCAGCAAAGTTATAATGTCTTGAATTTCTTTTTTAAACATAGACCTCTGAATTACCTTGGTCTGTTGTGTAATTGGTTGTTGGCACCATTGGGTGCTCATAATTTCTCTATTACGCTCTTCAACGCTCTGATATGTCTTGGTCTTGGTCTTCAGGTCAACATTGAACATATGTGTGTAAATGGGGAGACCAAATGTGTATATGATTCCTTTTTGAGATAGGTCTGCATAAACTCTCCCTTCTTTCTCAACAAACCTGGGTTAAATGATTTATACATTGCATAACTAATTCAGGAGCTTCCATTGCTGGTGGAAACCCTCCTACAAGAAGTAATCCATTTTCCACAACACTCTTGGTACATTAGGAAGCATTCTCTTATAACAGTCGTGAGCGGATTTCAATGTCAAAAGACCATCCCATGTGGGTATTTGTAACCACTACGTTGATGGGTATTGCTTGTGAATTACAATACTTGAATTCATCTTCTTCCCTTGCATCAAAAGTACTCATTTTGTATATAATGTGCTCTGCAATTTTTAGAATATGTGTCTTGTGTGCAAGTTAGGGTTAGATTTAACCAAAACTTACCTTTCATCAAATTTTCAATTCATTTTAAATTAAATTTAACAACTCAGAGAACAATTAACATTTCAATTTTAGAATGGGAAATACCATTATCAAGATTTTTAGCCTGAGAAACTATTAACAAAGTATCAGTTATTTAGACATACCTAATTCTAGTTATTAATGGTGATTCTTCATAATGAAACTTCAAAACCCTTGGTAGCTACATCTAAGTTTCTCAAAATTTTACCTCTCTTTGTGCGCCAATGTCCCTTCATTAATTCAATGTCCTTAGCAAATTTGCAATATGACGCGAAGTGGAGTGTTGAAAAAGAAATTGCATGCTTGAGGTGGTGCCAAGTACATAGGTAGTTCCCCACCTTCATTAATTACCTATTATTTCACATTAATTCCTAGAATAAAAGTGTAATCATTATCGATTATGGTCCAAATCATGAGCTCCTAGATTTTTGTGTTGGCTGATTATTTGAGAAGAAAGACAGTGCGGTGATTATACATGGAAATCAAATGTCATGTTGGTTCTTTGCAAGGTATATGTCATTAAAGATATGTGATCGATTACTAATCATCGGGATTAAAGCTTTATGATATTGCTTTTGAAAGGAGCAAACAACACTGGGATCTATGAAATACCTTTTTGAGAAAAAAAACTAGAATGAAAGGAAAGACCAGAAACAAAGTATAAAAGATAAATTTAACATAATTTCAAAGCAAACTCTCTGATTTCCGAATTTCTGAAAGAAACAATAAAATACCGAACTTTGATAAGAAAATAAATTACTGGGATTAAAATTTTGATCAATGAAATACCGGGCAGAGCTAAAATCTTATGAAGATGCAATTTCTTTTTGGCTCAAACGCAGGACTCCGAGATTCCAGTTTCCGGTAACAGACTAAACATTAAGAGCATACCGAAACACCAAAACCAGGAAACAAAAAGGATATAATAACAAAAATGCCAAGTGAAAATGAGAGAGGAAATTAGCAACCTATTGAGCATCAAAACAATGTCGAAATGAGTGAAAACAAAACAAAAAGAAAGGAAAAGAAAAGAAAAAGAGGGGGTCCACATTTTTCCAAGGGGAAAAATGGGGCGTGTTGTGAGACCACACAACAACTAGCAACCAAAAAAACAAAACAAAACAATAGAAAGTAAATTCCAGATCTAACATCAATATTCCAAATTTCCTTAGTATTCTAATTATAAATCATGGGATCCGTATTCCATATTCAAATTTTACTTCGGTTAGCATGCAAAATCAAGTATTACTAAGCTCACGTGTGTGCAATTGATTATTTCTGCTACAGTAAACTTAGAAATAGCAACTATTTGCATTAACCTACATAATATGACAATTCCTTTTAAGCCAACTAGGGATAGAGCCTTGCTGCTAGTCAAGCATCCATAGCCCCGACAAGGTTATCTTTGTAATTCCCCCAAACATAGCTCTACTACTGATTAGGCATCCATAGCCTCAGTAGAGTTATTTGGATGGCCTACTAAGTTGATATCTCTCTTTTTTTTAGATATAGCAATGATAACTTATTTTTTCACTTTTGATATTGCAATAATAGCTCTTGTATCAACTTGAAAGCATTAAAGCCCGCTATTAGGTTGGGAATTACAGTGGTAGAAAATGTAGTCTTTTGATTTTTCAATTAATGAAAACAACTGCTATCCCAAATTTTAGTAGAATGATTTTAAATGTATTCATTTGTAGCTCAACATCAACCAAATGATTCATGCTAATCAGAGTATATAAATGGAAAACTATTTCCGGTCATAATATAGATTAAAGTTCTGGAGTTGACGTTCTATTGACTTGTAGACCTTCAAAGGTTGCCAATTAATGCAAAATCAAATGACATGAAACCCCAAAAAAAATGAAAAAGAAACAAACAAACAAAAACAAAACGAAAAAAAACAAACAAAACCAACTAAAAAAAATAAACTATGTACAAAAACTATTTACAAAAAAAAAAAACTATTTACAAAAATATTTACAGAACTATTTACAGAACTTTTTACATAACTTTTTAGTTATGACTGGAAATAATGTTTTAAGAATTTCCCATTAACACGTAATGGGATATCTTCACCAATCAAAGACTTTAATCTATAAGTAATATCACCCAAGATTTTAGAAATTTGGTATGGGCATGTCCATAATTTGTCAAACTTACCATGTTCACCTTTATGTTCATGAGCTTTTTTCCAATATAGGACCAAATCGGATATTCTGAAGGTCTTTAATCCAGCTCTCTTATCAAACCATCTTTTCACCACAGATTGATGTTTAGCAAAATGATCTACAACTCGAGTACGTTTTTCATCTAAATGCATCAATTGCAACAATCTAGCTTCTGTCTAATCATCTAATCCAATATATTCTTGTGCAAACTGCCAAGTAGGGATTTTTAAGTTTATTGCTAGTATAGGATCTACCCCATAGACTAAATGGTAAGGAGAATTCCCTAATGCAGCTTTCATTCTAGTACAATCTACCCAAAGGGCGAATTTTAACATACAATGACATTCCCTAGGGTTCTTTTCAATCAATTTTCTAATTATATCCAACAAATTTTTATTTGATGATTCAGCTAATTCATTTCCCTGTGGATAATAATTAGATGAAAATTTTAGTGTTATGCCATATTCAAATGCCCAATTATAAAATTTCAATGAAGCAAAAGTAGGGCCATTATCATATACCAATGCATATAGTGTTCCAAACCTAGTGATAATGTTTTCTTCTAAGAATTTGATGACCATGTTTGTAGTGCATTGCTTGCTAGGGCATGCCTCTGTCCATTTGGTACAATAATCTATAGTAGTCAATATAAATTTGTGACTAGCAAAAGATGGAGGATTGAGAGTTCCAATAAAGTCTAATCCCCATTGTGAAAAGGGACGCATCTCCATCACCGACTGTAACAGTTGAGCATTGAATCTTCCTTTATCTAATGTTGTTTGAAATGTATAACAATGTTTGACATGTTCATAAGTATCCTTAAAAATCATGGGCCAGTAGTAACCCACTCTTAAAATGAGGTATGCAGTAGCTAGAGGTGCTCCATGAGTTGTTCCAAATTTATCATGTAGTTCCTGCAACACTTTATTAGCTTCTATTCTATTTAAACATCTTAAAAATATTCCTTCATGATTTCTTTTGAATAGAGCTCCTTCCTTAATCGTGTAACTCTATGATTTTATCTTGAGGGATCTCCTTTGATTCATTTGCATATGATCAAGGCAAGTATGACTGACCAAATAATGCAAAATGTCTGAATACCAATCTTCTTGATCTTTTTCATCCAATGTGTATTGTTGGCTTAATATTTGTGGATCTATTTCTGCAATAGATTTTACCAAAGCTTGTCCTCTAACCAACTTCATGGGTATGATATCTAAATCATATTATTGTAAAAAAGTGACCCATTTAGTTCTATTTTCTCTGAGCTCACTTTGTGTTAACAACATTTTAACAACCGAATCTAGGACAATGGCTTTGACTATACTTCTGAGGATGTAATGTTTGAACTTGTGTATAGCTTTGACCAAAGCAAAGGCTTGTTTCTCAATATCTTTGTATCTCAATTCTACTTCCTTGAACAAAGCACTCATAAAATCAATTGGTTTTTCTTCTTTATTTTCGCCTTTTTGTGTTAATACTGTTGTACAAGTGTGACCAGAAGCAAATGAGCAAATATAAAAAGGCTTAACATAGTCTGGACTTGCCAATACTGGTGCTTCTATGATTGCAATCTTCATAGTCTTGAAGGTTATTTTAGCTTCATTCATCCCCTCTATCTTGGCATCTTTTTTGAACACATCATTGAGTGGGTTCACTATTTCGGCGAATCTTGTAATAAATTTTTGAACAAAATTAATCTTACCAAAATATGACTTCAATTCTTTTTTACTTACTAGGGGCTGTAACTTGAGTAGTTCATTCACTTTGTCTTGATCGATTGAAATACCATGTTCAAAAATGATATGTCCAAGTAACTTTCCTTCAATCACCCCGAAAATACACTTTTTAGGATTTAATGAAACACCATAAGTTTCACACTTTTGTAGTATTGCTCTGAGATCTTGAACATGATCTCTTCTATCTTTAGAAAATACTATAAGGTCGTCCATGTAAATAATGATGCAATTTCCTATCAATTCTTGAAAAGCATAGTCCATAGCTCTCTAGAATGTAGCTCCATCATTTATCAATCCAAATGGAATCCTTATGTAAGCGAAATTTCCCCACTTCGTGGTGAAATATTTTTTCATCGAATTTTCCCTCACTACCATTACTTGGCTATATCCAGAAAATCCATCCAAAAAGGACATCATTTGTGAACCGTTAACTATATGTAACCTTCTTCCAGTGAGGGTAGTGGATAATTGTCTTTTTCAAATGCCTTGTTGAGATTCTAAAAATATACACACAATCGTATATCTCCATTATTCTTCCTTACAGGGACTAAATTTTCCACCCAAGTGGAATGTCTGATTGGAAAAATTATTTTGGATGACAATAATTTTTGAACTTCCTTTTGAATTAAAGGCTCTAAGAGTGCATTTACTAGATGTTGTTTTTGTCAGAAAGGTTTTGCATCAGGCTTCAATGGTATAGTATGTGTAATGATGGAAGTTTCATATGTCTTCAAGTCTTCATATGTCCATGCTATGACTTTCCAATAATATTTAAGTGCCTGAGCAATATTTCTCTTTTCTTCTTCAATACAAACCTTCCCTATGAGTACATTCTTAGAATCTTCTTCAGTACATTCTTAGAATCTTCTTACAATCATTCTAACTCAATTATTCCTTTCAAAATATTATTATCGCTGGCTTGAGTCAATTCTTCATCTTGAATTTTTCCATCTGGACGATCTATCTCTTCAATTATTTGTGCTTCAAAAATACCAGAATTAGTAATGAATTCCAATATGTGTCGATCATCTTCGAATACTTGTAGGTTAGTGACATTATTAGGAACCAAAGGTAATTGTACCAATTCAACTGTGAATCTTTTCAAATTTGAAGTCTCTAAAGGTTCTAGAGTACTAGTAGCAGTAGCTAAAGCATCAGCTCTCTAATTGAATCTTCTAGGGATATGAGTAATATTGAATGCATCGAAATCTTCAATTAAATCCCATACTCTGTGTCGATAATTGGATAATATTTTATAGTGGAAAATATATTGCTTTCAGACTTGTTTAACTACCAATTTTAAATCACCAAACACTTTAAGGATTCTAGCTTTCTTCTTGATTGCCAGGATCAAGCCATGTATAAGGGCTTCGTATTCTGCCACATTGTTAGTACATTGAAATTGCAATCAATATGCAGCAAGAAAAGACTTACCTTTCAGATTGATAAGTTCAATTCCAATTCCAATTCCTTGTTTTGATTTTGATCCATCAAATTTAAGAATCTAGGCTTGATCATCTGTAGCCAATATTTTACCATTTTTTGATATCATTGTATAAATATTTTCAGTCTGTATGTTTTGATATTCATTTCTATATGTTTTTGGTTTAGTTCTTTTGGTGTTATCATGTTCTAGACAGTATTGATTCTCAATCATATGGATTATCTCCAGACACATCATACAATTGTTTTATGAATGTGTAGCATTATGCAACATGCACCAATCCTGCAACAAAAAACCTTTTAGTGAAATTTTACTTTTATTGATTTCATGAGCTTTTACAATAATATTCTTCTGAAAATTATCATAAGGACTATTCTCTTCTTTAGAAGAATCATAATCTGATTCAATTAAAACATCTATTCCAGGAATTAGTTCATTAGATTTCTTAGCATCACAAGTAAAAAATTCCTCAATTTTAACTCCTGAACTTCGTATTCTATAAACTCCAGGCTCTACATCGACATATAGAACTTCATTTTTTTTATTATAATCTATGATCATGTACTACATGTGTGGTTCTCTTTCAATCTAAATTTGATTAGGAACTCCTTTCCACGGTAACCACATGTGTGAGAAATCAGTAGCCATGTATCCATTCAATTTTTTGGACCAATCTCTACTTAGAAGCATACCATAAGTATCAGGTATCTCTACAACTTGAATGACAATATAATATTGGATTCTAGGATTAGAATCCAATTGCATGTGAATACTTTTTAACTCTCCTACTACGCTTACCTCTGTCTTGTCAAGTTGAGTGACTTTCTTTAAAGAATTTGCAGGGGTTAACCATAATTTCTAACATATGGATAATGGCATCATGTTAGTAGATGCTCCAGAGTCTACTATATAGTTATGAAGATTCTTACTGAATATTCTCAAAGTGAGCAAAAATGGTGGGGACTCTATTTTTCCTTTGTAAAAGGCTACTTGTGCGTCTGCTATGGGAACAATGTTCTTATCTTTTGTTTTAGCTTGACTATCTTTCACTTGAAGGTCTTTGAATTTTCTTTCTTTAGGAAAATCTTCTAAAGTGTTTAAAAAAGCTTTCTTGATCATAGGTGTCTTAAGCAATTCTGATAGAGAAAGGCTAATCTTTACCTTCTTAATTTCCTCCGCTAAATAGTTAGTCAAATTGTTTTGGTTATCGGAGTCTATCTTTTCACCTTTTGAAACATTTGATGATTTGTAGTAAGAGGTCACCTTGGGTAACCCAAGATTATTACTTGATTTGTCATCAGGTGGAGTATTCACATTATTAGGCGGGATAGATGTTGTTAAAGGCTCATTGAATTTACCTCCACTGTTAACATTGTTCCTCATGTTGTAATTATGTCCTTTCTAATATTGTTGGAAGGCATGTATTTCATCGATTTCTTGAGGCTCCTTTTCATCTTGATAAGGGAAAGTATATGTTTCCAAAGTCATAGTCGAATTATCACCTTCATATTCATGAGCTTGACTTGTGATAGCAATAGGTAATTGGAAGCGTTCAAAACTTTCCAGGACTAAAGCAGAGTCATATCCTATCAAAATTAATTCATTTCCTTTAGGAGGATCAGAATTGCAATCCTCGTTGTAATGAGTAGCATCAACGAAAATGTTCGAAGCAATTTTGAATTGTGAACAATCCACTTTAGCATGAGCATTTGTATTATGAATTCTACACCAATTGTTCATTGCAAGGTCAACTAAGTTCACTTTTAATGTATACTTTTCATTAGTTGAATTGGGATTATCTAAAGTTGTGGATACTCCCCCATTATTAGGGCATGTATTCCAAGGTATAGGTGGCCTAGGAGCATTATACACTCGATTTTGTGAATTCTGATTATTATTCTGAGAATAGAAATTTTCATTTCATAATTGTGTAACTTCTATGGTTAATCTTTTGAGTTGAGTTGTATTTTATTTCATGTCTTCCTTTTCCTCAGAAATTTGACATTTTGATTTTCTTGAGTTTGTGAGAAAAAAGAATTTCTATTAGGACGTAGCTTTGTAATAGCTAGACTAGGGTGAGGGACTAAAGCTTGACTATTTCCTAGTTGAAAGAAAGTATTTTGAGGAAATGTCCCATTCTAGACGACTGTAGGATAAGCATTAGGAGCCATAGGATGACTTGTAGGAACTCCATTCACATTTGGGGTAGGGTAAATATTCAATCTATTTCTGCCATTTGTGGACAACCCATTTCCGAGATGTTTCATTTCTAAATTTACACTTACAGCTTTAGCATAGGCTTTTGGTAAAGTAATGGGAGGATTTTCTCTTCACTTCACAAACATAGCAATTAAAGGATCTACTATTGTATAATAAACTGTGATAGTAGACAAATTATCCACTACATAAGGTTCTTGTAACCTAGAATAATCCTTTTGAAATCTATCATTGAAAGCAGTTATAGGTTCTCCTTCGAACCTCTTGATTTGAGAGAATTGATGATATAACAATGTAGGATCAGTTGGTGTTCTAAACCTAGCTAAGAATTGAGTTTCCATGTCTTTCCGTGATATGATAGAATTTCAAGGAAAATTGATATACCACTGATAAACTTCATCACTCAGAGTATATGGGAACAACTAACATACAACATCTTCATGTTGAATTCTTGCTTGAAGCATGTATCTTTGAATATACTAATATTCTCCTCAACATATTTGTGAAAATAATACTTAGGGCACAAACTTATTAGGATTTTTAGGTAAATTGTTATACATGGAAAATTGAATCGGTGACTCCACATTAAAGAATGCCATCACTATAGGAGGTGATAGTGCAATAACAGTCAGAATATTTGGACTTGCACTTAAACTTTTGGACTTTTGAGGTTTAGATGACATTCAACCACTAAGCTTGACTAAGGTCACCCGAGGATCACTACATCAAGATCTAGTGGTTCTATGGAAACCCAATTTAAAACCTAACAAAACAAAAAATAACAACAATAAGCCCTCCTTCTAGTGCCAGTTCTTGTTCATGATGATTTTTCTCGCAATAAATAGTTCAAATAAAATCTCCACAAACAAGACCGCGAAGAGCCTATCGTTCTTGAAAGATATGGAACAAAGACAACCTAAAGATAAATTCTGCATTCATAGGACAAATTTTGGCTTTCGTTCAATCCCAAGTCTCTGATAACTAGGTCATGGTTGCACTAGGGTCACTCTTGGGTAATGATGTGACATTTTTTGTTAATCTCAAAGGGACTACGATTATTTCCAGCTTTGCTAAGAATTGTAAACATTTCACATAAAATTTCACCTCATTCATCAAATAACATCATGAAAGAAAAACATTTAATATAATATTTCATGAACATCACAAATTCTTTGCTATCACTTAAGTAGATTTAGCATTAAGCATTCAACAACTTCGTGGAAAATAAAATATTTTTAACAAAATTCTTTCCATTCATTTATATTTTTTGGAACATTTTCAAAAATATTAAACATCTATTCTAAAACAAAGTATAAAAATAAGGAAAAATAAAAGTTTCTCCCAATTATTCTCCATGGATGCCCCAAAGAATTAATCAAAATACAGAAAAATGCTTTATATTTCACCAAATTGCTTCACAGCTACGTATAAAACGGTGCAAGCTTTTAAAGAGAGGGTTTCATTTATGGACACTGAGTAGGTTCTATATGCACTCTTAAATGGTGCAACATACAATCTTTTTCAGCCGAACTTACAAAACTAGCTAAAAAATATACTGAGATAGGTAGCTATCCATAAAGCTCTGATAGCAATTAATGTCTACGTGCATACAAAGCTTTACGCCGAAATGGTTCAAAAAATAGGAAAAAAGAACAAAAATTGAAAAAAATTTATGCTCCTCTGACATCCACAAATTCTGAACTTAAAATAAAAATGTGGGAGGAGATGGTCTTTTATAGAAAAAAGGACCCAAAAGTTCAACTTAAAAAAAAAAATCAGAGAATTAGAAACAACAAATTAATGTGGCACATGGCATCTTCCAACTGTCATCAAGAACATTCTAGAATAGTCAAGGCTTTCACTTCATCTATAGCAACACTTCTCTTCATACTTATACATGAACATTTTGCATCAATCAAGGCTACTAGCTTCCTTCCAAAATACTAGAATAAGGAACATCTACCAGGACTAGGATCAACCTGCAAATTTAAAATTGAAAACAAAATATACTTCATCATATTTCTGGTATCCAATATCTGGTTCTTTCTCTTTTGCTTAAGACTCAGGCTCAGAGATTCTTCCTTCTTTCTTCAGCAGATATTCTTGGAAAGCTCTTAATATTTGATGCATGCACTCTTTTGAAATTATTCATATTGCTCTCCAAGTGAGCTTGAGCTTAATATATTCTTCAGTTACTCAAAGTATGACATCATTTTTCTATGCTTTGTCTGCTTCATACTTGGCAATAACATTTGTGCACTGTATTATATCATCAATGACCTCCCACATCAACAATTGAATAGAATCTCTATTTATCATTTCTATCCATTCCTTGAAAGCTTTAGCTTCCTTTCCCTCCTATCCTAATATTTGGGGATCAAAACCTTGACATGTCAATATTTCAATAAATTCTTGATTTTCACTAATGAATCCTCTGCACTCGACGGTGGCTCTTTCAAATCCTTCAATACATTGTATTAACATGTCACCTTCCCATTTTAGTGTTTTCTTCCACTTTCCTGGCAATGAAATTTCATGTCTTGATATTACATTATTTTGTATTAACTCTTGGATTTTTGTCTGCATGAGAATTTCAATGTTTCACCTTTCGTCAATGACCTACTCCTAGAAAAATCTACATTCATCTTCAAATATTTTTAATTTCTCTGAATAATGGTATGATTCCTTGTACTTTATTATTTCATCTATAACAAAATCTTCTCCTTGATTTACCTAGTATTCAATCCATTCTTCAAACATATTCATTTTATGATGAACTATAGCAATTTCATCTACTTGTTCTTGTGACATGAACACCAGATGTTGGGGCAGTTCAGCTTGTTCTCGACCAAATAAAGTCAATGACTTAATAAATTTTTCCAAGGTAGCAATTCGTTCTTTCAATTCTCTTTTCTTTTGTTTATATTTTTGTACCCTAGCAATAGTAGCATTTAATTTTACTTTTATTTCCTCTAATTATTGCTACCAAGAAGAGTTTCCAAGATTAATACTTGTGATCTTATACTCCTTAGGCGTTATCTCATGTCTGTCCTTGTCAATTCTTTGAGTGGCTATCTGAATATTTCTATTACCATCTTCATTCCTTTGTATGACATGTTTTGTCTTTGCTCTGTGCCTAGGTTTAGGAGTACCTACTTCTTATATAAAATCATTAAGCTTCAGAGGTAGTACTTCCACTTCCATTGGAGAAGTTAATTCCTTGATTAACCAATCAGGTGTATCATCATCTTGCTATACCTCTGTAACATTTTCTTGTTTACCACTTGTTTCAGAAACTTCTTCTCTTTGGTTTGCCACATTTTTGGAAATGGGGTTTCCTTAGTGATATCTAGCATAGATTCAAGATTGGTGGGATTTGACACTGCCTCCTCTATTTGGAGACTTATATTTCCTGTCTATCAAGATTTTCCATTTCATCTCTCTAAACATTATCTTCTTCATTCACTGCTACACTAGGATTCTCTCTATTTTCAATTCCATCTCCTACAAACTATGTAGCTTCTTCTTCTAGAATTTCAATTTCAATTTTAGCATGGCCTTTCTCTAATTCTTCAAAGACCTACGAGTGTTCATTAACATTTTGCACATTCCCAAGTGAAGGCTGGGAATCAAGAGTACCTTCAACAATTCTTTCATCAATAGGATTTTACTCTATAGTCTCCCCTACTTCCATTTTAAGTATGCTAGGGCTGCTTGCCTCTGAGGAAAGCGTTCCTTGAATAAACTCTTCTTCTTCAACATTTATGGGGTTAGAGCTTGTATCCTGAATTTCTTCTATCACCGGGTGTACCATGGTTTTGTCTTTAGACTTCTTTTCTTTCACTTTATCCCACATAGCACCCTATTTGTCCATCTGTTCTTTAATTCTTTCTTCATCTTCTTCAGAAATTTCCTCTAGAGCTATAGGAGTTCCTCCCAGTGCTTGTTTCGTACTAGCCATATTAACAAAATGGGGAGAGGTAAATAATGTTGCAGCCCTTTGAGATGCAAACCTGGTTTGTGCACCAACATTCTCTATTGCTCCTATTCCTTCATCAATAATTAATCTTGCTCTGGATTTAGCCGTGGAGGAAGATGCGCCTTTAGGTCTTACTTTTTATTTATCCTTACCTGTATTTGCATCTTTCTATTTGTTAGATGGTTTTATGGGAACTTCTTTTCATGTAGTTTCAAGGGTTCTTTCTTCAATTCTAACACCTGGAGTCGCCTTACTAGTCTTTATTTTCTTCTTGGTAGGCTCTCCACTTTCAAAAGTAGTTTCATCTCTTTGTTTTCTTCTTTTATCTTCTGAGAAGATAGGTTCAATTCCTCTTTCTCTCAAACCAAGTGCAAAAATCATCAATCTAGTGTTGAGTATACCTTAAAACTGTTCTAGTAAAGTCATCAACTAATGTCATATCTTCAGCATCAACACCTGGGTCTAGAATGGGTTCATCATATACCCTGTCATCATTGTAAAATTGATTCAACACCCAACCATCTTCTTTTTCCAATTGGTCTAGGATGTCATAAATCTTGAGCATCCGAGAAAATCTTAAAGTCACTCTTTCATATTTTCTTCTTCTTACCAAGTGCTCATCTTCACAACTAAGCCAATAATCTTCTAAATGAGGCACATGATCATGAAAACCAACTATATTTTTAGCAATATTTCCTTCAATATCATAATACACTCTCTAAAGAGGGAATTCTTCAAAATGGTTGGTCCTCAATTCTTCTTCACACAAATCAATCACTCTAATTGCATTGCACTTATAATTTCCTATTGTAATGGGAAATTTTAAAAAGGCCTTTTCATGAGCATGGCTATAAAGACCCTAAGATGGTTTTAACTGTCTCACTAATTCCAATAAAATAATTTTATCTATAGGATACCTAGGTAGCATGAATGGGTGTCTATAAAATCCCTTCACTCTAATGTAGGAGTAAGTTGGGAACTATATGTACCAGCCTCCCATAGGCCAAATGGCACTTTGTGCTTCTAGGGATAGTCTCTTAGCTTTATCACCTTCCATTGTTCTTACCAATTTCATAGAGAACAAATCATTCACTTTTTTGTAATCATCTTTATACCCGTGGATGGTGATATGGGGTAGATGTGCATATATCAAACTATTGTCGACTTTTGTGCCCAAAGTACCAATCTGTTTCAACCCTTGTTTATTGCCTCTCTGTAATATTCCTTTCTAGTCTGATGTGTTTAATACCTCAAGGAATATTGACAAACAGTTGATATGTAATGTTGTTGCCTGCTGATCTGATTTTTTCAGTCTCTTATAGTTTCTTGTTTTGATAAAATATGCACCAATGATGTTTTGCAAATGATCTCTATGAGTTTGACAGGTTTCTATATGTAATGCAATCTTGTTTTTTGGTTTCCAATGCATACGATAAGTAACTATATGATTATCATGCATCTACAGCCATTGACATTATGTCAAACAGTTGACATATATCCTCACATTAACATTCAATTCCCAAAAACAACAAGTGAGAACTTCCAACTATTGATATAGTATTGAGAATGCAATCTTCTAACAATGATGTCAATGCAAATGCCAAGACTCTTGGCTTACAACTCATATAATGATTACAAATTGATCTGATACAAAATGTTCACCTACAACAACTACCATGAAATGTATCTAAATGATCATTAAGCTTTTGTAAATCAAAAGGAACCTGGAACATGAAGTCGCCTTGAAGCTGTGATGAAGAAGCAAGCCATATCTTGTATGATGAAGACCTCTTGATGCCAAATCGAACCTCAGACCCAGCTGCCCCTGTTCTATTATGAAATAATTTTTATAAAATAATTCTCAGCTTCAATTTCCTCCAAAATGCTTTTATATTCATCTCCAAACCCTCCTATGAAGTGTGCCCAAGGTAGGAAGGGAAATCAAACCAAGATGAGGGAGTAACAAACAAAATCGTGGTCTTTGCAAGCATCCCTAATGTGACTAAGTTTTATCTTTAGAATCTGAAAATAATATCAGACCTTCTCCTTTCAATATTTGATGCCAAGAAAGAATGCAATGCTTCTCCAAAATTGTGCCTAGGCTGAGAATGCTTTGAATGATGCACCAAGTTACTGTAGCGGATCACTGTAGCAACCACTGTAGTGTCTACTGTAGCGCGACACTATTCACGTGTACTGTAGCAGCCAACACTAAATCTGATCTGCAAGTAGTAACTTTCAAACCCTTTTTCAAAAAGTACAATAATACATCAGCTATTGTACTCAGATGTTTTCCACAATGAAGCACAAATAGAAAGTCTGAAGTAACTTTCTCCCAGCTGCAATAATTCAAGTGATATTTCACACCCTCAAAATTGCTATCAATAGGAAGTTTTCGTTTCCTATGACAATGAAGTAATCTGCAGAAACCCTAGGCTCCACAAGATGAAACAACAACAACAACATCAAATTTGCCTGCTGAGAATGAAGCCCAAGATGTCTATTTATTCTTTTTCCCCAATTTCTCCAGAAGCTTCTAGAATATTATTTTATTTTATTATTAAGTGACTTTATAATATATTTTAAAATTCAAGTCACTTTATTAAATTAATTAAATATAAAGTTACCTTTTAATATTTATTTATTTGATAACTTTATAAATAATTAACTTAATACCACTTATTTATTTAATTAAAATAATTAATTAGTCATCCTCATAAAATATTCATTATTTTGGACAGCTTAATTAATTAAATTAATTAAATCAAGCTACCTCCAAAATAGGGGCATTACAGTCCGCCCCTCCTGAGATTGCTTGTCCTCAAGCAATTCACCACCTGGATCCCATAAGAAGAATTGCATAATGTCCCTGTCATCACCAAACAATTCCTGTAACACCAACACTCGCACAATCAACTCATTCCCAAAACTATGATAGCAAATTTGATGCAACCACATGATTGGAAAGCCACTACCTATTGCTTCCCGTTGTGCCACTCTAATACCCCATGTCTCCAAAACACTGCAAGTCTCCAAGTCCTGAATCAAATGATAATCATCATGAGAGAGCAAAGTAGAGGACCTGCCAAACTCATAATCATCATATGAGGTTGGAATCAAATCATATCCGAGCTGACTATAACACTCCCTATTCCACCCACCTCTCTGTGTCATCAAAGTCATCGTCAAATCCTGAACATGTGGGCTGAAATCAAACTGATGAGCACACCTCAAGATGCAATCGAGGTGAAGCTCTCCTGACTGAGCTAATGCAATACCCGAATGATCAAGTGTATTCCATCCAATATTGCCATCCTCGGAAGAAGGCTCACAACTCATAATAGGATGAGTTGGTTGTGCAACAACATCACCATGAATTCCATCTATATTCTCACCCTCATCATGGATGCTATCTATTGCCTAGCAAGGTGCTGAATCAATACCAAAAGCCAACATGCAAGTCCTAGAAGGAATCATCTCCTTTTGATTCAACTGACCAATGTTAGCCTCCAGAGTACCGAAAAAGATACTAGTACTCAGAACTCCACTAGCACCCAAATCCGCCGCCGACACTGATGTGTCTACACCACCACCTAACACTGCATCTATATCCTAAGTGTGAACACTAGGTGAACTCATACTGCTATCATCTACAAGTGTCCTGGCTACCCGAAAGGAATGCTCTGAATCCTGAAGTGCTAACTGAGTGCTCACCAAAGAATCCCTAGTGACCATAAGCTCCCGAGAAAGCATATCAACTTCCTCCTCTTTCCTCATCAAGGCATCTGAATAGATCCCAACAAGGTTAAGAAGGTGGTCACGGTCTGAAAAAAGGTGTAAATAACTTGATTTCATCCCTCCCATGCCTTCTTTGATCTCCTGCAAGCTATCATGAGAAGACTCTGCCACAACTCCCTTTTGTCTTCTCTCAAGCTGAACCACCCAAAGGTGATTTTCAATCATCTTATGCATCATGTCATGATGAGATAGAGCTGCCACGATCCCATCCTCATTCACCTTTAGCTGGTTCCTCAAACTATGTAGACCATGTGGAGTATCTCTAGCTTCAACCTTGCATGAAGAAGCATCTAATTGTGCCTGATATTCTTTTTCTGCAAAGTCCTAAATGCTCTCATGTCGATTTGCAAGTGGGTCAGCACCAATTCCATCTATCAAATCAGTAGTGTCTTGAATAGGTGTCTGAAAATGAGAGGACTCATGCTGCTTCTTGTCCTCATCATCATCTTTCTCAATTGAAACATCGGATGATTGCATGCTATCCTCTTGAAAAGAAGATGAAACCATAGGTGAAGTATCATTATCCTTACATTGTTCAATCAAACTTCTTAAAAACTCATGCCATGGGTGACACATCTTGCTCACCTTTCCAAACAGCCCATAGGTCATTTGTCACGAGCTTAGAAATAGCATCATCCTCATACAAAACTGAAGACATGATGGATTGCATTGAACTGAGCACGCTACTAGGATGAACCTCATCGATAACATTCCAAAATATATGAAACATCTTGCGAATGTCATCAACACAATCCATGGATAACATAATGTTTTCAAATCTGAACTTTGCAAATACTTCAAGTAGTTTTACCCTCTTAGAAAAATAAGGGTTTTTTATGTCATCCAAACCTTTGAAACTTGCCATCATGATCTGAAGTACCTCTTTCATAATATGGCTGTCGTAAGGATCAATAGGAGTTTTTATCCTCATAATTTCACTAATGCAAGAGATGGCTGTAAGTCTTATCACCTCATCATGATGTCTCATAAGTTGTGGCTTAACCAAGCAATGCACTGTTGGAGACAAAGCTAGTTCCATAACATCAGAATGTGACTGATCAACTATGCATAGACAAGTCTCTAACTTCTCCAAAGTGCTTCGAAGAACCTCCTTTTGCTGAGATAGATGTTCTAATTTCTTCCCTGTGTTGTAAATTCTTTCTTCCAAATCCCTTTCACATGTTAAAGCCATGCTGGTAGCTGAAACTTGATCTTGAAATAACCCAATCAGGCTGGCAGGAAACCACTCTAATACCACTGTAATATTCCTTTCTAGTCTGATGTGTTTAACACCTCAAGGAATATTGACAAACAGTTGATATGTAATGTTGTTGCCTATTGATCTGATTATTTTCAGTCTGTTATAGTTGCTTGTTTTGATAAAATATGCACCAATGATGTTTTGCAAATGATCTCTATGAGTTTTACAGGTTTCTATATGTAATGCAATCTTGTTTTTTAGTTTCCAATGCATACGATAAGTAACTATATGATTATCATGCATCTACAGCCATTGACATTATGTCAAACAGTTGACATATATCCTCAGATTAACATTCAATGCTCAAAAACAACAAGTGATAACTTCCAACTATTGATATAGTATTGAGAATGCAATCTTCTAACAATGATGTCAATGCAAATGCCAAGACTCTTGGATTACAACTCATATAATGATTACAAACAGATCTGATACAAAATTTTCACCTATAGCAACTACCATGAAATGCATCTAAATGATCATTAATCTTGTATAAATCAAAAGGAACGTGGAACATGAAGTCGCCTTGAAGCTGTGATGAAGAAGCAAGCCATATCTTGCATGATGAAGACCTCTTGATGCCAAATCAAACCTCAGACCCAGCCACCCCTGTTCTATTATGAAATAATTTTTAGAAAATAATTCTCAGCTTCAATGTCTTCCAAAATTCTTTTATATTCATCTCCAAACCCTCCTATGAAGTGTGCCCAAGGTAGGAAGGGAAATCGAACCAAGATGAGGGAGTAACAAACAAAATCGTGGTCTCCACAAGCATCCCTAATGTGACTGAGTTTTATCTTCAGAATCTGAAAATAATATCAGACCTTCTCCTTTCAATATTTGATGCCAAGGAAGAATGCAATGCTTCTCCAAAATTGTGCCTAGGCTGAGAATGCTTTGAATGATGCACCAAGTTACTGTAGCGGATCACTGTAGCGACCACTGTAGCATCTATTGTAGTGTGACACTATTCACGTGTACTGTAGCAGCCAACACTAAATCTGATCTGCAAGTAAAAACTTTCAAAACCCTTTGTCAAAAAGTACAATAATACATTAGCTATTGTACTCAGATGTTTTCCACAATGAAGCACAAATAGAAAGTCTGAAGTAACTTTCTCCCAGCTGCAATAATTCAAGTGATATTTCACACCCTCAAAATTGCTATCAATAGGAAGTTTTCGTTTCCTATGACAATGAAGTAATCTGCAGAAACCCTAGGCTCCACAAGATGAAACAACAACAACAACAACATCAAATTTTCCTGGTGAGAATGAAGCCCAAGATGTCTATTTATTCTTTTTCCCCAATTTCTCCAGAATCTTCTAGAATATTATTTTATTTTATTATTCAGTGACTTTATAATATATTTTAAAATTCAAGTCACTTTATTAAATTAATTAAATATAAAGTTACCTTTTAATATTTATTTATTTGATAACTTTATAAATAATTAACTTAATACCACTTATTTATTTAATTAAAATAATTAATTAGTCATCCTCATAAAATATTCATTATTTTGGACAACTTAATTAATTAAATTAATTAAATCAAGCTACCTCCAAAATAGGGACATTACACTCTCACAACACATGAGTAAATGACATATGATGACATGTAGAAGCATCTAGTTTAGGAGACTATAGTAATCTATTCATGTATTCTATCTCTTATTAATTTTCCCCAATGTAGCTCCACAGGACCCTCCATCATGCGGGATATTATCACGAACATCCAAGGTTCGAATTTTCTTGCATCTCTTAAATCAACTACTCTGCTCAAAAAAGTTATAATGTCTTGTATTTCTTGTTTAAACATAGACCTCTGAATTACCTTGGTCTATTGTGTAATTGGCTTTTGGCACCATTGGGTGCTCATAATTTCTCTATTACACTCTTCAACGCTCTGATATGTCTTGTTCTTGGTCTTCAGGTCAACATTGAACATCTATGTGTAAATGGGGGGATGAAATGTGTATATGATTGCTTTCTGAGATAGGTTTTCATAAACTCTCCCTTCTTTCTCAACAAACCTCTTGGCTAAGTTATAATGATTTATACATTGCATAACTAATTCAGGAGCTTCCATTGCTGGCGGAAACCCTCCTGCAGGAAGTAATCCATTTTCCACAACACTCTTGGTATATTGGGAAGCATTGTCTTGTAATAGCTTTGAGCGGATTTCAATGTCAAAAGACCATCCCATGTGGGTATCTGTAACCACTACGTTGATGGGTATTGCTTGTGAATTGCAATACTTGAATTCATCTTCTGCCCTTGCATCAGAAGTACTCATTTTGTATATAATGTTCTCTAGAATTTTCATAATATGTGTCTTGTGTGCAAGTTGGGGTTATATTTAACCAAAACTTAAAATTAATAAAATTTTCAATTGATTTTTGATTGAATTTAACAACTCAGAGAATAATTAACATTTAAATTTCAGAATGGGAAAATACCATTATCAAAAATTTTAGCCTAAGAAACTCTTAAAAAAGTATCAATTATTTGGAACATACTTGGTTCTGGTTATTAATGGTGATTCCTCATAATGCAACTTCAAAACCCTTGGTAGTTGCATCTTAGTTTCTCAAAATTTTACCTCTATTTGCGCACCAATGTCGCTTCATTAATTTAATGTCCTTAGAAAATTTGTAGTATGACACAAATTGGAGTGTTGAAAAAGCAATTGCATGCTTGAGGTGGTGCCAAGTACATAGGTAGTTCACCACCTTCATTAATTACCTGTTATTTCACATTAATTCCTAGAATAAAGGTGCAATCATTATGGATTATGGTCCAAATCACAAACACCTAGATTTTTGTTGGCTCATTATTTGAGAAGAAAGACGATGTAGTGATTATATGTGGCAATCAAATTTCACATTGGTTCTTTGCAAGGTATATGTCATTAAATACATGTGATCAAATACTGATCACCGGGATTAAAGCTTTTCAATATTGCTTCTTAAAGGAGCAAACAACACTGGGATCCAGGAAATACCTTTTTGAGAAAAAAACTAGAATGAAAGGAAAGACCGGATACATAGTCTAAAAGATAAATTTAACACAATTTCAAAGCAAACTCTCTAGTTTCCAACTTTCAGAAAGAAACAATAAAATATCGGACTCCGATAAGAAAAGAAATTACCGGGATTAAAATTTTGATCAATGAAATACCGGGCGGAGCTAGAATCTTATGAAGATACTATTGACAACGATTTTACTCATAGTAAATAGATCGAATAAAATCTCCACAGACAAGACCACAAAGAGCCTATCTTTCTTGAAAGATATGGAACAAAGACAACCTAAGGGAAAATTCTGCTTTCACAGAGCAAAGATTGACTTTTGTTCAATCCCAAATCTGATAACTAGGTCATGGTTGCACTAGGGTCGCTCTCAAGTAATGATGTGATAATTGTTCTTAATCTCAAAGGGACTTTTTTACATACATACACATATATATGTTTTTGTGTTATTTCTTCAAACATTTTTAGATCAGCATTCCTAATTGAAATGATAAACTCAGACATCATGAAACCAAAAGATTTGATATAAGATTTCACAAACCATCACCAATTTCTTTGTTGTCACCTAAGTAGATTTAGCATTAAGCATTCAACAATTTCATGGAAAATAAAAGATTTTCAACAAAATTATTTCCATTCACTTATATTTTTTGGAACATTTTCAAAAATATTAAACATCTATTCTAAAGCAAAATATAAAAATACTAAAAAATAAAAGTTTCTCCCAATTATTCTCTATGGATGCCCCAAAGAATTAATCAAAACAGAGCAAACCGCTTTATATTTCACCAGATTGCTTCACAGCTACATATAAAATAATGCAAGCTTTTAAAGAGAGAGGGTTTCATTTATGGACACCAAGTAGGTTCTATATGCACTCTTAAACAACGCAACATATAGTCTTGTTCGTCCAAGCTTACAAAACTAGCTACAAAAGATACTTAGATAGGTAGCTATCCATAAAGCTCTAATATCAATTAATGTCTACATGCATACAAAGATTTATGCCAGAATGGTTTAGAAAATAGGAAAAAAGAACAAAACTTAAAAGAAGTTTTTGCTTCTCTGACATCCAAAAATTCCAAACTTAAAATAAAAATGTGGGAGGAGATGGCCTTTTATAGAAACAAGGCACCCAAAAGTTCAACTTAAAAGTTTATCCAAAGAATAAAAAACAACAAATTAAAATTTGTCACGTGGCATGTGCCAACTGTCATCAAGAACATTTTAGAATAAGTCAAATCTTTGACTTTGTTCATAGCAACACTTTTCTTCATCCTTCAGTATGAACACTTTATCTCCATCAAGGCTACCAACTTCTTTTCAAAATGTCAAAATGAGAAATACCTACCGGGACTGAAATCAACCTGCAAATTTAAAGAAATTAAAACAACAAATGAACTCCATTATATTTCTGGTATTCGGTATCCGGTTCTTTCCATGTTTGCTTATGACTCAGGTTCCAGAATCCTTCCTTCTTTCTTTAATTCCTACTCTCAGAAAGCCCTTAATACTTGGTGTGTGTTCTCTTTTTAAATTCTTTGTATCGCTCTCCAAGTGAGCTTGAGCCTAGTATTTTATTCAGTTACATGAAGTATGATGTCATTTTTCTATGCTTTTCTTTTTTCATATTTGACTATAACATTTCTGCATTGTATTATTTCATCAATAACCTCTCATGTCAGCAATTGAACAGGATCTTTATTTATCCTTTCTATCCATTCCTTGAAATCTTTGGCTTCCTTTCCCTCTTGTCCTAATGTTTGAGGATCAAAGCCTTGACGTGTCAATATTTCAATAAATTCTTGATTCTCGCTAATCAGTCTTCTGCACTCAACAGTGACTCTTTCAAATCCTTCAATGCATTGTATTATCATGTCACCCTCCCATTTTAGTTGTTTCTTCCATTTTCCTAGAAATGAGACTTCATGTCCTGATATTACATTATTCTATATTAACTCTTGGATGTCTGACTGTATGAGAATTTCAATATTTTTCCTTTTATCTATGACCCGGTCTTGGCGAAATTTACATTCATCTTCAAATTTTTTCAATTTCTCTAAATGATGATATGCTTCCTTTTACTTCCTTATTGCATCTATAATAAATTCATCTCCTTGCTTTACCCAGTATTCAATCCATTCTTCAAATATATTCATCTTATGACGAACTGCAGCAATGGCATCCACTTGCTCTTGTGACATCAGTACCAGATGTTGGGGTAGTTCATCTTGTTCTCGACCAGATAAAGTCAATGACTTAATAAAGTGTTCCAAGGTAGCAACCTGTTCCTTCAATTCTCTTTTCTTTTGTTTATATTCCTATACTCTGGCAACAGTAGCATTTAAATTTACTTTTATTTCATCTAATTCTTGTTGCCAAGATGAGTGTCCAAGATTAACACTTGTAATCTTATACTCCTTAGGCGTTATCTCATGTCTATATTTATCAATTGTCGGAGTGGCTATCTGAATAGTTCTATTTCCATCTACATTCCTCTGTATGACATGCTTTGTCTTCACTCTGCACCTAGGTTTAGGAGTACTTGTATAAAATTATTGAGATTCAGAGGTAATATTTCCACTTCCATTGGAGAAGCTAATTCCCCGATTAACCAATCAGGTGTATCATCATCTTGTTGTACCTCTGTAACCTTTTCTTTTCCATGTTTATTGCTTGATTAAGGAATTTCCTCTCTTTGACTTGCCATATTTTCTAAAATGGGTATTTCTTTAGCAATATCTAGTATAGATTTAGGATTAACAGGATCTAACATTGCCTCCTCTGTTTGGAGACTTATATTTTGTTGTCTATCTATATTTTCTTATTCATCTCTCTGAACATTATCTTCTCCATTTACTGCTACACCAAGATTCTCTTCATTTTCAATTCAATCTCCTACAAACTGTGTAGCTTCTTCTTTTGGAATTTCAATTTCAATTTCAGTTTCAGCATGGCCTTTATCTAATTCTTCAAAGACCTGTGAGTGTTCATTAACATTTTGCACATTCCTAAGAGAAGGTTGGGAATCAAGAGTATCTTCAACAAATCTTTCATCAATAGGATTTTTCTTTGCATTTTCCCCTTTTTCCATTTCAAGTACGCTAGGGTTTCCTGCCTCTGAGGTGAGCATTCCTTGAATAAATTTTTCTTCAATATTTATGGGGTTAGAGCTCATATCTTGAATTTATTCTACCACTGGGTGTACCATGGGCTTGTCTTTAGACTTATTTTCTTGCACTTTCTCCCATAATACACCCCATTTATCTACTTGTTCCTTAGTTCTGGCTTCATCTTCTTCATAAATTTCCTCTAAAGCTACAAGAGTCTCGCCCAATGCTTGCTTCATACTAGCCATATTAACAGAAGGGGGGAGGTGAATAATGTTGCAGCTCTTTGAGATGCAGACCTAGTTTACGTACCAACATTCCCTATTTCTCTTGTTCCTTCATCAATAGTTACTCTTGTTCTAGGTCTTGTTGTAGAGGAAAATGTACCTTTAGGTCTCACTTTTGATTTATCTTTACCTGTCTCTACATCTTTCTATTTATCTGATAATTTTATGGGAACTTCTTGTCTTATTGCTTCAAGGGTTATTTCTTCAATTCTAACACCTAGAGTAACCTTACTAGTGTTTCTTTTCCTCTTGGTAGGCTATCCACTTTCAAAAGCAGTTTCATCTCTTTGTTTTCTTCTTTTATCTTCTAAGAAGATGGTTTCAATTTCTCTTTCTCTCAAACTTTTGCAAAAATCATTAATCCAGTGTTGAGTATACCTTAGGACTGGCCTAGTAAAGTCATCAATTGATGTCATGTCTTCATCATCAACACTTGGGTCTGGAATGGGTTCATCATATACCCTATCATCATTGTAAAACTGGTTTAGCACCTGACCATCATCTTCTTCCAATTGTTTTGGGATGTCATAGAGCTTGAGCGTTTAAGAAAATCCTAAATTCATTCTTTCATACTTTCTTCTTCTTACCACATGCTCATCTTCATAGTTAAGCCAATAATCTTCTTACCATGTGAACGGATTTCAATGTCGGAATACCATCCCATGTGGGCATCTATAACCACTACATTAATGGGTACTGCTTGTGAATTGCAATACTTTAATTCATCTTCTACTCTTGCGTCAAAAGTGTTAATTTTGGATATAATGTGCTCTTCAATTTTTAGAATATATGTCTTGTGTGCGAGTTAGGGTTAAATTTAACCAAAACTTACATTTCATAAAATTTTCAATTCATTTTTTGATTAACTTTAACAACTCAGAGAAGAATTAACATTTCAATTTCAAAATGAGAAAATACCATTATCAAAATTTTCTAGCTTGAGAAACTCTTATCAAAGTATCGGTTATTCAGAACATACCTGGTTCTGGTTAAAAATGGTGATTCTTTAGGATGAAACTTCAAAACCCTTGGTAGCTATGACTTAGTTTCTCAAAATTTTACCTCTCTTTGCATGCCAATGTCGCTTCGTGAATTCAATGTCTTTAGAAAATTTGCAATATGATGCAAAGTGGAGTGTTGTAAAAGAAATTGCATGTTTGAGGTGGTGCCAAGTACATAGATAGTTTTCCAACTTCATTAATTACCTAATATTTCACATTAATTCCTAGAATAAAGGTGCAATCATTACAAATTATGGTTCAAATCACAAACACCTAGATTTATGTGTTGGCTTGCTATTTGAGAAGAAAGATGGCGTGGTGATTAAATGTGTAAATTATATTTCACACTAATCCTTTGCAAGGTATATGTCATTAAAGATATGTGATTGATTGATGATCACCAGGGTTGAGGCTTTTGGTACTATTTTCAAAAGGATCAAACAACACTGGGATCCTGGAAATACTTTATAGGGAAAGAGAAAACTGGAACAAGAGAAAGACCAGAAACCGAAATTGAAAAATAAACTTGATAAAATTTCAAAGCATACTTTCTGGTTTCTGAAGTTTACATCAAAGAAACAATAAAGCACTGGAATCCAGTAAAAGAGGATATTACCGGGATTAGAAATTTGATCAATGAAATATCGGGTGGGGCTAGAATCTTTTGAACATACAAACTCTTTTGGCTCAATGTAGGATTTTGGGATTTTGGTTTCTGGTAACAGACAAAAGGTTATAATACAAAGAGGCCAAGTGAAAATGAGAGAGAAAAACTAGCAACTAGTCAAGCATCAAAACAATGTTGAAGCGAGCAAAAAACAACAAAACAAAAAGGGAAAGGAAAATAAAAAGGGGGTCCACATTTTGAAAAGGGGGAAAAATGGGGTGTGTTGTGAGACCACATAACAGATACAATTTCTTTTTGGCTCAAATGCAAGACTTTGGGATTCTTGTTTCTAGTAACAGACTAAACATTGAGAGCATACTGAAACACCAAAACTAGGAAACAAAAAGGATATAACAACAAATATGCCAAGTGAAAATGAGAGAGGAAATTAACAACCGACCGAGCATCAAAACAATGCCAAAATGAGCGAAAACAAAACAAAAAGAAAGGAAAATAAAAGAAAAAGAGGGGGTCCACATTTTTCCAAGGGGAAAAATGGGGAGTGTTGTGAGACCGCACAACACAACAATGTTTGGAATATTTTAATATGTTATTCTACTATCCTTTGTGGGTCACGTGGATGAAACTTCATGTAGAATCCTTCTATATTATTTGGCATGTCATGATAATCATTGAAGGACAGCGAAGAAGGATTGTTACCTAGCCAATCCATAAGGGGCAGAGGTTGTATTTGTTGTGCAACAGGAACTTGGGGCTGTGTTGGGACAACAAAAATTGGGGCTGAGCTTTGGACTTGGAAGGAAGGGACAGGGTCAACACCCTAGTTGTGGGAAGTGAGTAGTTGGAAGGCAGTTTAGGATGGCTAAATGGAGGAAGTGGATGTGGCACAGGAAGGATGAATGTGGGGTGAATGAATAGAAGAAGAAGGTGAGGATGGAGGTGAAGTGGATGGAGTGGATGAAGAGGATGAAGTGGCTTCCCCTTTATTAGCTCTCTTAGCCTTGGTAGGGGGTTGTAGTTCTAGGAATTCCCCTTTGTTTGGAGTAGATCTTAGAACTCTATGAAACCTTTCAGGGGAGAATGAACCGATTTGATCAAACTTAACTCAAGGGTGTCGTCCTTCTAGGTCCAGTTCTGTTGATGGGTGTCTTAGTACTTCTCAACACAGGTAATGCATAAGTGCGTCACCTCTCTTTAAAGACAATCTCCTACAAAAATGTTGAAAAAAACTACCCCAAGGTCTCTTGGGTGTTAGGTCATGACTTGCTTGGAATGTCTCAGTTGGTTGATGTGATTTGCTAGTAATCATAGGGAAGCCTTACGTGGGTCAAGTTGGAGGGGAACAGACTCTTTAAATGGAGTTCTTAAGGTGTTGGAGTTGATGTGCAATTGCTGCAAGTTCAAAACAACAGTCTAGAACTCCATTTTTATCATCAGATTTGGCTTTACAATGATGCATGAACTTTTCCTAAATTACTATTCAAAATAAAGGTCAAAAAGGAATGGGAAGAGGGAAGTTCCTAGACCTAAAACTATCAATGAACAGTGTTAATGGAGGATGCTACAGTGGACAACCTTCCTAAAACTATGTTCCACTTAACCAAATCAGCTAATAGTATCATGAAACTAGTGCTATCTTCTAAGGTCTACATATTTTCAACCATTCATTCACCATAAAGCATGAATAAAAGATGGAATTCGAATGAATCAATCAATTCATGTTCAAACTAGCTTTACACTGCTATTTATCATCAATAAATGACAAAAAGCATGAACAAGGGAGGGCATCAACACAGCAGAATTCTTCAGTATCAATGAACAACACTAACTAATCTACTAAAGCATGCAAAACACATAGAAAAAGAGAATAAATCTACTCAAATCTATTAATTATGAGGAGATGAATCATGAAACATGAATGAAACTCAACAATCCACCCAAAAGCAATGAATTTCTATTAGAATTTCAGCAACATGTCTTTACAACAACTCAACTCTCTCTTTGAAAATGAGAGGAGATCCCCTATTTATAGTTTTCAAAAATTAGAATGAATGGCCAAGATTTAATCTCATTGTGTGGCCAATATTCACTACAAATTAGGGTTTCACCTACCCCTTAATATTTTACAATTTAAAATTATATTCTTGTCTTTTAGCCTATTTTGTCCTTTAGTGCTTGGTGCTGTAGCACTTTTGTATTCTAGTTGATTTCCTTTGCTATAGCTACATAGTGAGGAACTCATCAGCAATGACCAACTTTCCTTCATTCTTCTTCACTGTGGCATATCCCACAAACTGGTCAATCAATGCCTAAAGCTTATTCCATTCCATTATGTCGGATTGGAGCACCCAGAAGTTCAACTTTTTGGATCTGCTAGTAATCAGGTCCCAATCCTTATTTCATTTTGGTGTGTCCTTGATTACCTACTTTGATTGAGCAAAGGCTTGAGCAAAAAAATCCATAAAATCTGGCGGTAGTGTATCAGTGGCCCCGTTCTCCATCTTCTTATGAAAATATGGTCTTATTTTCTCAGGATCCAGCTCGACAGTGGGCATGTCGTAGTCTATCATAAGCTTCAAATATTCCTAGCAGGCCATCCATTGTTCCTTGACCCAATCTAGGTTGAGTTCCACTTCATGGAGTACTCACTCTAAAACTTCTCTTCTGTGATCTAGGCCTAACTTCTAGGTCTCAACGAGCCAATGGTCATCCTTTGTCAAGGCCAATTCCTTTTCCCAAGTTCTTTCAAGCATCTTGAGGATAGCCTCATGTTTGGGATATGTAATCTTATATAGTTTCAGGAAGTTAGTAAAGAATTTCCTTGTGCCTTCAACCTGCTTTTGCGCCTCCCAAAACTTATTTGTTGTTTGGACATCATGGCCAATACCCATATCTCCATTGTAAACTACCTGTCAGAACCAATCTTTTGTAGCCTTAGTCCAGTTCTTCCTCCTCTCCAATTTTTTGATGTGATCATTGGAAAGCAGCAAAGGAGTGGTCGATGATGTCATGGGTAGTTCCTTAGCAAAAGACCATTTTTGTATGTAGGTCGTAAGATATGCCACCTATTCCTTTAACTCCTCCTTAGAGGATTGATCCTTGTTCATCTGGTGTACAATCGTGGCAATGGATCCCTGGAGATGGTCTATATTTTGTTCCCTTGTAGCTATCCCCGGGTCAATAGTGGAGATATTGTAGCTGACTCCTTCTCCCATCACTAGAGTAGCTATTTGTATGGCCCCCAATCCCAATGCATCCATTGTGATATGGGATCTGACCCTTGGGTTCTTCTCCTTCTCTGTTCCTATCTGAGAACATGTTAGGAGGCTTCTAGCCTCTCTTTGGGATCCATAAGAGCGGACACCTTTTTCCATAATTGTTTCTCCAACCATTCGGGCATCTAAGATCCTTATTTTGGTGATTCATCATCACTTTCCTCTCTTTGACTATGCTGGATCACTCTTTCTTCACAGCCCGAGACCTCTTGTTTTGTTTTCTCTTCCTCTTCTTCATCTAAGTCCTAGATGAATATAGCCTTTTCTTCTTGTGACTCAGTCATGGCTATGTTTTTCTTGGGGCTATCTTCCCCTTCGGATGCCTTTTCTTCTTCTTCTTTCCCATGTTCAACATGGTGCTCTCCCTCTGGGCTTCTTCCCGTTTCAGCCTCTTCTTCAGGCTATCTTCTCCTTGAGATTTCTCTTCTTTCCTTTCTTCTTCTCCTATGGGAGGAATTCATTCATTGTGATAGGGGCTTTTTTCTTGTTCCTTGGTCGAAGGTTCTGTAGTTACGTCCATTTCCTCATTTGTTTCTTTCTTTTCCTCAGAAGACTATCTTTCAACTTCCTCCCCAACATCCTTGAGTTGTCAGGCCAACTCTTCCCCGAGTTCATGATCAGAAGTCTCCACTATATATTTAGCGTTGGGGTCTTCAACATCTTCCTCAAAGGATTGTGTCCCTTCTTCTTCATGCACCACCTCATCAATGACTAAGTGCTAATGCTCTCGATGCTCATGGTAGTCATCAGATTCTTCATCCATTTCTTTGGCTGCCTCCATCTCTTGTCTTTCAAGCTCTTTAGAAATTTGCATTGTTTCCTCCATCTTGGGTGGTTCTGTCTGAGGAGGAGGGACAGGGAGACCAAAAATGACCTGAGCCAAGGCAGCCTACACCACTGGGTTCATCAATACTCCATAAAGCTCCATAGGTATATTTTGCATGTGACGAGCAAAAGCTTATGGGAGAGTGAGAGTGGGAATTGTTGTAGCAAAGGTTGAGGAGATAGTTGTTGATGGAGACATGGAGGAGGATGAGAGTGGAGAAATGGTAGAAGAAGAAGAATCCCTCACCATAATGGGTGTGGTAGGTGAGGTAGAGGAAAGGTGAATTGAGATGTCCACTACAGGTGGAGAGGAAGCGAGTAGTGCTTGAGATGTTGACAGAGGAGTAATGGTGATAGCAAGAGTAGAGGTGGCAGGAGGAGACTTTAATTGCTCAGCCTCTTCCTCCTCTCCTTCATGTAATGGATCATCTTGGATTGTGGGCATTTCAGTGAATCCGTCCAATTTCTTGTCTTTCTTTGAAGACTCTCCTTCTAACATATTTTTTTAATATACTTTATGTTTTGGTTGGCATTCTTCTACCTCTTTCCTCTTCTTTGACCTAGTAGTGGGAGGAAATTTTGGAGTCTCTCCAGATGTGGCAATAGTGGCCCCACTGTCAGTTTTTCTCTTGAGCTCATCTTAGAGCTCACCATAGGTCAGAGTTGCTCCTTGGAACTTTAGCTAAGAAATTTTCCCATCAATCCACTAATTTGTCCTATGCTCTATTGGTTTTGTTAAAACGTCAAGGTCATTGACCTCTTCTTCATCCCAGTCAATTAGAGGCGATGGCAGGAGGGCAACAACATCAAATATCAGATCTATGATAGTTTTTTCATCCTCCATAATTTGATCTGGCATCGGGAAAAATTTGACTATTTTAACAAAGTATGTCATCATGTGCATATACTGCCTCATGTGCACCTCCTTGTCATCCTTGCAATTGGCTTAAAAATATTCAACATTGTGCAAATGGGAATATTCTTTCCCAACCATCTTTTTCAGTTTGCCATATGGATCCATCCTTGGTCGGGTAGTGTCAAGCTCCAAGTTATATTCAAGGATTTCTTTCTCAAAAAACTCTACACATTGAGATGCAGGAAGAGCATACAATCCTTGAGCGAAGGTGGGATGATAAGGGATGTTTTGCCTATGTTTGTCACTCAGAAGAGTATGTGCATGTTGTAGCTACCTAGAGACTTCTACCAATACCAGCCTGTCATTTGGATACCAGGGTAGCTTATATGGCCTCTCAGAGAAGCCATTGGTCTAGATGTAGGTGAATTTGGGAAATTGGATGAATAATAATCTGAACTAGTGGATGAATGCATGGGCACTATGTATGACTCTTCTTTCAAAGTCCCCTCCAATGAGTCTGATGATGAGCCTAATAAAGGTGTCGTTTACCCAGCAACATTCTTTCTTGAAATTACGGTATTGAAGTTGTGGGTGCCTATCATATACCTTTATTTCTCTCCTTGGAGTTGGGCTATGTGCTACAAATAGACCTCTATATGGAATGGGGTAAGCCAGTAGATAGAATAGGTAAGAGGTCATGTAAAAATGAGAGATCCTTTTAACTGCTACAAAATGCTCATGTAAGTAGTTGCTGATCATTCCTACCCAATTGAACTTGACCTTCCCCCTAATAATCTCTTCTATAAAATAAAACATCCAATCTTGGAAGTATTCCGCAGTTGAGATTCCCATAACCCTACTTAGTAAGGTTACCAAATCATGGAAATCCTCATGGAAATCACTTCTAAATAGTTCTTGGGGCACCTTGTTTATGTTGCCCCTCTTCTCTTTTAACCAATATTGATTTATTAGCTTCTTACATTTAAGAGGGTTAGCTTTCCATGTCTTGTCTGCATATTCTTTTGTAGTTTCCTCCATTTGATCAAAGGTGGGGTTGTGGAAGGTTTTCCCTATAGACTTGCTGGACAAGTCGGCCAACACTCTGCCATCGCGATCAACAACTCTTCTAGTTTTATCTTGATAGGCCTCCCTATAGGCCATCACCAGCTCAGGAGCCACAAGAGTAGGCTGGAAACTAGTTGCCTTGGCCAACCTACTTTTCCTAATTCTCTTTGCACTTTTTGTAATGGGATTGGCAATAACCCTCTACCTAAATTCATCAATGTCAATTTTCCCCAAGTTGGTATCTATAACTGTATCCCATTTTGTAGTAACCATGGAGGTGACCTCCACTCCCTTGAATTTCTATTTCATCTAGTATTTGTCTTCCTTTCCTCTTGGTGCCTTGGTGGATTTCTTCCACTTTTCCTTCTCTGCGGCCACCCCCGAAGGTCCTATAGTCAATTCCATAAATCCTATGAGCAAAGGAGCAATAAGCATATTCATGTGCAAAGCAAGGGGAGCATTAGAAAAATCCTACAAAATCAATGTTAGATTGAGTAATTTATCATTTAAATATCACAACATTCCTCTAAGATCATCAATTTCCTTTCATTTGAGGGAGATATGGTAATGCGGGCCCAGGGGTGCAAGTTTCCCTAGGCTGGCAGTTGTTTTGAAGGAAGCTGCATACAGATGGCGAAGAGGGCATGACAACCTGCATAGAGCCACCCGCACCAACATTGTTGCATTATGATGGGGCCCACCAAAGTATTAAGTCATTTGGACATTTGGGTTCAATCATTTGTGAGGTCTTAGAAGTGTTAACTCAATCATTTTGTCATGCGGGTCCAAAGGTTGTAGGTGCAGGTGGTGCCTTAGCCGTTAGGAACTCCACCATTTGAAACATCATTGTCAAGGAAGAATCTCACAATGAGGGTCCCGCAGTCAAGGAAGGTGACACAGATTCATCTTTGAAGTTCAATTTTTTCAACAGGATGTGGGCGGGGAACAATGAGAAGACTTTGGATGACGAAAATGGGGCAGGGGCCTGTAGGCGGCGGTCCAAACTATCGAGCCAGCATGATGCACTGGTATGAGTCATTTACTTGTTATTGGCCAGATGGAGGCAATGAGGTTGGGTTCCACATAGCGGATGACAAGCTTGGCTTGGTAGTTTAGAGACGACGAAAATGAGACAGCGGCCCATAGGTAGCCACCTGCATTAGAATGTCCGCATGCAATTTTTACTTAATTATTTTTGATAAAGACTCAAGGAAAAGTAGGCTTCAGGGCCCACAGGGCGGAAGGGTGAATCCCATTGGTCATTTGGAATGGTGTCCATATGGCGGCAGCGACCCGCAATAGAGGGTTCGTAAACAATAGACTTAGTGGTCCCATCCTTAGGGCTCAAAGAGAGGCGATTGGTGCAGAGTCCACAAGGTGGACAAATGGGACAACTTGGCTATTTTCTATAGTGAATTCCTAGTATTAGTTCACATACAGAAGCCCATAAAGGGTAGCCCACAAAGGGCTTATAGTTAATCATTTTACTAAAAGGGTTAGACAGAAACAAACAGCATAGGGCCTGCCCAGCGAGAGGAACTAAGGGTCTTGCCCTTTGGTAATGATAGTGGGTCAACTACAAAACAATGAAGGAAACCCACTCTGGATGGCCCACAAAAGGAATTCCTCGATGCGCCCAGGTGATGAATGGAGGCCCGACGAAGTTCGCAAGCCGTAAGGTCATAGTGAGGCAGTAGTTGAAAATGGTGAGATAGATGGGGTTGTCTGCATGTGGAAACCTGCACTCGTGGACCCCCAAGGGCTGAGGGACTTTCTATCTGACTTAGGATTTTTGTTAAGTTTTAAAGTTGACGGAAAAGAGGGGGCATCCACACGTGTGAGCGTGTCCACTAAAGTTAACGACCATTATTTAAAGTTTGTCATTGGAAGGCCAAGGTGACGGCAGCGAGGGTCTCACAGGCTGCAAGGGCTCAACAACCCTCATTCAAGAATGGCATCCACTAGGGTGAGTTTCGCATGGATCTCAAGGATGGATTTTTGAAGGATTGTACAATTCTAAATCATGGGTTTTGTGCACCGTGAGGTTTTCTATCTAGTTTTAGGATTTTTCTTTTCAAGAATTTAACAACACCATGAAAATCAATGAAAAACACATAGCATGAATGGCGGCAGAAAACTGACCTGATAGACCAGCAAGAACTCATGGGTGAACTAAAGGAAACAATGTACGAATGTCAAAGGGGTTGCATGAGCGCGGAGGTGACAGAAGCAGGAGAGCTCTAAAAAGTTTTTAGGAGGAATATTGGTGAAAATGACCTATCAAAACTGCTATTTATAGACTTTTAGTCATTAAATTCTTGCAATAAATGCAAGTACGGTGGCAGGCATGGTTAGTGGGCGTGAACTTCAAAATAGTTGGCGGTTGGAACTATGGAGCCCGCAGGGTGGGTGACACCCAGGTGTTTGTTGTTTGGTAGGTCGGCAAAGGAAACGATAGCAAACAATGCGGGGCCCACACCACGGGTGGATCCCTTGACTCGGATGTCGCGAAAATGGAAATGAACAGATGAAATTTTGTCAAGGGTGGCCCGCATGGGCAGACCCACAAAGGGCAAAGGATGACAGTTTTGAAGTTTCAAGGAAAACTACCAAAGGAACTCTGCAGAGGCCAAAGACTTCAAAATTTCAAGGCTGGTGAAACTTGTTCAACTCAAGATGATACCTCTAGGACTCCTTGACCACTTAGGACTCTAAACAGGGGGCACACAAAATGAGGTAACAGCAAAAGCGACCCAGAAAAAGTGAAGGAGAGAGGGTCCCCGTCCTGAACGGGGCATGTGTGCTATAGGCACAACATTACCCAGGACACTAATTAGGGTTCCAGCCCCTATGGAAATCCATTCTCCCTACTAGCAACAAAACTCAAAAACAAAAACAGGGCAAGCCAACTTGCACAAACTAGCAAATCAAATAAGTAAATTCATCAAGTGAGGCATGCACCTTCTCATGCTAACACTTCAAAGTAAAGAAAAAAAATTTCAAGTGCAAGGCTAAACCCACCAAAATCAAATCGAGCATAAGAGCATTCGTTCACAGAACCAAAATGGAAACCAATTATGAAGCAACATATTCTTTCCCCTCCTCTGGAAGCAGAAGAAGAATGACTACCCAAAAACCCACAAATGAGGGTAAATCGAAGCAACACAGTTCCAACACAAAAATTCAACATATAAAATCCCCTCAAAAAAAATCAACTCAAGAGGAAGTCACGTCAAGATAGGACCATCAAAATTATCCTTTAATCCAACATGAACAAGCAATCGCAACAACCATGGAATTCACTTTTCCAAGCAACCTCACATTATCAAGTACACATAAAGACATCCCTTCCACATGTTATACTACTAAGTCATCTATCAAAAAATCAAATTTATTTAAGTTAAACAACCTATCAATTTCTTAACAACTTAAATAAAAAGACCATATATCACGAATAACAATAACCAAAAGTAAACCCTAACAACAATCTACTTTTTAGTTGATATTCTTATGCAATTATTCCCTTTTAAATTCTATAACCCGATAACATTACCACTCTACCATCCACTAATTTATATAAATAGTATATTCATATATTATCATAGGTAGCAATCTATTAAGCAATTATATAAGTATATATATATGTATTTGTTAACTTCACCTATTCTTTTCTTTTCTAATAGAATTTCCCATGATTTAAATATAATATCTCTATTGCTATTTCTACCTCTATTATGAAATCATTAAATAATTAAAGACAATTATATAACATATTTTATAAGTATCTCACTAAGAAAGTTACAACCTTTAATGAACACAAAAATCAATTCAAACTTTAAGTCTATATATATAATAAATTGTCTTTCTTCCACGCTTAATTTAACAAACTGTAGACACTAAAAATTGTCCCAAGCTTGCGACTCTTAGATTCTTCATTGAATTTCCCCTTTCATTCTTCATAATTAAATATTTTTTAATTATTTAATTATTTTCTAAAGTCATAATTCTTCTATTAATTAAATAATTTAAATTATTTAATTAATTCATTCTTTATCTTTATTTCTTCCTGATTAATTAAATAACTTTTATTTATTTAATTATGTCACTAATTAAGTCCTCTTCTTTTTAAAATTTAATAAAGTCTTATTTATTTAATTTTTGTCCACTTTCCACTATAATTAAATAATTATTTTAATTATTTAATTATTCACTAACCTCTTCTCTCCTAAATTAAATAAATTTTATTTATTTAATTTGGTCTACTCTCTTGAATTTTGAATTAAATCATTATTTAATTCAAAATGATTCCTTTTCTCACATTCCTCTATAATTAAATAATTATTTTAATTATTTAATTATTCATTGGCCACCTAGATTAAATAATTTTTATTATTTAATTTCTCCTTTCATCTTTTTATTCGTGCCAATCTTATCTTCCACATCAAATCTTATCTCTTGACATCTCATTTAATTTCAGCCCTTGATTGAATTATTTTATAATTTAATCTTAGCCATTCATCTTTATCATTTTCCCTAATTTTGTCCTAACCCTAGTCCATATTACAACTTTCGATCTTGGCCATTGATTAAGACATCTTATTGACATCCAATCTCAACCGTCAATCCAAATTAGACATTTCCTATAAATAAACTCTCTCATAATCCATTTGGGGGGTTGTTTTCTTCAAGTTTTCTTATGCTGTCAAAATCATTCTTGAGTCTTTCATCCATTTCTATCTATTGTCATTCATCCACACATATTATGCAAGTACATGATGCTACTGTGAGACATCAATCTTCAATATTTTGCTAGGCACTTGTCATAGGCTTATTATTGCACACTCAAATCTGAGGGAAATTATCATATTTAAGCAATATGGTGAAGAGCAATGGAGGGAATCAATGGTAGCATAAAGATTTGGTAATATTGTTTTATGCTTTGTGTCTTTATGCTTATTTGTGCTTCATTGTTTATTAGGGTTTGATTTATATGCTTTATTGCATTAAACTTAGATTTTTATCCTAATTACATTGGCGAACTTGACATATTTTGAGAAATTTTGAGAAATTTTGGAGTTGGATTCTTTTTGTTGCATATTTTGTTTGCTTTTTGTTGCAGGTTTTGCATCATTTTGGGACAAACCCCTATTTTTCAAAGATTCAACCATAACTTTCAAATAGCTATAGATATTTTCACAAAATTGTTTCTACAAATCAGGGACAATATCAAGAGATTTCATTCCAAAAATTAGATTTTTCGGAGCTATTTTTGATTTTTTATAATTTTTTTGTTATTTTTCATGAAAAATCAATTTTGAGAGAAAATTGTCAATTTTTTCGGATTTCATTACATTTCTAGAAAGCTCTCTCAATTTCAATAGGGTTCTGTTCTTTATGTTTTAAATTTGGATGAAAAATAATTAGTCAAAGAATAGATCTTTTAAAATTAGGATTTTACAAAGATTTGCTTATATCTCACAAACGGTTGTAGATCTTGTCACAAAAAAATTTCTGCAGATTTGGGATGATGTCGGACACCTTCAAGAAAAAAATAAAAAAAATTGAACCTGTTTTGAATTTTTTTATAATTTTTTTTACGATTTTTTATAAAAATTAATTTCAGGTGCAAAATAGCAATTTTTTCAGATTTCTTTACATTTTTGGAAAGCTCTTGAAATTTTAGTAAGGGTCAATTCTCAGTATTTTTATTTTTACTGTCAAAAATATTTCCAAAAATCAGATTTGTCTTGACTAGCTAACCCTCTAATATTAGTGATCAATTATCTTGTTAGGGTTTTGGATTCGTTGTTGGTTTTGTGAATGTGCAGAAAATAAACACTTCAAAGAACACATTGGATCAATTGGACAAATATTTGGAGCTAAATAAAGTCTAGGTTCACACATTCCATCTTTCATCTTTAATCATTGCTTGTCAACACACTTCAATTTGGGCTTAAAAATAACATCTTGTTTGTCACACATTTGGATTTGGGGTCTAAAATCAATCTTGTTTATTGTCACACCATTGAAATTGGGTTAAAATGAACCATTGTCTTCAATCACACATCTTGACTTGGGGTTAAAACAAACAAGTGATTGAATTTTTTTACACACATTTCATTTCTAAAGGGAAATTAATAACTGCGAGTGTGAATCGAGTGTGTGTGTCCTCCAAAACACCTCAATTGGTTTGATTTTGTTATACCCTTCTTAGGAGGCCTACTTGGAGCACACACCCCTCCAAGGGACGACCTCAATCGAGTGTGAATCCAAAGACACACTCCTTTGGGAGTTGAAATCTTGTCACTCTAGGCTAAGCCCCAAAGAACTTTATACCTTTGGGAAGTGAAGGTGAAGGGTAGGTTACCCCTTTCTCCAAGCTTATTGGCAAGATTTTGCTGTCAAATTATACCTAGTCAACCTTGTGCAAACTAGTTTGAGACCTAATTGGCCATACCCCACTTGACTAGCATAGGGCTTGTTGTTGTGTATTCAAGTGTTTTCTTAATCATAACATTTAATCTTGAAAGAAAAATTTATCATTGTGTTTGGTGTGTGTGTTCATGCATTTACATGTGAAATCTTGTGTTTGATATTGTCCAAGTCAAACTTCCAATAAACACTTGCCACATCATCCAAATCATACAATCTTGTCATTCCACATCATCATCTCTTTAATCCAATCAACATCATTTTACACCATGAAAAAATTGGAAGACATAGCACAAGAGCTTGTTCACATGCTTCACATAGCTCAAACAAGTAAATCACCTTTAACCTAGCAAATCATTCAAGGAGTCCATGACATGATCCAAAAACTTCAAAAAAGCCAATCACCTCAAATGCAACAACTCATAGCACAAATCCAATACCTCATGGCCACTTGTCAAATCCAACAAGCACATCATCAAGTCCAATCACCATATCAACAAATTTCACATTAATCCTATGTGTCACCTATATCATCATATCAACCTCATCCATCCACATATCATGTTTCCCCTTCATTAACCTATCACACGTCTTCTAATTTCAACCCTTATCCACATCAATCAACCTCTCAACAACCATTATCCTATCCAACCCCTCCATCATTATCACAACAACAAATCATACCACAACAAGTCCAAACACACTGATACATTTCGATCAATTTTTCAACGATGTCGGATGGTGGGCCAAAATTTTGACATTTCAAATGTCATCGAAATTCCGACGCAATAACAGTGACAAACAACCATCAAAATTCTGATGGGTCGTCATCAAAAAATTGATCAAAATGTATCAGTGACACCATTCCAACCTTAACACATTCAACCACATTGCTATGTGTCACCTTCACCATCATGCCAACCTAACCCACCTATCTATCATGTCAATGCCACATCAACATATCCACCCATATCACAACAAGAATATAGGAGCCCAAGCCCACCTTGGCAACAAAATCAAGAGCCTTTAAGTCTTAATGCCACCTTTGACAAGGGGAACACCAATCTAGTTCATGCACCCTTACCACCATCCAATCAAATGCCTATCCCCAAGCCACCATGTCCTAGTCCTAATTCATTGGTCTCTCCAACTTCTAACCAATCAAACTATTCATTACCCCCACCATCATCTAATCCTCCATCAAATCAATTCCCTAAATTTAGACATTTCAAAAGTAATCCTATGGAATTTCCTAAATCCACAATTCCACCTACAAAGGATGTGACCCAAGGGATACAAGCAAGGAATCAATTGTCACCATGTCATTCAACACATATACTTGAACATACAAAATATTCCTCAGACATCATGCCAAGTCCTTCAAGTCAATCATGTCATCCACAACCCCTTGACCCAATTCAAGAGTCTCCCCTCATAAGTCCAAGTCACCCTCTGTCATGCTCCTATGTTGTTGACCATCTAGAACATGTGGAAACATCAAGCCCTAGTCCTAATTAAGATCAAATCATTTTCATCCAACCTATCCATAATCTATATCTTTTCTATGATCAAGATGATATCCATAATGATGAAGAGCCTATCTATGAGCAACTTGATCCTATACCCATCCATGAGCAAGATATTCCAAATACACCTCTAGCTAGTCCTATCCATGATCCATCAACATCCACTTCCCATGATGAGACAAGTGGCTCCCAAGCAAACATAGAAGATCAAACAAATACCTTGGATCTAAGTGAACACAATGCTAATCAAGATCCTAATGATCCTCCATCACCCACTATCAACCCCATTGAAAGTCCTCCATCATATCATATTGGTCTTTCCACCCTCATTCATGAATGTTCCTCCTTAGAACAACAAAAACCATTATCTTTTGTTGTGTCATTTTCTCCATCCAATAAGGAACCCGTGTCTAGTGTTCCACCTACACCTATTCCCATTGTCCATTGCATACCCCAAGGACACCAATCTCAAGATGTTGGTAATTCCTCCATGCATCCTAAGTCCACCTCCCTCCATCATAAATCCTATCATACGCCTAAAACATATGTTTCCATCGTTCCTCCATCATCCTACAAATGTCAAAAGCATGTGACCATACACCTTACACCATCCACTTTTCCACCATTGCTTCCAACTCCTAATATCCCTCCATCCACTTTACCACCATTACTCCCAACACCTAATATCCCCACTATTCAATCCTCTTATCCATTCATCCATAAATACCCTAACATTCCTAATCATGACCAACAAATGCACACATTGTCTAAACATGAAGCTTACACTCATCCCACCATACCCATGGGATTCAAAAGCAAAAATTTCAATGCCTCTATCTATAAAGCCAAAAATCCTAAGGACCCTCATGCCTTAGGACATCGATACAAAAACTCAAAGAAAAATACATCTAAAAAGCTATATAAGCCCATACCTCCAAAAGAAAAGTCTAAAAACAAAATGGTTTGGGTACCTAAGCAAAAAGAAATCAAGTCAAATGAGGCATCCACATCACAAAAATCCCACCCATCCCCCCCATCCAAAATGCACATTCCATTCAAAAATATCAAATTCCTAAAACCCACAAGCAAAATAAGTCATAAAAATACTAAGTCTATGTGGGTACCTAAAACACTTCACCACCCATCTCCTAAGAAAACAACACCATTTCTTCCTACACCACCTTCCCATCAAAAGCTTCAAAGTTTATCACGATGTGTGCAACAATTGGTCATGATTCCATTCCCACATACCTCTATCTTTCCATCCCCCATCCACTATCCTGCATATCTTCCCCATCACATCCCTATGGTCCATGCTTTTGGCTAAGTCTCCCCATTCATCTTTTGCATAAGTCCCATATAATCCACTATTTTGCTCCATAATCCACATCATAATCCATCATCTACCTACTCCATCTCCCTTTCATGTCATCCCTTACCAACATCTATGAGTACATTTGACATGGTCCATGCAATGACATCCATCTCTAGTGGGACTATCACCTTTCATGGAACTAGACACTTGAGTCCCTCCTATCCATATTCCCCTTCTCCTATCCAAAAAGTCAAAAATTCAAAAAAAAGAAGAAGAAAAAGTAAAGAGAAATCCCTTCGTCCAACGGTGAAAACTTGGTAAACATGCGCCCTGGATAAGTACCATAATGAAAACCTAGCAAACAAGTGTCATGTGTAGGTTGATCTTCTATGTCACTTACACTTTGGGGCACAATGTCTTATCTATCCAACCTATCATTTTCATGGCACATCATTTCCATCCTACCTACCATCTTTTAGCCATCATACCTACCTATCATATTGAGTCCACTTATCCCCCCTTCTCCTTTTGATCTTGATGAAGATATAGGGGAAAAATGTTGAAACATGGTTTTTGGTTATCTCTTGACATACCTCATCCTTCTAACCAAGCCTATCATTATCCTATTGTCATAAGCTTTGTCATGGAAAATCCTAAGTATTGTACCTAGAATAGGGCATGCTATTCCTATGCGACATAGTCTTTGGAGATCACATCCTTGCTCTCTTATGATGCATACATCCTTTCCATCCATTCATCTATCATGAGCCTTTTTATCCCTTATCCTATTACCTACCCTTGCACCTAGACTTGGTTTTTCCCTTGTCATTGGTATCTAGCACAAAGGCTACCCAAATTTTCATCCATTACCACCTCAAAACATTTCAAAAATCCAAAAAAATCAAATATTCTCAAAATTCCAAAAAAATAAAATATTCTCAAAAATCCAAAAAAATCATAACATGTCAAAAATCCAAAAAAATCATAAAATGTTAAAAATCCCAAAAAAATCATAAATGTCAAAAATAAAAATAAAAATCAGAATATCTAAATAATTCTCAAAAATCCCAAGATCATGAGTTAGCATTCATCACGTCATTCAAATAAGGCAAACATAGTCACATCAATCCAATAAGTCAGACAATGTCCATCTTGTCAAACATTAGGTCACATTGGTCAAATAAGTTAGACAATGTCAATCTCCTCACACAAAGTCAGCTTTCGTCAGACATAGTCACACTCGAACACAAGAAATTCATCGAAACATCCGCATTCAAATCATGATCCAATAGACATTATATTCCAATCAGTCATTAAGTTAAACTAAGACAACATAGTCCAGTCAATCATTTAGTCGCATTAGTCAAATTGTCAAAACAATGTCAATCTCATCACTCTTTGGTCCTCTCCAAGATGTGTCCTTCTTGGACTTGGACCTCATCAAAATGTCATTTTTCTTTTCAGGATGTACCCTTCCTGACCTAAGGCACCGTACGTCAAACTATCAAACCATCAAACTGTTGAATTGTCAAACTATCATGCAAACAATCTTTGACAAGCAAATATTGGCAAACACATTGAATGGATGTTGATTTTTCTGGTCTATTTTGTCTCATCTTTGTCTATTTTTTTCTAGTCTTTTTTGTCTCTTGGTCATGTTACTAACTACCTTGAGGATGTCCCATGAAGAATTTAGAGGTGCGATGACGTCTCATGACCTTTTTTTTTTTTTTTTGACTATTGTCTACGGATTGTCTTAGCAAAAAGACTCCAGGGCAACTTGGCCCTTAGTATGAGCTAGGACATTCCTTGTTTGTGACTATTTGTTTTGCAAGTGGATGACCTTGCACACCTTGGTCTATGTCATACCATGGTGTTTGTTGTCCATTTGTGTCATTTTATCACCTAATGATGATCAGTGCAGAGTCTTGTCTGGCAAAATATGCATCTTTAAAGTTGTCTCCACTAACAACCATATCCTCCACACTAACATTTCTTCTATGTCGCTTACCTATTTTCCTCTTATCCATTTCGAGAGCATACCCGTGTTTGTCCAACCCGCATATCCTCTCAAGGGGGCATCATCATTCCACTCTTATTTTATCATCATCCTATCCTCCTATCATCATCCATTTTCCTCTATCCACACCTTAGCTTCTTTGAAATGATGTTACTTGACACAAATCTCATCATCTCGAACATCATCTCAAAGAGGGGAAAAATGTAGACACTAAAAATTGTCCTTGGCTTGCGACTCTTAGATTCTTCATCATTTCCCCTTTCATTCTTCATAATTAAATAATTGTTAATTATTTAATTATTTTCTAAAGTCATAATTCTTCTATTAATTAAATAATTTTAATTATTTAATTAATTCATTTTTTATCTTTATTTCTTCCTGATTAATTAAATAACTTTTATTTATTTAATTACGTCACTAATTAAGTCCTCTTCTTTCTAAAATTAAATAAATTCTTACTTATTTCATTTTTTTCCACTTTCCACTATAATTAAATAATTATTTTAATTATTTAATTATTCACTAGCCTCTTCTCTCCTAAATTAAATAAATTTTATTTATTTAATTTGGTCTACTCTCTTGAATTTTGAATTAAATCATTATTTAATTCAAAATGATTCATTTTCTCACATTCCTCTATAATTAAATAACTATTTTAATTATTTAATTATTCATTGGCCACCTAGATTAAATAATTTTTATTATTTAATTTCTCCTATCATCTCTTTATTTGTGCCAATCCTATCTTCCACATCAAATATTATCTCTTGACATCTCATTTAATTTCAGCCCTTGATTGAATTATTTTATAATTTAATCTTAGCCATTCATCTTTATCATTTGCCCTAATTTTGTCCTAACCCTAGTCCATACTACAACTTTCAATCTTGGCCATTGATTAAGACATCTTATTGACATCCAATCTCAACCGTCAATCCAAATCAGACATTTCCTATAAATAAACTCTCTCATAATCCATTTGGGGGGTTGTTTTCTTCAAGTATTCTTATGCTGTCAAAATCATTCTTGAGTCTTTCATCCATTTCTATCTATTGTCATTCATCCACACATATTATGCAAGTACATGATGCTAGTGTGAGACAACAATCTTCAATATTTTGCGAGGCACTTGTCATAGGCTTATTATTGCACACTCAAATCTAAGGGCAATTATCATATTTAAGCAAAATGGAGAAGAGCAATGGAGGTGAATCAATGGTGGCATGAAGATTTGGTAATATTGTTTTATGCTTTATGTCTTTATGCTTATTTGTGCTTCATTGTTTATTAGGGTTTGATTTATATGCTTTATTGCATTAACCATAATATTTTTTCCCTAATTACACAAACGATACTCTAAATCATTTAATTAGACCATTCCCCTTAATTTTCCTAAATATGAGCAACTCAAATTTAGCCTTCTCAAATTCCTATTTCACTTATCCACTTAATCAACTAATCACATGAAAATAATATACTTTTATAATAACCTCATTAGTAATAAACATATATATGTATGTTATTATAATAATATTATTTATGATCAAATTATATTATATTAGCATATATATATACAAACATACACAAGCATACATTTATAAAGAGATAATTATAACTGATAGACTTAACATGCAATTTTATGAACCAAATACCAACATAGAACAATTCTATCATTTGCTGATTAGAAACAAAGGATACAAGTAATATGTCTTTAACCTTAAGCAAAGAAAACAGAGGATCAATTGTGTCCATCAGGTTCAATACAAATAGAAAACTTAAGGAATAGTTTAAACTAAATAAAATACAAAATTATAAAACACTAAATCACCATCAACTAGCAGTTAAGAAAACAAGGTGCACCAAAATCAGAAGGGGAGGAGAGACTTAAGACACGCTACATCCTGCATCAAACCAAATGTCAAGCAACATGTATATCCAATAACAGTCACACTATGAGAGGAAGTTGCAGCATAGCAGGGTGCTCACGGACAAGCGATGCTACACCATCCTCTCACCAAGACTCCATCCAATAAATAATTCATCATAAATATCATAAAGCAAACATTAATCAATTGCATAATAGCATAGTACTACATCCATAAGATAAACATAACCAGTTAAATCCAAACACAACAACAAACACCATGTATCTGCATGACATAAACGTCATAAAAGAATATCATAATCATCTGAGTCCACTAAACTGTCAACCAACCAAATCAAAATAGCGAACAACCACTAACATAGTCTCATGGTACACAACAAAACATAAAAAGTGTCAGAATAGTAACAACGACATGAGAGGCATAACATTCAATCAGTTTGAACACATAACTATAGTTAAATTATGAAATTCATTCCTTAAATAAAAATATTTGTGCTTATTCATGGCATGTGTAAGTCATACAAGCTCGCAAGAACGACTCTATTCATTAAACTAATGGATCACATAGATCCTTATTCATGATTTCACTTTCCCTTTACTAAGAAACTATTCACTATCAGTTAGAGGACACTCCTCTGGCTCCTCATCTGAATCCATCACAACTTTTTTGGAAGTGGAGGAATGTGCACATAGGCACTCCTTTTCCACCTTCATTAATTTGGGTATGTTGGGTCCACACCCAAATGACCAATCACAAATTGTTTACGGCTTCCTAGCTCTAGCAATGTTCTTAGGCCCATCGACCTTCTTGCCCTTTTCTATTTTGATTTGAATGAAGGAATGCACCAAGGTTTCATTGTCATAAATCTCAGGTTGGTCATTACATGTTGGTTTCAATTCAACAACAACTTTCCCTTTTATAATCTTAACTGCTTTCCCCTTCTTCCTTCCAGATTTTGACCCTCCCATGCCTGCATTCAAAATAGGTTCATTAGACTTAAAATAAAATCTGAGGGTTGACTAAACCTAAGTTTGACCACTGAGGTCTCCTAGGCCTAGAGCTAAACCCTATGCTTCAAATAAACATAACATTTTTTAGCACTTAAATCACACTTTTCCACACACACATAACTCACTTCATAGGGAAACACACCACAAGTCAACTCAAGGGTTCATAATGCATCCCTGGTAGGAAGAATATTAGTGCATTGCACACTAAATCGAGGGTCCTATTCTTTCCACTAGTTTTCTACACCATTGAATGAACACCATCCAGTTACAAACTCGGACTGCTAAGCGAGAACGGTAGAACAGTGAAAACCTAAACTCAAGGGTCTAAGTGAAAGGTTACACAATGGGCTCAATAACTTTGAGTACCCAGTGTTTGACAACCTGGCTTTGATACCAAGCTGTAACGCCCCGCCACACGAACCCTAAAGGACAACTTAAACTAACAAATTATAGCACAATTTTTTTTTTTGAAAGTAAAACATAGCATAAGATGAACATTAACAAACAACACATGTAATGCAATTATACATATACAACATTTACTACATCCTCTAGGGTACACGTGACTGTATTACTAAATGTAAACCCATACCAAAACAATGATTAACTAACTACAAGTATTCCACTTAACCATTATATAGAATTAATAATCAACAAATGTAAATCCATAACGTTATATAAATAAAACCCATACATCACATCTATGAACATAATTATAAATATTACCACAGATACAACACAATTAAAGAATCATATATTATGAAGCAATAACCACATAATAGCACCAAAAATCTATAATCATAACACGAACAAGAAGCATCCATCAATGACCATAAGATAACGCCAGAGGCTATAATCATCACATTTATAATATGAAGATACATCTTTCAAGATTTACATCAATACAATATTGCTTCCCAACATGAACGGGAAGGGTACAATAACATGGAACAATCCAATTGAATTTATGAATAAAAGCATCAAGATTGGTTCCAACTCTGGAACATCTTTGAAGTCACTGCAACTTGTACAACTCTACACATCTCAATCCTTGGTTGGGGACCCATGGGGTGCATAGGACATTTTTCCTGACCATGTGGGCCCGAAGGCCCACCCCCCATGCTAGGAGTTGACAAGAAAGACCCTCAACCAAGACAGTCAAGTGAACAATGACAAACAAGACTCCATGACAAGAGCAACAACAAACACAAGACAACATCCACTTCTAGAGGGACAAGGCAACAAGGGAAAAAAAAAAACAAACATGCAAGGTTTCTAAAGGGTAGAGTGTCATCACATGGCTCGACATGGGTTACCCAATGCAGATCTTCATAGGTTACCAGCCCCCATCCTAGGTTACCCTGGCAATCTCAATCGATCCTTGACCCCCATCCTCACATGCAGAATCAACTCACCTTTCATGAAGACAAGGTAGTTTATTTTCCATTTCAGGCCTTCTCGTCTCATCCCAAGCCTAAACGAGCGCTTGGTCCATGAGAGAGGCATCCATTATCTTTTATTAGTGTGAATTACTACCCACCCCCTAAATATTTATTAGGTTTTCACTTGATTAACTCAACTTCCACACAAGTTACCGAGGACACCACTTAGGGTTCCGGCCCCCGTGGGAAGCCACTCTCCCTACTAGCAACAAAACTCGAAAACAAAAATGGGGCAATCCAACTTGTACAAACTATCAATTCAAATAAGTAAATTCATCAAGTGAGGCATGCACCTTCTCACGCTAACACTTTAGAGTAAAGAAAACCACTTTCAAGTGCAACGCTAAACCCACCAAAATCAAATCAAGCATAAGAGCATCCAATCACATAACCAAAATGGAAACCAAATATGAAGCAACATATTATTTCCCCTCCTCTGGAAGCCCAAGAAGAACAACTACCCAAAAACCCACAAACAAGGGTAAATCAAAGCAACACGAACAAGCAATCACAACAACCATGGAATTCACTTTTCCAAGCAACCTCACATTATCAAGTATACATAAAGACATCCCTTCCACATGTTATACTACCAAGTCATCTATCAATAAATCAAATTTATTTAAGTTAAACAACCTATCAATTTCTTAACAACTTACTCTAATAAAAAGATCATATATCACAAATAACGATAACCAAAAGTAAACCCTAACAACAATCTACTTTTTAGTTGATATTTTTATGCAGTTATTCCATTTTAAATTCTATAACCCGATAACATTACCACTCTACCATCCACTAATTTATATAAACAATATATTCATAAATTATCATAGGTAGCAATCTATTAAGCAATTATATAAGTATATATATGTATTCGTTAACTTGACCTATTCTTTTCTTTTCTAATAGAATTTTCCATGATTTAAATATAATATCTCTATTGCTATTTCTACCTCTATTATGAAATCATTAAATAATTAAAGACAATTATATAACATATTTTATAAGTATCTCACTAAGAAAGTTACAACCTTTAATGAACACAAAAATCAATTCAAACTTTAAGTCTATTTATATAATAAATCATCTTTCTTCCATGCTTAATTTAACAAATGATACTATAAATCATTTAATTAGACCAATCCCCTTAATTATCCTAAATATGAGAAACTCAAATTTAGCCTTCTCAAATTCTCATTTCACTTATCCACTTAATCAACTAATCACATGAAAATAATATACTTTTATAATAACCTCATTAGTAATACACATATATATGTATATTATTATAATAATATTATTTATGATCAAATTATATTATATTAGCATATATATATATATATATACAAACATACACAAGTATACATTTATAAAGACATAATTATAACCGAAATATTTAACATGCAATTTTATGAACCAAATACCAACATAGAACAATTCTATCATTCGCTAATTAGAAACAGATGATACAAGTAATATATTTCTTTAACCTTAAGCAAGGAAAACAGAGGATCGATTGTGTCCATCGGGTTCAATACAAATAGAAGACTTAAGGAATACTTTAAATAAAATAAAATACCAAATTATAGAACACTAAATCACCATCAACTGGCAGTTAAGAAAACAAGGTGCGCCAAAATCAAAAGGGGAGGAGAGACTTAAGACAAGTTGGAGACCTAAATGTTTATACAAATGCCATAAAAATTTTGAGCAAGAATTTCAGTTGGGAATTAAAATAAAATAAAAGAATCGATAGAGGATTTAATGGTAACAAAAATGCTAAGGGGTCAAAAGCTTATGCAAACTATATCGACGCCAAATCTGATTGCAGCATCTAGAGACTACAAGTAGCATGACTCATAAAGAGTGAAATTACCACTATCGATTAGCAAAAACAAACTGAGGAGAATCAAACTAAAGAAGATTATGGGGAATGCACCAAAACAAGAAAATTGAGGAGAATCAAACTAAAGAAGATTATGGGGAATGCAACTAGGAGTATCGATTTCCACTATTTTCAAAACATTCAACAAGAAACAAAGGAAAAAGAAATCATTGAATTTCAATCTTCAACAAAAAAACATCTAAACTATGGTTCATATTTGCTCAAATTTAGAAAATTTGGTACCCGGATTCGATTGATCGAGATGGATGTGAATTTGACGCAAGTTCTGGATTTTCCAAACTACAGCTTCAATCCTTTTGCTACGTTTTTCTACTTCTTCAGAAACCCCAAAATAATATCAAGCAGATAATTTATAGAATAATGTTGCAGATACAAAAATTTTCATTCCAAAACAAAATCAACTGATTCCCCTTTTTCCCAAAGTTGATCATATTAAAACAAATATAGAGAGATTTTGGCAATAAAACAAGTTCCCAATTTGACAACCTGATTTAAGTCATGCATGTGCACACATGGTCTTTTCCACCTTTTTTCCATTTTGAACTCGATTTTTCATCCATTCAAACTCTTATCTTCTTTATTTATTTTAAAGTCACATTATTTTTCCATAATTAACCGATTATCCTTTCATGATGATAAATTATTAAAATATAATTTAAAATAGTACAATTTAATCTAATTATTAATAAAACATTTAATTTTTTTAACAAAGCAATTTAATTTAATCATTTATTACAAACCATATCATTTATACTTCATAAAATTAATTTATTTAATTATCATTTTAATTTCCAAATCTATTTAATTTACCTTGTAAATCAATTTTAATTTAATTAATTTATTAAAAAAACCATTAAAATATTAAGTTTGCCAATAACAAACTTACTCGGTGTCAAGGATGACCAAAATAGAGGGGCACTACACATGGAAAAATAGAAAAATACTTTTAAAAAAAATGTGCACTAGGTATTGATGTCCTTGTTTTAAAAAATTATTTTTGGATAAATATAGAAAAAAATATGTGGTATGGAATAAACCTATGTCTAAATAATTAGTAATATCACTTCAATAATTAATTAAAAATAAAATATGTAAGAAAAAATTATAAAATAATGTGTAGCTGGGCTGATACTGTCGAGGTAATAATGTGTTATTTCGCTTTTGATGGCAAGTTTTCTACTCTTTTTAGATACAATTTTATTTTGTTTAATCATTTTAGGCATAAGAAAAAAGTTTCCTTTCCATATTATCTATTGGCCTCTTTGGAGTGTGGTATTAGAGACTATAGGAAAAACCCCAAGTTTCCTATTTTGCATGAAGGCCTAATATTGTTAATAATGGAGCATGTTAAGACTTTGTATACCCTAACTAAGCCTAAAAATTCTAAACCCCACTTGGGAAAATTCCCTCATGTTGAGTAGCTTTAAAATTCATATGAGACAGGAGATAATATGGAGGAGAATGAGTGGGTTATTGAGGAAGAAGATGGGGATTCTATGGATATTTTCTCTAATCCTCCCTCAAAAGATGTTTCCAAAACCAAGAAGGTCTCTAAGAAACATGAAAAGCCTCAAATATCCTAGTCTGGTGTCTCCATTACTGAGGATGAGGAATTGGAGACCAATTTTCTTTATTCCACTACTAAAAGGAATAAATCTAAACCTGATAAGGGAGTGGTCGAGGGTCATGAGGAAATGGAGACTAATTTTTCTTCTATTGCTGAAAGGAAGAAATCTAAACCTAATAAGGGGTTTATCGAGGGTAATGTGGTGGGGAAGAAACCTAGTGTTGATAAGGGGAAGAAGAATCCCTTTGTAGGAGTGAAGGAAATAGATAAGCCTAAAATAAAATTGATGGAAGATTCAGGTAAAGTCCAAGAGAAAGCCAAAGGTAAAGAGATTTTGGGTGATGATATGCCATATGAGGAATAGGGAACCCCTCCACATGATTTTTTTGAAGACCTTAATGTTTTTAATTGTAATAGGGGGGATATTTATAATGTTCTAGGTCTGGCTAAGGAGGGTGAAGTGAATTATTTCAAAATGTATAAGTAGTTTTTTATGGAAATAAATCAAATTAATGTGAAGGTTTGGTCTCTAAAAAAAAGGGTCAAGAAGAAGGATTCCAATAAGGATGTGTCTATAAATATGATCAAGAACAACAAAATACTTGGTATCCTTCAAGAGGTGGAAAAATATGTGAGCCTAATGAAGAATAAATATGAGTCTTGTATCACAATGTTAGAGGATAAAATTCAAAAATTCCATCAGAACCTTGAGAAGGTGGTGCAAGTTTGTCAAACTACACTTGTGAATAGTGTTGAGGGGTTTTTCATCTTGAATGAGAAAGTTAAAAATTTGAAAGATGAGTACTTGGTAGAGCTATTGAAGGACACTAATGTTATTGATGATTTATTAAAGGAAAACATGGATCTCATTCTGTTGGAGTGGGTCAAAGTACTTGTACTCACAGTCACTCCAAGAAACCCTTGGATTTCCAAAAGAAAGAGTTGTTGGAGGTGGTCGACCTTCACAATCATCTATACAAGGACTTATAGTAGGTTGTTCTATTTTTATTTTTTTATGGTTTTTGATGGTTTTCTTATGGTTGGCAGGCAGTTGGTTCTATTTTTATCTTTGGTAGCATCTTTTTTGTAAAGGGTTTTGGGTCCCTTCAAAACCTATTTTACCTTTAATAGATAAAATAAATTATGAAATAATATTTTCACACTAGATATTTTTGTTACCAATTTACATTTAAGAATATATAGTTTAATCCTATTTTGTATAAAGAGTTATGCAATATGGAATAAATGTCACTTTTAAAAATATTGTTAACTATAAAAAACAAGTTATTAAAAGTTACATTTTTTCTTACAAATCATTCTTTAAAATTAAGAAAAATAGTTAGAATCTACACAAGAATCTCAAAAATCACTACTTCACACCATCTTTAAATTCTTAATAGTTTAGCTGCTATGAGTGACAAAAGGTGAAATTTTGGTTAAAAATGTTGATTTCAATGTCCCACTTTGGCCAAAAAGTGGGACACACTATTTTGGGATCACCCCATATGATTTATATGCCATCACTTTTTTTTTTGTGAATATTCTCTACTTTTCTACACTGACATGCCCAAAGATCTATTTTGATTTACTACTAGTTTAATATTCTCTCTAGCATTGTGTTTTATTCCAACAAGAATTGTCTAGAGAGTTCAATAATATATAACAATTGCATATTTTAATAAAAAAATTATTATTTTCTCTATATTATTAAAAATATATATATTAGGCTGATTTGATCTACAATTTTTTTAATTGTGCAGTATTTTTTTTAATTGACCAATGATATAGAAATCATGTGGGAATAGGCCTATAGTAATATTGGCCCATAGGCCCTTGGTCATGTCCAACCCTTCAAGGCTTAATTTGTAGGAGGTCACCACCATAGCTCCACCCACATAGGGCACCAGTATTGGCTTCTTAGCCCATTCACCACTACCACCCCACTAGAGCACCACTAATTCCTACAACCACCTGTCTATCATTCTTGCACCACTAGTTTCTCAAGAATCACTACCCAAGTACTAGAGGGATACCTACCCCTAATTATATAGTTCCATAAGGTGCCTTTTTTTGGCATATCTTAGGCATACAAAGTCAAAATTTTAAAATGGTTATGAGCACTATCTAATGGCACTAGTTATTTTTTCAATTTTTTTTGTTGGTCCATTTTATTATTTTTGAAGTTGAGATTATAAATTTCACCTATTATCTCTATTTTTAAATATTGAATAGGCATTGGAAATGAATTAATCAATTCTTCATATCCATCCATGTAATTATTTTAGACTCATCTCTAGGCATATTTTATTTAGTTTGTCGGTTTTATTCTTTTTATTATCCAAGACATGTTGGCACCTAGAGAAGTATTATTTTCTTAAGTAGACTTTAGTTTAGCTCACCAATATATATTGATATTACCAATCTTTCCTTTTATTATTTGAGGAGGTATCAAGGGTTTTCTTACTAATCTTTCTATGGCAATCCTGTATAAAGATAATTATGATTCTTGGCCAAAGAGCATCCTAACACATTTTAGGTGACTCAAAGTTTTTACTTGTTTTTATCAACTCATATGTGAACCAAATACACCTAGGAGGAAGTATATATGGGGAAATAATACTCATCATGTTATAATATTAATTTGTTCCAATGTTTATTATTATACTTTGTGTTTTATTTCAAATATCAAGTGCTTGTACGCACACTTTGGACAGAGATTTGGGATCTATATAATAGAGACTATTATGTGTCACCATTCCTAGGTAATCACATTGTGGATTTCCTCATTCCCATTGATGATGCAGATAATTATACCCTTTAACAATAATGCTTTATAGGATATTAAATATTTTCAAGGCCTTGAAAATTTTGATTATACAAAGAGTTCTCTTGTTGCTCCTCCTTATTCTACTATTGAGATTACATCTCCTTATCACCTATTTCTACTTCAAATTCTAGTGTTGATTCTTGAGATATTAGTGCAATTATTTTCCAAATCCACTTCATTAGTATTCATATTTATCAAAAATTTCATCCTTGTTTGTGGAGTATCACTTATCAAATTTGGAAAATACATTAGATTATTTGTGTTTCCTCTTTGATGGTAATGAATTGTCACATATTCTATGTTTTTTAATGTAGTTCAAATATTTCCCTCTCTTGGTTCCACTTATCTAATTGGGTATTTAATTCCTATTTTGGAGGAGATGTTTTTAACCAACATGAGTACATTATCTTTTTATTTAGAGGAAAACATTTGGATTTGGGTTCCCAATTAATCTAGGTTGTGAGAATGGCTTCTACAATCACCTGTGGATCCATTTTTACCAAGGGGAGAAATGTTGTTTATAGGTAGTAGCTTTTTTCCATCTACATGCACTTATCATTAGCACTACAACTACTTCTAGTATGGAATTTAGAATCCCATTCATTCACTCTCTCTTATGGGGGTGTTCTTTATGTATTTGCAATGGATTTAATTGTTTTTGATCCATCACTTGTACATACCTATTATTTTTTCTCTTTTAGCCAAAAGCTTACTCCCACTAGGATTTTCTCCTTTTCTTCTATTATGGAGGTCTTTTTTGTAAATGGGTACCTAAACATACCTTGTTATCAAGACCTATATTGTATTTTATCTTATGTGTAGCCTCCCTAAAATGAACTTATGGATGGACCATGTTAGTGTGAAATTATATTCAAATTTTTATAAGTCGTCATTAATTAAAATTTTATTTTCATATGTTTTTTTTCAATCTCATCATTTTTTTCTAGTTAGATTCCCATTGTATTTTTCTACTCTCTCTAATTTTGGAAAATTTTGATGTATTTATTACTATAATTACTCAGTTTCTAAGTATTTCTCATGAATGAATTGCATTTGATTACATTTTTATTATCTTTTTATGATTTTCTCTCTTGTAGAAGTAGTATAGAAATTATTAGTTTTAACAAGTACAAGTCTCATAGTTGAAGTGAAAAATATATCTCATGTTAAAGCAAAGTGCCAAGGTGTTTACATTAACCAAAAAAAATCATTAGAAAATTATTATTAATTATGTGAAACACCATTTAGATTCATCAAATACTCAAGCATTAAATATAAAATTATGAGATAATAAAGTTAACAATTGAAAAGCAACAAAAATGAACACTAAAAGAATTTGAATTTTATTTTATTGAGTGGATGTTTATGTTTACAAACATTAACAATGTAACATCTTTACATATGTATACATCTCATTGGGAGGGAATATGAACAATTTTCCATCCAATAAACCATATAGGAAAAAATGTACAAAAGAATGTGAAGAGTCACATGACTTATACTTTTAAAATTATAATATTTCATTATTATTGAGCTAAAAATTTATTGGCATAAGCATGACATTCATCCTTTTGTAAGTCTTCTATCATTTTCTATATATTTTTCAAGATATTGGCCCTTTCACATGTATAAATCTTAATACACATGTAGCTTTTATGAGAATGGGAATTTAAAAAGACATACATCCAAAATATTCATATAGGATAAAACCCTAGGAATTCCAAGAGTTATGTGCCTTAATTTTGAAATTACAAGGCCTTACTAAAGAAAATAGTAATTTAATAACTTTGAATATCACTATTTGAGTTGAATCTAGTGAATTTAAAGATAGTGTTGCCATGGACAATAAACACATCATATCAATTTTCACCCATACCTATTCCTAGATCTCACATATCTTTGGAATATCTTTTGTTAGAGTAAAGAGGAAAATCCCCTAATAATTAAGTAATCATTAATTATTTATTAGGACATTTTTACTTTATACACTTAAGCTAAACTTGGGAAATTACTTTTATTATTAAATCTAACTATTTTTAGGTCATTTTGTTAGCATAAGATGAAGATACTTGTTATGATCTTATCTAATCCTCATCTAGGGTTTAATCTAGATTTTTTTCCTTTTATAAGCATTCATTATTCATTATTGTAAATTATCTAGGCTATCTAGATTCATTAATACAAAAGACATTATGATTTTCTTGATCAATCTCTTCTCAAGGTTGCATAAAAAAATCATGATTTTTCTCTCAATGTGAGGAATTTTGGTTGAAGTGATTTTTGGGAGTGGGGGCTCACTATAAAATCTAACATGCTATTAGAGCACCAAATCTATGACTTCCTATCCAAACTTTGAGAGATCCAACATTGAGGGAAAAATCAGCTCATCCTGAAGTGAAATATACATCACTTTTGTGTCTACAACGGCTAAAACCCCTAAGACTTCTTGTCAATTTTCCAAAATCAAAGAAAATGATTAAAACAAAATAGAGGTAAGACAAATTAGTATAAAAATTTGTATGAATATATGGATGTGTAAAATTGTATGACTCTATACCATCTTGCCACCATTAATTTGTGCTTTGTTGATTGATATGTTTCAAGATTTTCACAAAAATATTTTATTTTAATTTTTTTTACATAATTAAAAATAAATAAATATTTTTTTTGTAGGGTAAGAATCATAACCTGCCCATGTGCATTGTGTATAGGCTATAACAACCAATGAATATCTCATTCCCTTGATCTTATTATAGTCCTATAGGAAACAACTAAATATTACTGGTGGAAATTCTTGATCAACAACATATACCCTCACTAGCCACCATATCTCCACTAACGACCCATATAGCCCCATGGTAGTGATGGTTAAATTTTCAATGATAATAATACCCCCAAACATTTTTCCTATTAACCATTATCATTGAAAACTAAGAAGTAATTAACTATTCGACAATTCACCCCATTTTAGAAACTTCTAACAAGAAACCAAAAAATATTTTAGGGATTCTCCTACATATTTTAGCTAACTAGAGGATTCTAGCAGGTGAAAAAAAACCAACAACTAAAACAAAATATTCTAAACTTTGACTAGCATATTTCAATGACCTTTTTCTAGCATAATAGGGTATTCTACAAATTGAGGGAATATTTTGATAACTTATAATTTTTGGCATCAGCTTTCTAATGAATGAAATCAACATTGTACCATTGACCCAATCCCTTTCTAGCCCTAATTTTCCAAAAGGAGTTTATTTTGTTTTTCATAACAGGCATACGATGTTGGATTTTGGTAAACAATATATCATCAAATAGTTGGTTCTATATACTCATCATCATATTTTGTTATTATACATTTTATCACTTGTTGAAGTCAAACCATCAACTTTGGGTTTCAAGATCATAAATTTTTCCAATATCTATATTTTTTGTGATTCTTGTGACATTGAAAAGGTATTTCAAATCTCTTCATATCTATCTATGCAATTTTTCTACAATCTTCATAAGTACATTTTATTCATGTTTTTGTTATTTCACATTTTGGTTGAATATTTAGACATATTGACTATTGATGGGTGTTTTATGCACTTCTCAACACAAGTAATGCACACGTACATCACCTCTCTTGAAAGACAATCTTCCACAATCAGATTGTAAAACACTATCCAAAGGTATCTAATGTTAGGTCTTGACAGTGCTTGGAATATCTCAGTTGTTTCGTGTGATTTGTTGGAAGCACAAAGTGGACTTACGAATGAGTTACAAAGTGTAGGAAGTTGGGTTTGCAAATAGAATTCTTAAAATGTAGAATTTGTTGTGCAGTTGTTGCAGGTTCAAATAGCAGTCTAGAACTCCATTTCATCATCATATTTGGCTTTACAATGTGCAATGAACCTTGCCTAAGGTTACTATTAAAAAAAAAGAAAAAAAGGCAAGGAAGAGAGGGAGTTCCTAAACCTGAAACTATGAATGAACAGTAATCATGGAGGCTGCTACAATAGACAAACTTCCTAAACTGGGTTTTGCTTGACCAAGAGAAGTCTACAGTTACACAAAACCAGTGCAATCTTCTAAGGACTACATATATTCAACCATTCATTCACCATAAGCATGAATAAAAGATAGAAGTTTATAGCAGATTTTAGTTTGTGCCCAGACTAACTTTACATAGCCATTTATCATCAATAAACAACAAAAAGTATGGAAAAGGAAGGTTGCCAACACACAACATAATTCTTCAAAATCATTGAACAACATTAACTAATCTACTAAAGTAAGCTAGAACATGTAAAATAGAAAAGTAAATATACTCAAGTTAACTAACTATGAGAGAAGAACCATGTAACATGCAACTAAAACTCAAGAATTCACCAAAATCCAATGAACTTCTATTAAAATTTTAACAGCATTCCTTAACAACTCAACTCTCTCTTGAAAATGAGAGGAGACCCCCTATTTATAGTGTCCAAAAAGCAAAATGAATGGCCAAGATTGATTTGCATTGTGTGGCCAAGATTCACTACAAACTAGGGTTTCACCTATAGACATCCAAATTTGGACAATTAATTTATCCAAATTTATCACTTTTCATCTAAACATCCTCTTATCCAAGTTAATTAAGTAATATTACTATTATTTAATTAATATCCTTAATTCTGCCAAATCCCTAAGGTATTTAATTAATAATTAAATACCTTACCCTCATTAATCCTCTTTTCATCAAATGAATTAAATAAATATTACATTTATTTAATTCCACACATGTCATTTTCATCTAATCCTAATCCATCTCCTAATCTCTTTATTAAGGATGTGTCACATCCTCCAACTTTTGCAAGTTGGCTTCTAATCCACATTAATCCCTAATTATCCTCTAATTACTAATTAGTTAAACCTAATTAGTACTTTGGTCAACTCTCCCAACCCCCCAAAGAATTTTTAATTCCTTTTTATTCACCCTAGGCTCCTCTCTTCCCCATGTGAATTTTTAATTCACTTTTATTATTCCTAGAATCCCCTTTTCCCATGCATCTTCTAGAACCTTTGACTTGTCACATCAAGTCACATGTGACAAATTCCCACCTTTTGGGAACCTTGTCTTATCCACTAGATTCTTCCAATCATTGTGAATTTTTAATTCACTTTTATTCTCCCAAAGCTTTCCCTCTCCCCATGTGATAATTGAAAGGTCACATCAAAGTACTTGGAAGGTACTTGTCCTTCCTCCACATCATGTACCTCTCTTCCACATCACCTACACATCATCCTACCTTTATCCACTTCACATTCCACATGTCAAAATGTGAGGGCTTGTGAGTTCTCAACTCACCTTAGTCCTTCATCTTGACTTTGTTGGATAAATCACAACCATTGAATTCTCTAGAGAATTCAAGATCCTCTATAAATACCCCATCCTCTAAGGCATTTTAGAGACTTAGCTATTTTGCAACTAAATGCTGCCATTTTGTGCACTCATCTAGCCATCAACTTTCATCTATTTGCATCTACATTCAAGCATATAGTCAAGACTTGCATTTAGCCATATCAATAGCCATCAAAGAGCATAAAAATTAATCCAAAGCAAGGACCAACTAAGGAGTTTCAGCTGCGAAAAGGGAGGTATATCTATTTATCTTCATTTAACACTTTCCTCTTTGCATTTACAAATTTCTTAGGCTAATATTGAGGTGTTTCCTTATGTTTTTCCATTGCATTTTAATTGCTTAGAATAGGTTAGACATTTAGGACATCACATTTCTGGCACACCCGGTGGGACCCACAAGTGGGTTCCTATATTTCACGCTTGCTGTTGTTAAGTTTTTTGCAGGAATACGTCGCGGAAGGGCGACTACGCCCCTAATTTTTTGCAGTGGGGTGATTACGCCCCTGACTTTCTGCAGTGGGGTGATTACGCCCCTGATTTTTTGTATTGGGGTGATTACACCCCTGATTTTCCACAGTGGGGTGATTACGCCCCTGATTTTCCGCAGTGGGGCGATTACACCCCTAATTTTCCACAGTGGGGCGATTACGCCCTTGATTTTTTGTAGTGGGGTGATTATGCCCTTGATTTTCCATAGTGGGGTGACTACGCCCCTGATTTTCTATAGAAGGGTGAATACGCCCCCTCCTTGACCAAAATTTTTGGCTAACACTTTTTCTGCATAAGGGTGACTACGCCCCCTCCTTGACCAAAATTTTTGGCTAACACTTTTTTTTGCAAAAAGGCGACTACGCCCCCTGGGCTAAAATTTTTGTGCTAACACTTTTCTGCATTGGGGCGACTACGCCCCTAATTTTCCATAGTGGGGAAACTATGCCCCTGATTTTCCACAGTGGGGCGATTACACCCTTGATTTTTTGTAGTGGGGTGACTACGCCCCTGATTTTCTGTAGTGAGGCGACTGTGCCCCTGATTTACTACAGAAGGGTGATTGCACCCCCTTGTCACCATGAAGCAACACATTTTGAAAGCATATTTTTGTGAAGTTGATGAAGAAACTGGAATAAAACATCTAACATTTGCTTGCAGGGCTATCTGTTCGCTCAAACTTTTTAAAATATCCTTAATGTTTGCTTTAATCTAAGAACATAGTTTAATTAGGGGGAGTAATATTCATTGCTTATTGTGTCTATCTTTTTTGTTACCTAAAGGGAGCATTAGCTTGTTTTTGCTTTCCCCTTGCACTTCGTGTGAGCCTGGGGAGTAGTTGGAAACAATTAGTGCTTTCTTTCTAGTGGGACCTGCTTGGGGATTTCATCACCCCATGGGACAATTCCAACCATGCATTCCGATGGGGTATATAAAGGGGGGAGAGTGAAAGCTATACCCCAATCCAGTCACGTTGTAATTGGCAGAGCGTCAAAGCTAGGGTGATACCTAGATAGACATGAAGAGTTGGTCTGAGCCCTTCAGTATCTCGCTGGGGTTCCTGACTCATGCTTGTGATGGGCTGGTGTTCACGGTTGTGCCTCACATACCGAGAGTATATCGAGGACTCCTTATACACCTTGTGCATCCTAGATTAAGACCTATTTGGCCATACCCTTAACACTAATCATAGGATTGTGTTTGCTTGAGAGTGTTTTCTTGTCAGAAACTAGTGAAATTTTTGACAAATTGGCCTTATCATTGTCATTTTAAAGTCTTTTCCATAGAAATTTTGGTATCACATCACCTACCCCCAAATATATTACAATTTAAAATTACAATCTTGTTATTTTCCCTATTTTGTCTTCTTGTGGCAGCACTGTAGCTCTTTTGTCTTTTGTCGATTTCCTTTTACTATAGCTACATTGCAAGGAATTCAGCATCAATCATACGAATTCCTTCATTCCTCTTTAAGGTGGCATACTCCACAAACTTGCTAATCAATCCCCAAAGCTTATCCCACTCCAATATATCTAATTGAATCACCTGGAAGTTAAATTTTCTAGATTTATTTGTGAGGTCATGCGAGCCCTTGTCATATTTTTGTGCATTCTTAATCACCTGCTTGGAATGAGCAAAGGATCGAGCAGCAAAACCCATGCAATTTGGCATTAGTGTATCCACAATCTCGTTCTCCATTTTCTTGTGAAATTAGGGCTTTATCTTTTCTAGTTCTAACTTGATGGTGGGTAAATCAAATTTTGTCATCAGCCTTGTGTATTCTTCACAAGTAGCCCAGATTTCCTTGATGCAATCAATCTCAAGCTCCTCCTCATGGAGCACTTGTTCTAACACCTCCTTTTTGTGGTCAAGGCTCAATTTCCACGTCTCCATGAGCCAATGATTTCCTTTTACCAAAGAAAACTCCTTTTCCTAGGATCCATCAGGTACCTTGAGGATAGCCTCAAGTTTGGGGTACGTGATCCTATATAACACGAGGAAGTCAATGCAGAACTTTCTTATTCCCTTGAGTATCTTTCACACTTCTAGGAACTTGTTTATTGTTTTAACCACATGGTCGAAGCCCATGTTACCGTTGTAGAGTACTTTCCAGAACCAATCCTTTATGGCCTTCATCCAGTTTTTCCTTTTCTCAAGCTTATTAATTTTTTCCTTGGACAATAGTTCTAGCAGTGTTGAGGATGTGGTAGGAAGCTCTACCACTAATGACCATTGCTAAATATAAGCAGCCAGATTAGCCACTTATTCTTTTAGTTCCTCCTTAGAGGTCTTGTCTTTGTTCATTTGATGCATGATAGTGGTGACAGATCCCTAGAGATGATTAATTTTTTGCTCTCTTGTGGAAGTTCCTAGATCAAGGGTGGAGATGTTGTAGCTTACCCCCTCTTCATTCACCACTGGGGTGGCTATTTACACAGTTCTAGATCTGAACACATCCATTGTCAACTAAGATCTGACTTTTGGCTTCTTCTCTTTCTTCATGCTTATTTGGGTCTAAACCAAGATTTCCTCTAGCCTTGCCTTCGGATCCTTTGAGGTTGGGGTTTTCTTCTCCAACTGTTTCTCAAGCCACTTAGGAATCTGAGATTCTCCCCTTTATGATTCATGACCACCCTCTTCCTCATGGGTGTGTTGGATTTCCATTACCTTATCACCCAGAGCTTCTTCTTTTGTCCTTCCTTCCTCCTCATCAGAATCTTCAATAACCACAGTTTCCTTTTGTGGGGACTCAAAGGTTTTGTGCTCTTTGGGGTTTTCTTCCCCTTCAAAATTTTTCTTCTCTTATTCTTCATCATGTCCATGCTCCTCAAGCTATTTCATTTTTGGGATCTTATGAGCTTTAGACTCTTCTTTGGGTTTATCTTCTTCTTTCTTTCCCTCTTACTCATGTCAAGGCAACATCTTTTCATCACGCTCGAGGCTCTCTTCTCACTCCTCTTTTTCTTTCTCTTCTTGCTCTTCTAAAAGAGGCATTTCTTCATCAATTTTGGGGTTTTTGTCATGCTCCCTAGTTGGAGGTTCAATATCCTCCTCCATCTTCTCACTTGATTCCTTTTCTTCCTCAAAAACCTTCCTCTCTACTTCTCCTCCCACATTCTTAAGTTGTTGGACCAACTCCTCTTCAAGGTTGGGATCAAATTTTTCCACAATGTACTTGATGCTTGGCTTCTCAGTGTCTTCCTCTGAAAATTATGTTTCTTCTCCCTCGCACACCACATTATCAATTGTCAGATGCTGGTACTTGGGGTGCTCATGGTAATCATCTACTTCCTCTTCCATATCTTTTGTAGTTTCCTTTTCTTGTCTCTCCAACTCTTATGATATTTCCATGGTGGCCTTAATCTCTAGTGGTTCAATTGGAGGAGTATGGATAGGAAAACTGGCAGCAATTTGTGCCAAGGAAGCTTGTATCATTGAGTTCATCAGTACCCCAGATAGTTCCACAAGAATGTTCTACATGTGGCAGGAGAAGGCCTCCAAGAGTGAGAGAGTGGGAATTAGTATTGTTGTTGTAGCCAGTGGGAGTGATGTTGTCAGAGACATGGAGGAAGAGGAGAGCAGAGAGGTGGTGGTAGAACAGGATTCTATTATCATTAGGGGTGAAGTCAAGTCCTAGGATAATTTTGTGTGTCAGGAATATCCGTAACTTGGATGTCAATAACTTGTTGCACCCTTGGGTCTACAACAATCTGCATTGGGATACGATTGATCTTGCCTAGGATGTTAACCTCAGTTTTTTCTAGTTGAGTGACTTTTCTTCTTGAAGGTGTGGGGGTAATCCCAAGGGCTTTGCACATTGCTAGAGGAATGACATTGGCTGATGATCCAGAGTCAATCAGACAATTGTGCAGATTCTTTCTAAATACTTTGATTGTGGTGAGGAAGGGTGGTGTTTCAAACTTTCCTTGGAAGAGACCCATAGGTACGTCAACTTGGGCCAATTGACCCTTGTCCTTTTCATTTGTATTTTCCTTGGATTTCCCTAAAGTCTGCTCTTTAATGGGTTGTTTTCTAGGTTGTTGGTTGGTGGATACATCCTTCTTCTTGCCTATGATTTCTTGGATTACGGGCTCCTATCGAGGCTCTTCAAAGGTGTCCCTCTTAGTAAGTATCTCTTGTGTTGTCTTAGAGGAGGAGCTCCCATTAATTACCGTAAAAAAAGTAATGCCTAACCACATGAACCTTAAGAAACTCAAAGGAAGACAAGTTGATCTTAACTTTCTTAAATTCTTCAGCAACATATTCCCCCATTTGCTCAATTTAAGCCTCAAAGGATTTTCCTATGGATGACCTAGCCGATTGGTTTTAAGTTTGATTGTCTATTTGTTATTGTTCAAATATTGTTTAGGCACATAAGGGTAGCCTAGGTTGTTGCTAGTGTTGGGGTTAGGTGGGGGACTAAAGTTATTAGGCAGAGTGGAGGTAGTGAATGGTCCCCCTATTTGTCTATTTCTTAAGTTATATGAAGTTCTTTGATGGAACATTTGCACTCCATATTCGTAGGACTCTTCTTCATCTATTGGACCATTATCTACTAAAGTAAAGAGTTGAGATAAAACTTCTTCATTACTTACCTCTTGTACTTCTTTGTTTTTAGTAGAGGCAGTCTTGATCTCGGGCTCGTTGCTCTCACTCCGTGGGAATGGGGCCTAGTTGACCACGAGCATGGAAGATTCATAGGGCTCGGATGGGACTATGTCTCTACAATTTTCACTATCCACAGCATTTTGGAACTCCACTTGGAAGATCTTAGCAACTGTCTAGAACTCAGGGTAGTCCAACTCGGAATGCCTACTAGTCTTGTAAATACAGCACCATCCAGACAAGGCTGCCACAGTGAGGTACACTCCATTGGTTGTATTTTCCATCTTGGCAAGCTGGTCAAGAGGAGTGGGAACTCCTCTATTGTTTGGTCTTGTATTCCATGTTCTATTATGTCTTTCGAAGGATCTCCTTTCAAAATTTTGATTAGACTTCTATCCTCATTCATAATTCTACCTAGATGAGGTACCTGCATTGTGGCTATGCCTGTTACCACTAATGAGATTAGTTTGAATGTTGCGTTGAGAAGCTTGTAGCTGGATTTTTTGATTTCTCAAGTGTGTTATCTCTATGGACATCTTTTAGATCACCTCTATCAACTCATCCAACCAATCCTTCTTTGTATTGCTTGGTTGTAGCATCTAATTCTGGAGGAAGATGGGCTATGCTATCGGCTCATTTTGCTAAGCAAGTGGGAACTCGAGCCCTTGTAGGTATGCCACTACCTATGGAAGTTGTGCATAGGTCTATGATTGATGAGGCTGCAAGTAATGAGGCATTGGGGGCACCTAGTTCATGGGTTGCCCCATATGAGGCACTATAGGTAGTTGTGGTACTTTATTCATCAGAGGCATCTAATGTTGCAATGCTTGAGTAAGTCCCTAAATCTACAAAAGATGGGTAGCCTACCACAAGGATGGAACTAGACCAAAAATATTTTGACCCAAGTTAGTACTGGCAATAACTGCCTCAGCATAAGCGTCTACTAATTAGGTTGGAGCTAGTCGCATTCTCTTCACCAATGCAATTGTGAGGTTATATAATTCTCTATAATAGACTGGCAAGGTAGCAGCATCATTGAGCACATACAGGGCTTGCAACCTTGTATAGGCTAGGTGGAATTGATCATTGAAGGAGTTGATCAACTTGTTGACTTCTCTACAAACTAATGTGAACTATCGATATAACTCCAAAGGGTTGATCGGGATCTAGTACTTCTACAAGAAGGCATTTGTCAGCAAATCCCAAGATGTTATGGATCCCACCAGAAAGTTAATATATCAATAGAAGGCTTCTTCCCCAAAAAAATAAGGGAAGAGTCTACATGACACATCTTATTGATCAATCTGCATGTCTTTCAGTGTTGTTTGGAATAATTTGATGTGCTCCCCAGTTGTCCTTTGCCAATCCCAAGGATTGAACTTTGTACAAAAGATCTTTGGATTCTTAGGCATGTCATGGTAGGCATTGAAGTGCAATGGAGAGGGATTATTCCCTAACCAAGCCACGGGGGGAATTAGGGGTGATATTTTTTGTTGAATGGTGATTTGGGTCTGCACAAGGGAAACAATAGTAGGGACTGCACCTTGGACTTGGAGGGCAGGGAAGGGGGAAGCACCCCAACTATGGGATGTAAGCGGTGGGAAAGCAGTGTGATATGACTGAATGGAAGGAAAGGAAGTGGAGAAAGTATTTTGAGTATGGGGTGAATGGAAGGAGAAAGGAGGCGGAGGTAAAGGTGAAGAGGGAATGGAGGAGGAAGAAGAGGTTGTGTCCCCTCTTTTAGTTCTTCTAGCCCTTGTAGGAGGCTACAATTCCTAAAATTCCCCTTTGTTTGGAATAGACCTTAAAACTCTTCAGGACTTCTCAAGGGAGAGTGAATCACCTTGATCCAGCTTAACTGAGATGCCCTCCTTCTAGTGGCAATTTTTTTGATGGGTGTTTTATGCACTTCTCAACACAGGTAATGAACAGGTGCATCACCTCTCTTGAAACATAATCTTCCATAATCAGATTAAAGAACACTATCCCAAGGTCTCTAATGTTAGGTCTTAACATTGCTTGGAATATCTTAGCTATTTCATGTGATTTTTTGGAATCACAAGGAAAACTTACAGATGTGTTACAAAGTGTGGGAAGTTGGGTTTGCAAATGGAATTCTTAAAATGTAGTTGTTGTGCAGTTGCTGCAAGTTCAAAAAATAGTATAGAACTCCATTTCATCATCAGATTTGACTTTACAATGTGCAATGAACCTAGCCTAAAGTTACTCTAAAAAAAAAAGGAAAAAGGGTAGGAAAGGGAGGGAGTTCCTAGACCTAAAACTATGAATGAACAGTAATCAAGGAGGCTACTATAGTAGAAAAACTTACTAAACTAGGTTTTGCTTGACCAAGAGAATCCCACAGTTACGCAAAACAAGAGCAATCTTCTAAGGACTATAGATATTCAACCATTCATTCACCATAAGCATGAATAAAATATAGAATTTTAGAGAAGCTTTTAGTTTATTCCCAAACTAACTTTACACAACCATTTATCATCAATAAATAGCAAAAATTATGGACAAGGAATGTTTCCAACACACAAAAGAATTCTTCAAAATTAGTGAACAACATTAACTAATCTACTAAAGCAAGCTATAACATGTTAAAAAACAAAGTAAATCTACTCAAATTAACTAAATATGGGAGAAGAACCATGTAACATGCAACTAAAACTCAAGAATTCACCAAAATCCAATGAACTATTAAAATTTCAGCAGCATGCCTTTACAACAACTCAACTCTCTCTTGAAAATGAGAGGAGACCCAAAATTTATAGTGTCCAAAAAGAAAAATGAATGGCCAAGATTCACTACAAACTAGGGTTTCACCTACCCCCAAATATATTACAATTTAAAATTATAATCTTGTCATTTTCCCTATTTTGTCTTCTTGTGGTAGCACTGTAGCTCTTTTGTCTTTTGCTGATTTCCTTTTACTATAGCTACACTGCAAGAAATTCATCATCAATAATAGGAATTCCTTCATTCGTCTTTAAGGTGACATACTCCACAAACTTTATGATCAATCCGCTGAGCTTATCCCACTCCAATATATCTGATTGGATCACCTAGAAGTTAAATTTTCTAAATTTATTTGTGAGGTCATCCCAATCCCTGTCATATTTCTGTGCATTCTTAATCACCTACTTGAACTAAGCAAAGGATCGAGCAGCAAAACCCATGAAATCCGGTGTTAGTGTATCCATGGTCCCATTCTCCATTTTCTTGTGAGAGTAGGGCTTTATCTTTTATGTATCTAACTCGACGATAGGCACATCAAAATCCATCATTAGTCTTATGTATTCTTCACAAGCATCTCAGACTTCCTTGATCCAATCAACCTCAAGCTCCACCTCATGGAGCAGTTGTTCTAACACCTCCTTTCTATGGTCAAGGATCAGTTTCTATGTCTCTATAAGCCAATGATCTCCTTTTACCAATGAAAACTCTTTTTCCTAGGATCCATCAGGTACCTTGTGGATAGCCTCAAGTTTGGGGTACATGATCCAGTATAACTTGAGGAAGTCAGTGCAAAACTTTCTTATTCCCTCGAGTATCTTTTGCACTTCTAGGAACTTGTTTTTTGTTTTGACCACATGGTTGATGCCCATTTTACAATTGTAGAGGACTTCTCAGAACCAATCCTTTGTGGCCTTCGTCCAATTTTTCCTTTTCTCAAGCTTATCAATTTGTTCCTTGGACAGCAGCTGTGGTGATGTCAAGGACATGGTGGGAAGCTCTTCCACTAATGACCATTACTGAATATAAGCAATCAGATCATTCACGTGTGCTTTTAGTTAATCCTTAGAGGTCTTTTCTTTGTTCATCTAATGCATGATAGTTTTGACGGATCCCTAGAGATGATCAATATTTTACTCTCTTGTGGTGATTCCTAGATCAAGGGTGGAGATGTTGTAGCTTACCCCCTCTTTATTCACCACTGGGTGGCTATTTGCACAGTTATGGATCCAAACACATACATTGTTAGTTGAGATCTAACTTTTTCCTTCTTCTCTTTCTTTGTGCTTATTTGGTCTCGAGCCAAGATTTCCTCCAACCTTGCCCTCAGATCCTTTGAGATTGGGGTTTTCTTCTCCAACTATTTTTCAATCACTCAGGCATTTGGTATTCTCCCCTTTGTGATTCATGACCACCCTCTTCCTTGCGGGTGTGTTGGATTTCCATCACCTTATCACCTAGAGCTTCTTGTTTTGTCCTTCCTCCTCATCAGAATCTTGAAAAAACATAATTTCCTTATGTGGGGATTCAAAGGTTGTGTGCTTTTTGGGGCTATCTTCCCCTTCAATATTTTTATTTTATTCTTCTTCATCCTTTCCATGCTCCTTAGGTTGTTCTATTTCTAGGCTCTTATGAGCTTCAGACTCTTCTTCAGGTTTTTCTTCTTCTTCTTTTTCCTCTTCCTCATGCTGAGGCAACATCTTTTCATCATGCTCGAGGTTCTCTTCTTGATCCTCTTTTTCTTTGTCTTCTTTCTCTTCTGAAAGAGGCATTTCTTCATCATGTTTGTGGCTTTTTTCATGCTTTGAAGGTTCAGTATCCTCCTCCATATTCTCACTTGATTCCTTTTCTTCTTCAGAAGGCTGCCTCTCTACTTCTTCCCCCACTTTCTTGATTTTTTGTGCCAACTCCTCTTCAAGGTTGGGATCAAATGTTTCCACAATGTACTTGGCACCTGGCTCATTAGTGTCTTCCTCTAACGATTGTGTTTCTTCTCCCTCATGCACCACCTTATCAATTTTCAGATGTTGGTACTTGGGGCACTTGTGGTAATCATCTACTTCCTCTTCCATATCTTTTGTAGCTCCCCTTTCTTGTCTCTCTAACTCTTTTGATATTTCCATGGTGGACTTCATCTCCACTGGTTTAGTTGGAGGAGTATGGATAGGAAGACTGGCAGTAATCTGTGGCCTATATGGTCAAGTTCATTAGCACCCCAAATAGTTTTGCAAGAATGTTTTGTATGTGGTGGGAGAAGGCCTCCAGGAGCAAGAGCATGGGCATTGGCATTATTTTTGTAGCCAGTGGGAGTGATGTTGTTGGAGACATGGAGGAAGAGGAGAGCAAAGAGGTGGTGGCAAAAGAAGAGTCTATTATCATTACTTAGGTCGTGGGTGGGGTGGAGGCAAGGTGGACTGAGATTTCCACCACAAGTGGGGAAGTAGCAACCATCACCTGAGAGGTAGGTAGAGAGGTAGCAGCAATAGCAATATCAATAGTAGTAGTGGTTGCAAGAGTGGAGCAACCAAGTAGAGACTTTGGCTGCTCGACCTCTACTTCTCCCTCATGGAGGGGTTCCTTCTAGATGGTAGGAATTTATGTGAAGCTGCCTGATTTCTTTTGTTTCTTGGAAGGTTCTCCTTTCGAAGCCTTTCTTGCATATACCTTAGGCTTGGGTTGACTTTTAGCCATTTCTTTCCTTTCTTGACCTGATGGTTGGAGGAGATTTTGAGGGTTCTCTAGTCGAGGCAGTAGCTGTCCCACTGTGAGTTTCACTTGCCATTTCATCCTCAAGCTCCTCACAGATCAAAGTGAGTCCTTGTTGCTTCAATTGAGAAATTTTCCTATCAATTCATTCTTTTATTCTAGCCTCAATGGGCTTTGTTAGGATTCAAGGTCATCAACCTCTTGCTCATTCCAATCGATCAATGGCAATGGGAGATTAGCAACTGCATTGTACCAAGGATTAATTATTGTATTCGAATCCTCCACTACCTAGTCTGACATAGGGAATAGGTTGACCTTCTTGATGAAGTACGTGTTCATGTGCATGTAGTGCCTCATTCATACTTCATTTTCATCTTTGCAGTTAGCCCAAAAGTCCTCAACATTATGCAAATGGGAATATTCAACCATGACCATCTTCTTAAGTTTACTTTAGGGGTCCATTCGCGGCCGAGCAGTGTGCAACTTTAGGTTATAATCAATGAGTTACTTATTTGAATTGTCTACACATTGAGATGTGTGGAGTTCATATAGCCCTTGGCTGAAGGATAGGGGATAAGGAATGTCCACCTTATGTTTGTTTCTTAGGAGGGCATGTGCATGCCGCAATTGTCGAGAGAGTTCTAACAATATTATCCAGTCATTTGAGTACCAGGGCAGCTTGTATGGTTTCTCCAAGAAACCTTCAGCTTGGGTGTAGGTAAACTTTAGAAACTGTATAAATAAGAAGGAAAATTGGTAAAGGAAAGCATTGGCACTATGGGAGACTCCTCTTGAAGTCACCCCTAAGAAATTTGATAATGTGGCCTATGAAGGCATCATTAACTCTGTAATAATCCCTCTTGAAATTCCTATACTATAGCTGAGGGTACCTATCATAGACCTGTAACTCTCTGCCTGGAGCCTCATTAGGAACTCTGAACAAGCCTCTATATTGTGTCTTGTTAGCTAATAAATAAACAAGGTATGAAGTCATGTAGAAGCGCGAGGTCTTCTTGACAGCCACAAATTGCTCGTGCAAGTAGTTGCTAATTATCCCTGCCCAATAGAACATGGTTTTACCACAGATGATCTCTTCTATGAAATACAACATCCACTCTTGGTAGTAGGCTGCAATCGAAAGGCCCATAACCCTAATTAATAGGGTCACAAATTCTTGGTAATCCTCATAAAAATCATTGTGGAACAGCTCTTGGGGTACCTTTGCAGCATTTCCCCTCTTTTCTTTTAGCCAATATTGATTGATGACTTTTTTGCATTTGAGAGGGTCCTCATCCCACATTTTCTTCCCATACTTCATGGATGCTTCTTCCATTTCTCTGAAGGTAGGGATATGAAAAGGTCTCCCTATTGACTTGGTAGAAAAATCAGCCAATATGTTCCCATCCCTGTCCACAATGGTTCTGGTCTCTTCCTGGTATGCTTCTCTGCAGGCCAGCACTAGTTCAAGGGCAACAAGAGTGGGAGGGAAGCCTAAATCTTTTTACAACCCACTACTTCTCATCTTTCTTGCATTTTTCATTGTGGATTTAATCTGGACCCTTTGCTTGAATTCATCGATATCTATGTGCCTGATGTTTGTGTCTAAGATTTCCTTCCAATGTGTGGTGACCTTAGAGTTGAGAAGTTCCCCTTGGAGATTTTTTACTTCATCTGGTCTTTGTCTTCTTTTCCATGGGGTTCTTTGTCTATTTTCTTTCCCTTGTCCTTCTCTATGGCTACCTCTAAGGGTCTTACACTTGGTTCCATATATCTTGCAAGTGAGAAAGAGGTAAGCATATTCAAGCATGAAAACACAAGAAAGTTAGCCAAAATCCTTCAAAGCAATCTTATATTAGATAATTCATCATTTAAGAATCCTAACATATCTTCTAGATTGACATTATCTTTTCACATGAAGGATTTTCAACAGTTCAGGCCCAAGGTTGCAAACTTCCCTGGGTTGATGCCCATTTTGGAACAGTTGCAAGAGGGACAACAATCAGGGCACAAAAGCCCAGTTATCCCAACCCACCTTAAGATTTGGTCAATGTATGGGGTCCACCAAGGAGGTCACTCTATTTTGGCATGTGGGTCAAAGTCATTTTGAAGTTTCAAGGGCATTAAGATCATCTTTTAGGCAAGCAAAATTAGGGAGTAGCTTGGTTGTTTAAGGTTTTTCCATTGAAATGGCATTGGAAAAGTGATGGCCCATAGGCAGCATTCTACCATGTGAGATCTGAAGCTTTGGAAGGCTTCAACGTAACTCACTTGGCACTCGCACCTTTCGAGTTAGAGGGAGCAGATGGACATTAGGTCGTTGCCATTTGAAATTGCGAAAGTCATATGGTAGTCCGGCAGGAAAAACCCACCATATCAGGTCTATCAGGAGGTGGATCCTTCACATTCACTTTGTTTATCACTGGAGAATCCAAAGAAAATTGGGAGCTTAGGTTTCAGGTAGTGAGCAGCCGAGGGTTATTCTCCATTTGAGAATGACAAAGTTAGGATGGAGTTTCAATGGCAGTGACTCGTGGGGGACAACCCGCTCAAGGTTCATTACTTAACAATTTTCATTTTCACATACTAGTAGCCACAGAGAGATTGAGACTCAGAGAGCAAAATGCCAGCCATCAAGAGCCATTCGAGATGGTGGGTTCACCATGGCAGTCCATGGATGGAAATCTGTGAAGAGGGTCCCATGATGAAGCTCAAACTTTGTCATTTTGGGGTGCAAATGAAGTTGGCCAAAAGAGGTAGACTCAGGATCTGATGGTCA
>VDFB02075321.1:85881386-86084508 GCA_007258455.2 Sequoia sempervirens | reverse complement strand
CATGAGCTCCCAAATTAAATGTAACAACTGGATGCTTTTGGAAGTGTAATTTATGCCATTGGATTGATTTAATTATGGCCTTTGATTCAAAATGAAATTTTCTATAAAATGCCAGTGCCTTCTCATTTGTAAGAGGTTAGATTTAGGAGATAGAATAGCTGATTAGAGGCTGTAAAAAGCCAGAATTGGCTGAGTTAGAGAAGTTAGTAGTTGTAGGAGAGGAGAGACTTGAAATTGTTATGTAATGTTGGAGAAGTAATGCAATTGGATTGTTGATTTGGCAAGCTTTGTGTTACACTTTGACAGTTTATGATTTCTTGTTCTTGATTCTCAGATGTTAGATGTTAGTTTTTAGTTCTTTTGCAATAATGGTGAAATGGTAATGATGTTGATCGATCTCTGGTCCATACTTTTAGCAATTTGTTGATTGTAGATTGTTATGTAAAGTTAGTCTGGGCCTCATTTTTGTGCTTAGTTCAACTGTAAATGTTTGTTCATATTGCGCCAATTTTTGGGTATGTGGATGAATATTTATGGTCTAAAAATCTTTAGTTTCCTTAGAAGATTACACCATTTATGTGGAGTTGTGGGTCTGTTCCTGATCAAGCAGAGATTGGTTTCATTGGGGATCTATCCATTTGCAACATTCATCATTGTTGTGACTGATCTTAGGTTTTAGTCTTAGAAATCTCTCTAAACCCTTATCTCTTTTTCTATTTATTTTGAATCTAGGTTAGTTTTAAGAATGAAAGCATCACCATATTGTTACATCTAATGAAAGTACACTTCTAACACTGTTCATTTGTAAGGCCCCTTGTGATTACCAAAAATCTCACATTATCATTGAGTTGTTTATGCATTGTCAAGATCTGACATTAGAGACCTTGGGGTTATCTCTTGACACTTGTTGATAGAGATTTACCTTTCAAGAGAGATAGGATTTCCATATCTTGTTTGAGTTGTTGTTGTGCAGAAAACACCATCAACAGGTTCCTGTATAACTAGTTCTTAGTCATGTTGGGACACCATAGGGTTGTTGTCAACATGTTTACAAGGGTTCTAGAATCAAAGCTTATTAGAAATGACATGCAATAAAAAATAGTAATTTTAACAATTCAAAAAAATAGATTGCATTTTAGATTTATAGAATACTTTTATTTATTTCAATAATCTTCAAGTATTTCAAACTGATTTTAAAATAAAGATCAAAAGAGATAAGGTAAAAAGAAGTAATACAAATAAAATCTAATCTAATTGAACAATGATAAGGAATATTCTACCAATCATTTCTATACATTTAAAAAATATCTCCAATCCACTATTACAGAAAATAGTATTTCACACATTCACTATTAAAAATAATGCAATCTTCAAAGGAAATGAATCACCACAAGATTTTTATATTTCATACAATCATATCAGCAATCACACATAGATCTAAGAATTTTTTTACTTAACTCCACAATTACCAATGAGATCTCATTATTTTGATAGCTTAGATTGAAGCAAGACACTCATACAATCACCATGATGCCAAATCAACATGCATGCAACACAAGAATAACCCTTTGATTAAATTGACAAACCAAATAGTTAGTAGGAAAAATTCACGCTGAGATTGTATTGTTTGTTTGCAAAAAAATACATCAAAATTAAATCCTTTAAAATGACCCAAAATCAAAATTATATAGAAATTTACTTTCCTAAAATTATGGATTTGATAAAAATCTAATTGGAACTATCTCAAATGCTTAAGCAAACTAAAAATTAAACTATATCAAAATTGGGTGCACCACTTAGAGCTCAGTTCAACATGCTAAAACTTAGGAAATAAAAAAGCAAACTAAAATGGAACTAAAATCTAACAAAAGTCCAACTATTTTCTATCAAAATTCTAATGCCATCCTTTACTCTTGCAACTAGGTGTGCATTTTTATATCAACGATTATTAAAAACTTCCAAATAAAGATTTTATTTTTTAGATCTAGGCATAGACTTTTGTTGACAGTAGCTAATAAAACTTCTAATTCCAAGTTTTAAATTTTACAATTGGGCGTCCCATTTCTATAGCATAAGTTGTTTATTAAAAGTAACAAAAACACAAACATCAATGATCATTTTATTGTCTCCAACTATTTTGGGAGGCTATTAGTGAATGTTGACACCACTTCGTTTATTCTATCCATTGCTGGGCCTTTATGAAATGACACTTTGACCTTGTGATCAAATGTTATTTTCTTCATTTGGTATTGTATCCTTGTGAAGGCTTCTAATTCTTCCTGAAGATACTGAAGCTTAACCTTTCTATTTACCATTTTATCTATTCCCTCTTATATAACCTATCCTCACTTTTGGCCTTGTAACTCTTCAACCATTTTACTGTGCTCTCTTACTAACACAAGAGTATCCCAAAACATGCAACCCAAGTCTTCAACTGCTTGGTGAATTCTATTCATCACTTCCTTAGCCTGGCCTCTATCATTGTTTAACTTGTTTTGTACTTATTCAATATTTTTCACCAGAAACTCCACTACCATCACCCATAGTGGGAACTGGTCCTACTCTCCTTTCTTTAATTACAACTTTTAAGAGTTCATCCATATTTGTTTCATTTATTTGATGAGAATTAAGATGTAATCCTCCCAAACCAATAATTCTTCATCGATGCTTAGCTCAATTTGTTGAGCAGCGTTGTCTTCATCACTAATGGAGTGATGAGAATTTGTTAGTCCTTTGAGTACTTGGTTTTCTAAACCCAAAAAGTATTCTTTCCATTGTTGTGCCATGGGAATCCAACCATCTAGGTCAAAATTCTTGACCTATCCTTTTAATATAGCCTCAAGATCCATAACATCAACAGGTCTAATAAGATTATTTATGCATGTTGTGAGTTGTGCCACTTGAGATTTCAACTCTTCTTTAGGACTCTCATCCTTTTGCATCATTTTTAAAATTATAGATATGAACATCTAGAGAGATTGTTACTCTCCCTCTCTTGTTTGGAAACCTAGATCAACCTACTTGATTTTTTAATCCTCTCTAGTAATCTTTGATTCTAAATTATTCACTAATGGAATAGCTATTTCTGTTGTTCTATGGCCTTGTTCATCAATTGAAGTGGTGGATATTCTTCATGCTCTTTTCTTTCTTCTAAATGGAGATTGGAAAGCCTCTAATAATACACTTAGAATCTTCTCTGGGCTTTCCACATAGGTCTGTTGTCTCTTTCGAATTATATGGTTTAACTATACTGATATTGCTGCAAATGATTCTCTTCAAGGAGAAGTGATGGAATTTGTATTATGGGAGCCTTTAGCATCATCTTCTTGTTTGACCTCCCACTATCCAATTTTTTTTTGATACATATTTCTCCTTGAAGCATTTCTTCATGTATTTCTTCTTCTATATGAGGCTAATCCTTAGTAGCTTTCTTTGTCTAGTCCACTTCCTTTTCATGAGGTTATTTTAGTACATTTTCTTGAATTAGTTTTTCTTTAATATTGATCTTTTCAACATCGGCTTCCTCAATTATAACCTCCTTAGTGTGCACCTCCTCCATGCGAACCTCTTTTGTATAAAGATCCTTCTCAATGTACACCTCCGTGTGAACATTCTCAGTGTGCACCTCCTCCCATGCTTCCTCTTCTCTTGGAGGTTCTTTTTCTATTTATCCTTCCTCGAGTGTTGTATCAACATGAATTTTTTCCTCACAAGGTGGTTCATCTTCTGGAGGAGGAGGAGGAGGAGATTAGGGTGGAGGAGATGGACATGGAGGTGGAGATGGAAATGGTGATTCATGGGGAGGGGTGGAAGAATAGGTTTTCTCAACTTTCTTTTGAACAACCCTTGCTTTGATAGCTTCATTGGTCCTTTTATTTCAAACCAAAGTACTTCCATCATCAACTTCTTCTTCACTTGATGCTATGTTGATGGGATCTCTATCTTTTCTCTTCTTTCCTAATGCCTTTGTAGTTTCACCCCTTTTCTTTTTCTTAGTTGGGGCAGTAGTGGTGAAAGGTCCCTCCTTGGTAACTACAGTAGCTACATTTGATGGGCCTTCCCCTTTCTTTTTCTTCTCTGCCTCCTTTGTAGGTGCTGGCAATTTTGTCATGGGGAAGGGTCTCTTCCACCATTGGATAAAATGAGTGATTACCTCTTGTGCTTAGTTCTTGATATCATCATTTTTCTAAATTGAGTAGTCTATATTTAAAATGGGTTGATTATAAATTTTTTGACCCTGATAGACACTACAAGGACCTTTACATCATATTTTTTCTCCTTAGAAACCCGAGCATCTGTACAATGTTTCATCAAATACACATTCAACTTACAACAATCCTTCATTCTGACCTCAAACTCCTCCTCAAAATTATCCCAGTGATCCTCAATCTTTGGCTCATGGATGAAATAGGCACCCTTTACCTTGTTGATCTTCCCAATAGGATCAAGCCTACTCTTGGAATCATTATATAGTGCAAGATTGTATTTGTCCATTTCCACATCTGCACCTTTTGCATTTGTCATGTTAGTACATGAGTACACCCCTATTTTAATAGGGAAACTGTATCTAGGTTTGTGTTTCTTGACAGTGAGATGATGTACTTCGATTATTTTCCTGCATGTTTCTGATAGAATCATTTTATTTGAAGGGTACATAGGGAGTTTGTAAGGAATCTTATGAAAACCTCCCACTCTAATATAGGATTTTTTTTAATACTAGATATACTAGTTTCTAATGCCTTTTATTGTTTCCATAGCCTCATTTGAAATTCTCTTAGAGAAATCACCCTCTATCCCTCTAATCACTAAATAGATAAAATCATCATTAACAACACAAATTATGATAACTTGCCTCCATCTCTAGTTGGAGATAGTGTTGATAGATTGTCACTTCTCCAAGCTCAAAAGAACCAACTCTATTAAGTCCTAGGAAGGAAGTTTGTGAAGATAGTAGATAGACCAAGTAGGATGTCATGTAAAACTTGGAGGTTGTGAGGACATTTCTCAATTACTCATGAATGGTATCACTTATATGAGTAGCCCAATCAATATTATTGCTAGTAGTATTGATGGTTTTGATGAAATTTACCATACATGGGTAGAAGTGGACTGAGCATATTGATACCAAAATACCCTACTCAATAACATAATTAGATCTTTGACATCTTCATTCAATTCACTTCTATGCTGAATCCTGGCCAGTTTGGCAGGTACCTTTATGGGATGGAGCAACGGATTGTTGATGTAATTCAAGTTCTCTACTACATGGTCATTAATTTTTTTGATGAAATTCTTCATTTCCACTATCTCATATTCAGGATGGGTAGGAATTCTAAAAATATTCTCGATAATTTCCATAGTTACATCCAAAACCACTTCTTTGGATGCTCCCAACACCTTTCTAGTTTTATGGTTGTAGTGTTGGGAATAGGTGAGAACTAACTCAGGAGATTGAACTGCCACTAGAAAGGTAGGTTCTTCTACCAATCTTGAATTCACTAGAGCTCTAACCATTGAAGTCCTAGTTTCATCATCACTAATTTTGTGTTTGAATTCATCTATGTTCACATGACCTAGGTTAGTGTCTCCAATCTTGACATATGGGGTGAACATATTCAATGGTGGGTGATAGCCTTTATATTGGCACTTCATCTCTACTAAATCCTTTGGTGGCATATCTCTTGCATGCACAAACACCACATGTTAATGTTTACGTACACTAGAAGAGAGAATCCCTACAAAAAAAATTCATGTTAGTCAACATGTATGTCTTATTTCAAAATCATAACTTGTTTTGAAGAAATTCATAGTTTATTCAAAAGTTTAGGGATTGGCCTTCAAGATTACCCCTTACCTCATACTAATAATATTTTCATTGAAGAGTTCAATTTTACTTTATTTGGTTCTTCAGGCATCGGGGATCAGAGATCACTTATACCCTTTGCTTGCAACGCGATTCGCCAATGTTATGCTTCTGTTTAATTGGGTATCAGGGATCGGGGATCCCTTTTACTCTATGTTTGAAATGAATTACATATTCAACTTAACTTATGATTTGACCTTTCAGAGGTCGGGGATTGAGTATCCTAGTTACTTCATGCATTTTAACAATATTCTTTCCTTATGTTGTATTACCAATTCACAAAGTTCAAAGTATGTTTCAGGGTTGGGGGTTGGAGGTACTTCTTAAAAGTTGCTATCAAGTTTTGGTATTGATTAAGTTAAATCTCCACAACTTGAAATTTTATTGATGTTATTTCAACTTGATTTGGACTTCTTGAAAGGATTGATCAAGGAATGTTTATCAAACTTATCATTTAGATGGAAGTGATTTATTTTATGATTTCAGACATTAGGTGTTGGGGTTTCATGATACTTCCTACGTCAATAAGGAAGTTCACAAAGGATACATTTGACATTCGAAGTCCCAAAAGGGTTCTTAGTAAAAAACTTTCACTAAGTTCTTATGTAGATGGTCTTGGAGTAGAGATCGAGGGTACCTCTTACACTTCACCTCTATAAAAAATATGGTAAGTGTTACCACTGATGGCTGAAACATGAAAGTATTTAAAGATTTCACTAAGTCTTAAGATTGACATTTCAAAAGTTAGGAATTGAGTTTTAGTCCTTTCGTTTATCATTTTAATATGGAACCTAGACTTCATGACCTAGAGAAAGGATTGGGGTTCAGAGCTTAGAGTTTCATTATGCTTCATGTTGATTCTTTAGTTTAATGGGTATGTGGAACTTATGACACCTAAAGCTTGACATATGTTTCAAATTTTAAAGCATTAATGCAAAATAAAGTGAACCTCGAGAATTCGATGCCTGAGGCTTGATGATGATGTCATAAACACCTTCGATCGATACATTGAAAGGAAAATCAATCTGACGGGGCAACAAAACCAAAAAGGAAATAACAAAAGGTTGAAACACAAATGGTGAAACCAACAGAAGAGTTCCCAAGGAAAAATTGATAAAAAAAAGAAATTCCCAAAGGGGTAAAAAATCACAAATGCACCAAGTAAAATCAATGATTTCAAACCACACCGTGAGCAAGGAAAATTGAAACTAAACTAGAAATGAGGGTGAGTGAGAAAAAGTAGAGAAAAAACCATGAACAACAACAATGAACCATGTGCAAGAAAAACACAACACACCCATGTACACGAAGAACAATCACACACAATTGACACCCACATGTAAGAAAGCTCTCCAAACCTAAGAGTGCAACCAAGTAGTGGAAATGAAAATCAAAAACTTAGGAGGAATCAAAAACAAGTTTTCAGAGCTTACAAAAATCACGAAGGCAAGAGTTAAATGTGAAAGTGATATCAAAAGAAAGGATAATACCATCTAGCCAACACCCTCCATTAATGAAATTTAATACATTTAATAGTGTACTTAATAGTCTACCATTGCATTAATTTTGAGACTTGAGGTGACTTGTACAAGGCTTAAGGATCCATAATTGGTAGCTGGGGGTCATGCATGCAAAAAGACAAGAACCTATCTTGTGAAGTCCAATAGAAGACAAAGTGAGAAAACGTTGAATGCCAAAGGAGGCATCAAATATTAGGCCCAACAAGGTGAGTATTAACTTCCTTAGAATCCCAATATCCTAGACATTGAAAAGCCAAAAATATGAAAGACAACAAAGGAAAGAAAGGAGAAAAGAAAAAAAAGGAAAGGAAAAGAAGAAAATAATGACACATAAAAAGAAAAGAGGGGGGTCCCAATTTGTTCAAAGACAAAATAGGGCATGAGTGCAAAGGTACAACAGGGCCCACTGCACTAAAGGTGCTAATACACCGAGATTAGCATGAAATGCTTCTCTTTCAAAAGTAGATAGCTAGAGGTCCAGTGGCATAGGCCTAATATGGAAACATGCTCACCTTTCCTCTCTCCTTGGAAGGCTAAGAATTCCAACCCAAAGATTCCTATCTCTACTTAGAGGCGTACGTGGTGAGTAACTTCATGCATGATATTGTACATTTCACCACACTAAGCTTATGACTGAAAGCTTCTAGGATACTAAAAATAAGAGGTGTTTAGTGGGGGATTGATGTGAACAAAGATCCATCTATAATAGCCTAAGATTTGGGAGGATCACTCCCACTCTCATCACCAACTAGTCTCGATGGACTGAGGGTCTTGTGGCTTGGCTTCGAATGACATTGGACACTCCTTGGGGTACAAATTTCATTCTCTCCCCTTTGATATAAACTACCAAGAAATGTGCTTGAGGTTGAACCCTAGGGTGATGAAATCCCTAGGCATGCCTCTTACTAAAAATAAAAAGGAGACTAATGTGTATTTCTCATCACCTAGGATCACACAAGTGCATAAGGGGAGAGGATACGTACACACTAGCTTGGTTGATACACAATGTGTAAGCACACCAAACATGGAAAACAATTTCTTTTTAATCCCAACTAAGCTAAGTGTGATCTAATTTAAAAAATTAAGACACAATGTTTCAATTTAGATTCTTTGATAATTGAACTTGCAATAAACTAATTAGTAGTTTGAAATAAATCTTTGACAACATCCTACACCAACTATGTTAGTAGTTTGAAAAAACACTTTGAAAATTGAGCTACAACAAAAAAAAATAGTAGTTTCAAAAGGAAAATCTCTTCCCAACATTCACCACACAACTGAAAACATAGATTAGTAACCAGAAAGCTCTAATCTAGTATAAACACATACAAAAACCAAAAATTGGAAAACTTATACCTTTTGTCCTAGAAACAAACATGGTGCTTTGTTTGCATAGATGCATCGCTCTATTCTAAGAGATGTGACTCTCTATCTTGAAAAATGTGGTGCTAAATCCGACAGTTGCAACTCTAAATCTAATAGATGCATTACAACACAATTATAACACACATGTGGCTCGAAACCTAGAAAGATAAAAAATAAGAATGAAAAGCACACAAATATAATTTAAAAAATAATTGATCAAACAATGGGTTAGATTCACTACCCTAGACTACTTAGAAATTAGAAAAATCAAGGATATTAGATGAAAATATTAGATTTTAACAATGCAAATAGATGTGGTTTTGAAATCTACATATGTGTTTCTCTGTTTATATAGATGCAATGCTTTTCCCAAACAATTGTGTAATTAAATTATATAACAGAAAAACATGTCAATCTATAAAATAAATAGTCAAGGCTTGTTCTTCATGTTATGTTCACCAGTTTTGGAAGGGGAAAATCAGGTTTGAAAGATTACAACATGCACAACAACCACCAAACTGTTAGTAATAAGCTTAAAATTCCCAATCAAGCAATATAACACAAATCAACATAAACAAAATGAAATGAAAAAAATTCAAAACAAATATACCTTTATGCCATCATTGAATCACTTCTATTTCCCTTCTCTTGTTTTCTTTTGTGAAAACATGGAGTTTTTCTCTCAAATTTTGGGAGTACACAAATTAGATAGAATCAAGATGATAATGTCAACAAAGATTTGAAGATGGTGGTTAGAGGAAAAGAGAGATCAAAACTTGAATTTATAGAAGAGATGGAAAAACAGACGTATAAGATTGAAAAGAAATGAAGGGTCTAGATTGAATGAGACAACTTCAATAAGAAAGTTGCTAATTTCAAAATTTGAAATTAGCTCAAATTGATTGGAGAAATTAATGGGATAGAAGACAAAATAGTGGATGCAAGAATATTTTAAAATTAGTGGCAATTTCTAAGAGATCAAACTTAAAAAATCATGGCCATTTGGAAGAGTTTAATTTTTAAAAATCATGGAGATGTGCAAGAGTTTCAATTTAAAAAATTAAAATAAATAAAAAATCATTTATTTTGAAAGCCATGGATAATTAATTAAATTAAAGAAGTTAATTAATTCTAGATTAGATATTAGGTTAGTGAGATTAATAAATAAACATATTTATTTAATCAAAGACAATGTTAGTTAGGGATTAAATATTCAAATAATAATTATTTAGCCAGATGTATAATGAAATGGAAGAAATTAGTACAATTAAATAATAAAAATTATTTAATTATGCATGTGTGAGGAAGAAGAAAATAATTAGCGTTTAGAATAAATTAAGGTTAGATGGGGAATTAGTCAGTAAACAATGTCACAAGCTCAGGATAATTTTAAGTGTCTACAACTATATCACTAGATATTTTTTATTTGTTCATACATATCATAGAATAATTAGATATTTTATGAACAAACCAATGGTTGGTGGATGAATTTTTAGGTGGTTATTATTGCTGCAGGACTTTGATATAATTATTGTGGATAAGCCAAGTAAAGAAAACGTGGTAGTTGATTTTCTTTCTAGGTTGCAAATCAAAACATAAGAAGTTGTGGATGATTCTTTTCTAGATGAACACTTGTTTTCCTTAATAGTGCAAAAACCTTGGTATGTAGACATAGCTAATTATCTGGTTGCAAGAAGGGAACCTCCACATCTCTCAACAAGAGAAGGTGCCATTTAGTTGAATGTAGCTTTCCATATTCATGGGTGGATGGTTATATATTCTATACAAGACCAAATAATATAATGATAAGGTACACGAGGTAAGATGAAATATATGATATCATTAACAGGGATATTTTTAGTGGCGAATCTTTTCCAATTGGAAAATAGTACATATTGGCCAAGTCAAAATTGGCGAATAAATCACAACCAACAGGGTGAGAAAATTACTTGGATTTTATGAATTATTGGTCCAATGCATTTCCATTCGCCATCGATTTATTTTATGAGGCATATTTAAGTAATATTTCCATCTTAACAAACTACACGTTTCAAATGGACCAATTAATATTTTTGCCTAGAATCTTGGAAGCATGTATTAAATCACCTACATATTCACCAATACTATTAAAACAACATTTGTGTATGATGACATGTTTCTCCAACACCATTAAATGTTCACTAAATGTGAGGACCCATTTCACCAATCAAAATTTACAAATAGCTACTTATGAGGACTCATTTCACCAATAACATTAAAAAATAATTACATTTGAGGACACATTCTGCCAATTACCATGACACCTCCATGTTAATCGTAGGGCCATAATTACCTTGAAAATTAAAATGTATGTGTTCCATTGAGGTTTGATTCACCCAAAACTTAAATGTATCATTGTATAATCATGCGAGATTCACCAAATTTTTACTATACCATTTAGAAATCCCGTGGAATTCACCAAATATGGATTGATAGAAATACAATCAAAAACTCTGATTTATTCTTACATATTTTATTCAGTTCTCAACTTGTGAGCTCTCGAATTGTGATCGTAGGCAAGTTAGAACCTTACAACACAAGAACTCTTGTATTAAAAAATAGTAAGTAAGTGAAAACCTAAAGGTTAGCAATCATTTCTTCATAGTGTTATAAGAATTTTTTTCTCTTTTCCATTCTCGCTTCAATATTAAATATGATATTGAGTAGGAAATGGGATCTATATTCTATGTCCTTAAACAAGAAGACATTTTTTTCCATATTTTATTTGAAGTGAGAAATCAAGATGTTGAGTAGCAAGTGCAACAAGGGTAAGAATCCTCATGGTGGTGAAGGGACTAGGAGGCTATAAAAATGCACAAAATGTAGAGTTATCATAAAGTGTTACTTCAAAATTGACAATGTTTATGATCCATTAGATCAAGAGGGAGTTGCATCATCAACTCTTGCACCAAATATTAATGAAGAAGACATTCATAATACCTCATTGGAAGGTGGGATTGAGTTAAATGAGTCAAATGAGGATGGAAATACCATAGAAGATGTTCCAAGGGATACCCTGGTTAGCCAAAATGAGTTAATTGACTTGGATGAAATTTATGACATCATAGATGATGTTGGTAGCAAGAAAAGAAAAGGAAAAGAAAAAACAAGGTGCAAGTGGAAAATGACAAGGGATTTTTAGATTTATTGAGTGTCAAAGTACCCATTCATTAAACTAATGGAGAATGCAAACAGAGATGAACCTCCAATAAAATGCAAGTGTAATATTTATAGTTGGAAATGTAAAAGAGGTAAGAAGTTGTAGCTAAAGCTTGACATTATAGAAAAACATATTGATGAAGTTTATGAAAAAAAATCATAGATGGAAAGGGAAAATTAGTAGTAAGATGGAAATCAAAGAAATAATGTTTTCATGTTAAGTATGCCTTGGAATATGATGAGCATATGCAAAGAATGGAAAATCTTGCTACATGTGGAGGTATAATTGAGGCTCAATTTGGAAAAGTAAGGGAAAGAGCACAACTGGAAAAAACTATTTAGATGAGTGTTGCTTTTCATATTTTTCTTAGAGGGTGTCCTATGACAGACTACCCAAAATATTTTAATTTATTATCTTTTTTGGGTGTTCCTAACTTTCCTAGTGCACATTCATCAATAAAAATTGGATGGGAATGGGCAAGCTTCCTTGCTACAGCGAAAAAAAAGATTTAAGGGAGAAAATAAAAGAGTCAAACTTCATTGCATTATCTTTATATGAAGTTATTGCATGGTAGATAATACTTCTTGGGTTTGTATGCATTTGAATATTGTACATGTTTTCCAAACTCATCTTCTCTGTGTTCATAAAATGAAGGATAGTTCAACATCAAAAAATCTATTTGAACTAGTTAAGAAATTTTTGAATGAAATTGGAGGTATGGATGACTTGATAATTGCCAAAAAGTTGGTGTGTGTAGGAGCTGATGGAATTGTAGTAATGCAAGGTCATAGGAGCAGTCGTTATGTAAAGTTACAAACTACTTGTGCACCATACATGCTTGGAATTCACTGCATGACCCAAAAAATGAATTTAACATTTTAAATTGTAAGTATCCTACAGTATCAGAAGTTGAAAATCTAGTTCGTGAGCTCTACGCATACTTTTGTTGAAGTCCCAAATTTTTTGTGGAATTTAAAAATTTTGCTAAGGGAATAACAAGATGAAATAAGTTTCTTAAGGATGTTGATACTAGATGGATCTCCTTGTATGGACCACTGTAATGAGTTCTTTCAAAAGATCGATCTTTGATTGGAATAATGTATGAGCATCACAACATAGTAGATAAAGCTCTTGAACTCTTACATAGGTTAAGCAATATAGAGACACTCTTAACTTTAGCTAGTCTTCTCCCCATGCTGGATGAAATGAACAATCTTGTGAAGAAATACCAAGATAAAACTATGTATATCTATGAATATACCAAACTACATAGAATTCCATGCATGACCCTTGATAATCTATATCTAGATCTAACTTCTCAAAGTCCAAATTTTGTAAGCTGGTAGTTAGTTATAGATTTGAATAATCCTAAAAATTATTTATAGTTTAATGCAAGTGGGAAATTATGTGTCTTTGTATGTGGATTTGAGATACCAATGCAACATTGTATGATGGTTAGACACTCTACCAGAGAAGTACCTGTTACAAAGGAAGCTTTTAATGACATTATTAAATCTGCTAGTGTTAAATTAAAGGATGTTACAAAATCTCTTTCCACAAATATTTATTAATGATTCCCTCGAGATGAAATATTTAAATCCATGTCTATTGTGTATCCTCAATTTTGGACTTGAGGCAACTAAGAAAGCCTAGATTTTTCATCAAAAAGTAATTACCTTGGCCTAACACTTTTCAAAAAGTTTAGAATACAATGGATAGAAAATAGGAGGAATTATAAAGGGAATTAAGCTTAGAGAATAAGCTAGGCATTTTGCATTAAGTATGATTGACCAGTTTGAGTCCATGGAGAATCCCATGGAAGCAGGATCAATAACAAGGGCTTGGATAACCTTAGGTCAAAGTGAAATATTGTGTGATTCAATATCAAAATATTTCAAACAAGTGTTGATTTATGTCAAACAATGGTATTGGGGTTGGTGGAGGATGAGAGAGTTTTTAGTGCATTGGGGTTTTTGCGATCAAAGATAAGAAACAAACTAGAAAAGAATTTGGAAAATTTCTTGAGGGTGTTTGCAACTATGTATAATGTCCAAAGTTTTCCCTTTGAAAGGGCACTCATAATTTGGAAATACATATGCAAAAGAAGAGGGTTGTGCAACACTTCAAATGTTGGTAGTGGTGGCACTAGCAGTGGCACAAATGACAGTGACATAATGAATGTTGAATTTGAGATACAGTTAAGTAGATGTACACAGGGTGAATAAAATGAACACCAGACTTAGAATCAAGATGATTCTTTATCTCAATGTTAGAGTGAACCATGGCTTGATTTGGCAAATGGAAGTGAATTAGCAGTTTTTAGGTATTTATACTACACTTCATGAATCATATTCCAAACTGTAGTTGATGATATTTTATATTGTATTCCATGAAATTATGAATCAGATTAAATACATTAGAATATTATTAATAATTTCATATTTTTAATTATGTCATACTGATAAGTTTTGCATGTACCTAGTTTTTCATCATTCAACTCAATGCCTAATGTTTCCTTTCTAGCATGGATTTGTGCATAAAACATAAAATTTACAGTACAATAATTTTTTTATTTTTTATTTGATATGTGATTATGCGTCAATCTTCAAACTTTATGAATTATTTTGATCATTTCCTTATTCATAACAGAGTCATAAAATGAAATAAACTCCTATAATAGATTAACTCATGGCTTCTTATAACTTCATTGCCTTATAATGAGAAACCATGCAAAGAATAACACTTATCACACCACTTATAAATTCCTATTGCATTCACACAATCTTTGATAAACAACTGATAGAAATATTAATCCATTACTTAAACAAAAGCTAATATTTCAACATACATAACACATGATGTGATATGACAACTTATAAATAGTGCTTGATTATTTTGAGTCAAAAGATAGTGAATACAATAATAGAGAGAAAGTTAGGTCGATATTCAAAATTAAAGAAATACACTTAAGTATTTGAGTCATTTTTTGTTATTACAGAGCAAAAGTACAACATTTCCTATTTGTGCTATCAAATAGCTTAAATTTTGCAAAAGAGCTTACAGAGATGAAAGATTAAAAAAATAGAACCCTTTGAATGACAGGATTCCCTTTTCTAACATAAGGGAAGCAACAAGAAAAGAACCTCATCCCAAACCTTTCTAACAACCAAAATCTCAGACAAGAGGCATAGAAATAAAAGCATGGATCAACTCATAGGTTGGGTAAATAATTATACTTTTCATTCCATGCCTTAAACATATCCTTAGAAGGCTAGTCATGAGCTAATAATTTTTTTCATTCTTCAAATTTAGATGATACTTGGCATCAAGTAAAGCATTGGCATCTCTACAAAAAATTTTCATCAATTGTCCTACATTGACCATCTTGTTTGAATAGGAATTAAGCTGATTTAAATCAAGTTTGTCATCTTTACAAATCAGATGGAGGAGTGTGGGGATTATAATATTGAAACTATCCTTCCATTTCTCTAGGGTCTTCAACTCCCCATTATCTTCTAATAGGCGAGGTACAACACTTTTGTCAATATTTATGAAAGAGTTATTTTTTTCTCATGCAACTTCAAATACACTTTCCAAATACCCTTTATGATTTCATGCCATCTTGACAATCTCAAAAGTAAGATGGATACTAGGCAGGGCATTATATGTGTTTGCAGATCCCTTATACATACCTTCCAAAGATGTAAATCTAGGATTCCATTTTTCAAATATGCATTTGATCCGCTCTTGATCCCCTCTTATTCTGGTAATGGCATCCCTCAAATTCAGATATGAAACACAGGTATTTTCTAGCCTTCTTAAGATTTTAGACAGTTTGTGCTCCATGATGCGCATTATAATGCACACATCCTCTTTTTTATAATTCTATTGAGCATTCTTCAACTATTCTTCTAGCATTTGAATATTTTCTTTAAGCTTTGTATTTTGAATCATCACATGAGTAGGGGGAATTGTAGAAGAGGAGTCTGCTTCCTACATACTTTCAAGAAGGGATGTTTTTTGAGCCAATAATACCTACTGTTGGTCGTAAGCTTCCATGAAATCATTATGTTCCTTCAACAATGTGTTGTTTCTTTCTTGCAACCTTTGAACAAAAGCTTCATTAAAATTGGAAACATCTACCACTAATGAAACAAATTTAGGGCTAGAGGTGTCATATACCATCTTTACAATCAAGCTCCCTTTGATATCCTTTGATACTTCAGTAATCATAGGATTTTTTGTAGTTGGGGAAAGGGCCTAAATTGCAAGGGCTTCCCAATGTGGGTTAAACCCTGATCTTGACAATGCCATCTCTACTTCCTCTTTTGTGGAGAAGACTTCTCCTCCTTGTTTCCTAATAGTATCAAAGACAACTATAGAAGAAATGTCCCATTTAGGGAGTAGTAGCAATCCACTATCTTGCACCATTCTTCTCCCTTCTATAGGTGTAATTTTTTTGGTCTCAAAATTCATTTCTACCCTTACCTTTGTAGCTACTTCATCATACTTTTCTCTAGGCACATATGCTTGTGCCAACTAAAGTATTTTAAGGTACTCCTCCCTCTTTGATCTCAAAACAAATTCTTTAAACTCATGGTATTTTATAAAATCATCATAAAAAATGAATTGTGAACATGCCAACTCCCTCACATCATTGAGGTTATCTCTCCCCATAGCCACATCCAATTTGAACCTTTGCTGAAGAAGGCCATTAATATTTGGTCTTGGGGGGATGGCATATATTATTGAATTTCATTGATGGTGATATGAAAATATTCACTTTCATCTGGATTGATGGGATTGTGAACCAACAATGGTGGTTTCTCAACTTTCATCCTCTTTTGTGGTTTCTCTTTTGGGGGAGAATCATAATCCACATTGATTATTTGAGGGGAAGGAGAGGGAGTGACCTGTGGTGGGTCTAATTGCAAATTTTCTCTATTAATAGGCCCTTTAGGCCTTTTGATAGAAAGGTCAAGTCTAGGATGCTTTGCTGGTTTATTTTCTAGGGTAGGGGCCTTACCTACAACTCTGTCAAAATTATTCAACACTGCTTCAATCTTGGAAATTGGGTCAACAATATCAGAAAATTCTCCATGATAATCCTTATCATTCTCTATCTTGGTAGCCTCTTCCTTGATGAATGCAATCCATTTTCCTTTCTATTTTTACCTCAAATTCATTCTTTCAATTTATTATGACATCTTCGTTTTCATCAACTTGATCATGAAAATAAAACCTTTTGATACTTTTCCTAACCTTGTGTATGGAACCTCTAGGGTTAAAATAATTGACTTTTAACTGAAATAACCTGTATTCCCCAAGAATTTTTTTTAGACCTAAGTTATCTTTGGTTGAAGTGAAATATGAAAAGGTAGTAACATAAGGGAAAAAAAACCTTTTTTTTTCCTTAAATAAAATTGATCAGTCTCATTCAATTGCCATATGATTTCCATGAATGCTAACTTGGGTGACACATATCTAGGTAGCACATGGGGGGCTTGAGGTCACCCATATATTCAAATAAAAACTAAGGTGTCATTTAGGTAATAATCTCCTAGTTATTTCATACTCCTAACTCCAACCTCCTCTTTTTGGGCCTAGGGAAATTCAAAATTTCCTTGTGCAATATGATTCTAGGTAGACCTAGCCTTGTCATAACTTGCCTTACAAAACAATTCTAAAAAAACATAGTCGAACTCACTACAATGTTTATCCCAAATATGGGTCGAACATTGCACTGGGCGATCATTGCTCTCTTTATGTTTCATGTTCAATTGTAAAAGTATACTAAAATGATCTTTCCATTTGTAAAAAAGCATATGGAAAAGGAGAGAATACCACATGAAATTCACCTTCAGCTCCTTACCACTTTTCCCTCTCTTAATGTCCACCAGCTGATTGTGAATAGCCTCAGCTACAAAGCTAGCATAGTTGAAGTCACTATTGACAAAAGGATGTTGTATATCAAAAACCATATACATAAGAGGTATCTGCATTTTTGGGTATGCATCTTCTACCAACACCTGACATAATTCCCAATATGTTGTTCTAAAATAGTCTTCAAAATATTTGACATCAAAAGGCTCAAGTTTATTGTTAGGGATTCTCAATGACTTTCCTTTGAAGAATTTTTGTCTAAACCTAGGGATCCATCTCAATCTGAAGCTACTTCTATCTTGGTGGTATTTTATTCTGAAATAAGAAAGGTCTATAACCTTTTTTACGACCACATTGAGTCTAAAAACCTCAAAAATAAACTCCCTAGTTATATCCATTAGGACACTTCCATCCAATTCCCTAATTACTTTGATATTTTCATCATACCGAGAAGCAAGGCATCTGATGAGTTCCAAATTTATAAAGACATTAAGAACAAACAACTTCCCCAAATCATAGGTCTATGCATTAGAGATAGGGGAATAATGACTTCTTTTCCAAACCAGTGTAGGAACAATTCCCACCCAGTGATTGTGGCATCCTAGTTCTTTAGCTTAGCATCTCTATAATTTTTGGCTATGTATAGCATCCCCTCTACTGCATTAGGTTCAAGGTTACGTTGACGTTGAGTGTCACAACCCTCTTCCAGTAATAACATCCGAGGCTTAAAGACTATGGATAAATGCAGTTTTGGGTAAAATTTAGTCAGAAGACTGACTTGGCATTACTACTATAGAAGGTACTATTTAGCTATGTTATTTATATTTTCCTTTTGAATAAATTAAAAGGTCGTAGATGGGATGATATAAATGTTTTATTCTAATTGATCAACTATAAAATTATTGTGGATCAACCATGAAATATTACTTATAAAGAAATAGTGGGTTAGATCTATTTAAACCCTTAAAATCCAGTTATAAAGTGATTATTTGAATACCTCAATATAGCAATGTCAAGTTGTAATAAAACATAATTATCTTTCAATTAAAATATTAATATTAATTATTATCTTTTAAATACTATCAAGATTTATAATACATTGGATCTCTATATCAAATAATTATAGTAATGAATTAGAAATTTATTACATTGTTTTTAAGGGGTATTGAATGTCTTCTATAATAGATAGTAGTGGAAGGGGTTTTTCTTTAGAATTTTTTTAGGAAACAAAATGAAAGAAAATATTACAGATGTGCAACCAAATGAGGGTTATGTTGTTGCATTCTTGGTAGTTATAGATCAGTTTCCATCAAGATATGCAAGGGAACTGAGGCATAGAAGGGGAATGAGAAAGCTGGCTGAGAAGTATTCAAATAGGAGTTGAGTTAAAGGAAATAGGGTGGAGTTGTGGGAAAATATTTCCTCGATCGTTTTAAGCTGTCAACATGGATCCCTTCAATTTGGATCTTTGGAGGTTAATATTTCCAATTTTTTGATCCAAAATAATATGTGTGAAGAAGGGAACTTTTGGGAGAGAGAAAAAAATTACTAGAACCTGCACAAGAGGACAAGTAACCATTTTAATTTGATGATATTGTTATAGGTAATTTTCTTTTATTGGTTTTGTTTACCATGCTCGATTCTCTATCAATGACATTGCTAATGTTTTCTCGTTAACATTTCATATTGGGTAGTATGCTTTGGTCGATGAGCTGATTTTATTTCTCAGTTTGCTATAACCTTGTGGCTTTGTTTCATCTTGAGGATCAAGGTTTTAGCACTCATCATCACCATATGCATATCATGGATTTCTTCATCGAGAATGGTTATAATCATCTCCTGGTATGATTTAGAATCAATGGGTATAACTTGTTGGGAAATTGTGTATCAACCTTGTAATTATATAATAGTTATTGTTGATAGGATATATATATATCTTTTTCCTAGTTACACTGATATGTGTAATATACAATGGAAGTAAGGGGGGAGAGTGGAATGCATGTAATTTTTTTGTTAACGTTTTTAGGAAACTCCTAAAATGGCCAACATACATTAGATAAATGATACATTGTAAATCTAGACTATTAATTATTAGTTTTTAGATCTAATGAAAGATATTTTGTTGGCATGCATTTCCCTAGAATGTAACTCTATTTAATGAGGGCATTATATTATGACTACGGTAGAGAGAGACGTTGATGTATTCCAAGAGTCTAATAGCAGTCGTGTTGTCTCTTTATCTCTAAGTGGTGATACTCCTGTGAGAAGCTTGCTCTGCAAGTATATTGTAATCTTTGTGATTTACTGAATAATATATTGGGAAAATTTTGGACTATGGGGTTTTTATTCCAGAAGGGTTTTCTCTACGTAAATCACTATGCCGTGGTATGCATGATATTTGTGCTTATTTTTGTTTAAGTTTCTATAATTGTTAAAGATCTATAAAAGTTTTGCATTATTCTCCTCTCAAGATTAGTGTAGGAAGTTTTTCTGCTACCTTAGCTTCCTTACAAGTGGTATCAGAGCTTGATCACCTTTGGTTTTAGTTATGGGGGTTGTTGGGTTTTCTGAACTAATCCAGATTTGAGTGGGAGCTTGTGCAAAAGATACTTTGTGATCTTGTTGCAAGAATTTTTAGATGGAAAGTTCACCAAGGAGAATAGAGGTGAATAACTTTTCTAGAAATAATTTTGAAATGTGGAAGCTGAAGATGGTGGATCTGTTGATAGATCGAGATCTATGGGATGTTGTTGATGAGAATGTTTCAAGGCTTGTAGATCCTTCTCAGGCTGCTCAATATGATGTTATGGACCATAAAGCCAAGGGTCTAATCATATTGTGTTTGGAAGAATATATTTTAATTAATGTCCATGAGAAGACCTCTACAAAAAAACTATGGAAGCATTCAATATGTTGGTGGCTCAATTGGAATCAATTGGTGTCTAAATGGATGAGGAGGATAAATGTTAGATATTGCTTTGTTCTTTGCCCGATTTGTGGGATTCTCTTTTTATGGCTATTGGGAGTAATTCTATAATTTTGAAGACTGAAGATGTGGTGGGTTCTTTTCTTTCTAAAGAGATGAGGAGGAAGGTATTCGTCACTACCAAGGAGGCCCTAAATGTTTGTGGAAGACCTAAAGAAAAAGGCAAGAAATGAGAAGCATGACAAATCCAAGTCTAGGGGGAGATCTAAATCTCTTGGAAGGTCCAAAGTTATTTGTTGGAACTATGGTAAGCCTGGACCTATTCGTAAGGAATGCAAAGATGAAAATAAGAAGAAAATGTTTAGAAATTTGATTATGATTCCAAGTCTGAGAAGGAAGATGATGACACATTGATTGCAACTTTTACAACTCATGTAGGTAATGATGCATGGTTAATTGACTCAGGTGCATCTTTCCATATGACCTTTAATAGAGATTGGCTTTTTGAATATGAAGAATTTGATGGAGGTAAGGTGTACTTGGGTGACAATTCTCATTTAGACATTGTTGGCCATAATAAAGTTAAAATCAGATTTCCTGATGGTAGAATAAAAAGGATTAATGGTTTGTTGCATATCCATGGATTAGCACAAAATTTATTATCTGTAAGCAAACTAATAGATGCGGGTGTGCAGGTAGTATTTTTGGATGCAGGATTCAAGATGGTTATAGGTGATATGGTGATTGCTAGAGGTGTTAGATATGACACATTGTATAAGCTTGATGCATGCAGTGTTGAGTGCAATAGTAATTTTGTGAAAAGAAAGTATGTGGAAGAAGTGATGGTTTCACCTTCAACAGATGGTCATGGATTTTGGGTACCCAAGGGTGATCTTTATTTTGAATCAAAGTAACCTGTAGAGAAAACTATGTTATGGAACTAGAGACTTGGCCACATTGGAGAAAAGGGTCTAAGGACCTTGAAAAATAAAAACCTCATTGAAGGTTTGTTTGATTGTAATATTTAATTTGATTTCTATGAGCATTGCATTTATAGAAAACAAAACCATGTTCAGTTTTACTCGAGCTCTCATAAATCTTGTGGTGTATTGGATCTTATTCATTCTGATGTGTTTGGCCCTGTAGATGTTCCTTTGATTGGTAAATCCAAATATTATGTTTCATTTATTGATGATAGTAGAAGGACATGGGTATATTTTCTAAAGAGTAAATCAGAAGTTTTTAGTCAATTTAAAGAATTTAAAGCAATGGTTGAGTTACAGACTGGAAAAAAAAAAATGTTTGAGGATTGATAATGGAGGTGAATTTTGCTCTAATAATTTTGATAGATTCTATAAAGATTATGGTATTCATAGACATAAGACAACTTAGTATTCTCCACAACATAATGGAGTTGCAAAAAGAATGAATAGGAAACTGATGGAGAAGGCTAGGAGTATGTTGAGTGGTGCTGGCCTAGAATAAAGGTTTTGAGCTAAAGCTATTGCCACTACCTATTACCTGATAAAAAGGTCTCCTACATTAGCTAGCTCTTGTTGATAAGACACCTATAGAGGCATGGTCAGGTTGCAAGCCTTCATTAAGACATCTTAGAGTTTTTGGTTGTGAGGCATATGCACATGTGCCAAAGGAGAAGCAAACAAAGTTGGAAAACAAGTCCATGTGAAATGTATCTTCATCGGATATAGTTATGGTTTGAAAAAATACAAGATTTGGGAACCTGTTGCACAAAAGGTAATATATAGTAGAAGTACATTATTTTTAGAGAAAAAAAACATTTTTTTGTTACATTGCATCCGAAAAAAATTAAATAGGAAGATGTGATTCAATTTCCCTCTACACCTAAGAAATTTGAATTGAGGCCCAAGGATAGACAAGAAGCTGAGGAGAGCTCATCTAGCTTTGTATCTTCAGAAGAGGAGGAAGAACCTCCAACTCAACTTGTTTGTAGGTCTACAAGGAATAGACAACCACCTGAAAGATACTATACACTTGATGAATGGAGATGTATTTTTGCTTTGAATACTAACATGGATGAACAAAAAGTTGTACAAGAGGAATTAGGTATGAATGATGTAGAATCCTAGAAGATTGCTATGGATGGAGAAATGGAATCTTTGAAAAAGAATGATACATGAGATCTTGTACCATTGCTTGAAGGATGAAAACTTGTTGGTTGCAAATGGGTGTTCAAGAAAAAGATTGGTTCAAATGGAGGTATTGAGAAGTACAAAGCAAGGTTGGTTGCGAAAGGTTACTCTCAAGTTGAGGGTGTTGATTATGGTGAGATATTCTCTCTTGTTGTGAAAATGAAATCCATTACATTTTTACTTTCTATTACAGCTACTTATGATTTAGAGGTTGAGCAAATGGATGTGAAAATTACTTTCCTTCATGGTGACTTGGAGGAGGATATTTATATGACATAGCCAGAGCACTATGTGGTGAAAGGTAAAAGTAAGTTGATTTGGAAATTAAAGAAATCTTTGTATGGCCTAAAACAGAGTCCTAGGATGTGATACCAAAAAATTGACATGTATGTGTTGAGTTTGGGATCTGAGCATTCTAAATCAGGTCAATTGTGTTTATTATAAAATTGATGGTGATCATTTCTTATTTATTGCATTATATGTTGATGATATGTTATTTATTGGCAAAGGGAAATGTATGATTTTAGAACTAAAATCTCAACTTGCTGCTAAGTTTTAAATGAAAGACCTTGGTGTAGCTAGACACATTCTTGGGATGGAAATTAAAAGAGATAGAGTGATCAAAAAGCTATGGCTTGGCCAAAGTAAGTATGTCAATTCAATTTTACAGAGATTTAACATGCAAGATTGCAGATCATTGTGTGTTACTCTTTCTATTGGAACAAAGTTATCTATTTCAAATTATCCAACATCTTCATAAGAGATGAAAGACATAAGCAAAGTGCCTTACTAGAGTACAGCTGGAAGTTTGATGTATGATATGGTTTGTACTAGACCATACATTTCCCAAGTAGTGGGAGCTCTTTCCATATATATATAATCCTGGTAGAGTTCATTGAGATGTAGTTAAAAGAGTCTTCAGATATTTGCACAATACCTCAAATTATTCCTTATGTTATCATACTAATGTGGCTGAAGATGAGATTTCCCTTGATATTCATGATTATGTGGATTTAGACTGGGCGAGTGATAATGATAGTAGATGATCCACCAGTGCCTATTTGTTTACATTATTCGGTGGTGCAATTAGTTGGATAAGTGACAGGATGTGGTTGCTTTTTCCACTACTGAAGTAGAGTATATGGAAGCTACTCATGCTTGTAAATAAGCAATTTGGCTTAAGAGACTGTGTTTATATATTGGAATAAAACAAGGTACAATGACAATTTATTGTGACAATTAGAGTGCAATATGTCTAGAGCCAAGAACCTGACATTTCATGCTAGGACCAAGCATATTGATGTACAATATCATTTTGTTAGAGATATGGTCGAAGATGGCAGGGTGAAGTTGGTTAAGGTAGAGACTTTGCTGAATGTTGTTGATTCTTTAGCTAAGCATATGAGCATAGAGAAATTCATATGGTGTTAAGAGATTATGGGCCTTTCGGTCCCTAGCAATTAAGAGACAATATTTACTTCCTCCCATTGCTATTGCAAGGTGTTCGACAAGTAGGAGATTTGTTGGGAAATTGTGTCTCAACCTTGCAATTATATAACAGTTGTTGTTGATATATATATATATATATATATCCTAGTTACATTGATAGGTGTAACATACAATGGAAACAAGGGGGGAGAGTGGGATGCATGTAAACAATTTTTTGTTAACTTTTTCAAAAAACTCCTAAAATGGCCGACATACATTAGATAAATGATACATTGTAAATCTAGATTGTTAATTATTAGGTTTTAGATCTAATGGTGAATATTTTGTTGGCCTGTCTTTCCCTAGAATGTAACTCTATTTTATGAGGGCATTATATTATGACTGTAGTAGAGAGAGACAATGATGTATTTTGAGAGTTTGATAGTAGTCGTGTTGTCTCTTGTTCTCTGAGTGGTGATGCTCTTGTGAGAAGCTGGCTCTGCAAGTATATTATAATATTTTTGATTTACTGAATAATATATTGGGCAACTTTTGGAGTGTGGGGTTTTTCTCCCATAAGGGTTTTCCCCATATAAATCACCGTGTCATGGTATGCATGATATATGTGTTTATTTCTATTTAAGTTTCTATAACTATTAAAGATCTGTAAAAGTTTTGCATTATTCTCCTCTCAAGATTAGTGTAGGAAGTTGTTCCTCTACCTTAGCTTCCTTACATAACTAAACCGTATGTAATCTAATTTTGCTTAGTCGACCTAGAGCATTAAATATGATAATCCAGCTTTATCTCAAATTTCCTTATTTGATTGATGCTTCTTCGATTAGACTCATCTTTTGGTTAATTATAATTTTTAATACAATCTATCATAAAATGGTCAAAAAATATATGGAAAGATTAATTATTCAATTCTTTAGTAGAAGAGTGTGGCTCATATTTGATTAGTCTAAGCCAGTCTCTTACAAAAATGAGGATAATCACAACAAAATAAAGAGTCGCTGATATTTACACTTACTAATAAGTTTCATCGTTGCCCAAAATTTTCCTCAATAATTGCTGCTCTGGAACCACTGCATTATTGTTGAAGTCAGTTGAATTTCACAATGTTGATTTTAGTTTCCTCAACACGATCCCTGAAAGGAAACAACTTATACTGTCACTCTTGGCGGCTAGCATAATTTCTTGATTAACGATCGGATCAGATTGCACAATCTGTGGGTTCACTTTAATCCATGAACGGTATATCTATGGAGTAACTTACCTCATGAAACTTGTATCCTCATCATCCATCAGTTGAATGCCTCGATTTATACTCGATGATGCCTTATCCTCACCATGATTCTTGTGTTTTTGATGTATGTATTTGTTCATGAATTGGTAACACAGGTAATTGAAAAGATTTTGATTGGAAAGGTTGAGTCACGTATTGACTGTATCCTTCACCAACAACTCTAGGTTCAATTCAGTATCTCACACATTTTGTTCTCAACTCCAACTCAGTGAAAGGTGATTGCAGGTTCATATATCTGGCTAAAGACACAGTAAGGAGGGGACTCAATGGGTATGCATGACACCTTTAGATTATTTTATTTCTGAATTATTTCTCATAAGGAGGGATGAATATTTTGTTGAATATTTGACTAACTCTATCATGGAATTATAGAGAAAGCCAACAATAAAACCCAATCTCGATAAGGCTACAGATATAACTAGATTACAGAGATGGAAAGCTACTGGGGTTATCTCACTTTCTGAAAGTGGTTTGGAGGTAATCCCACAAGATGTTTTTGCTGTCGGCCCTTCAACACGAGTACTAGATATTGGAGATAACTACTTGCAAGAAGTACCAGCTAAAATTGGAAATCTTAGCAATTTACAAAATTTACGTCTCACTGCAAATAATCTCTCAGATGACAGAATCAAGTGGCAAGGGCTTGTTTCTTTGAAATGTTTGATGACGGTTTTTGCATTAAATTATAACAGTTCACCAGGGACATCTTGATTATTCGTGAGATCTCTTGAGCACAACTACAAAAAGGTGTGATCCATCCATTCTTATCATACTTCAAGTAATCTTATTGCTTGTTGAGCCCTCATTTGATTGAAGATTAAGGAATCACTAGTTCATGGTCTTTATATTTTGAACTATATTAGATTTAATTACATGCACCTTATCAATTATAAGTGGAGATAATGAGAAAGATTTGATAAAGTTAGGGATATAATTTTACTCAAATAACTTCATTGTAATTTGAAAGTATAAGTTAAGCATGTTGATATTTAAGGGTCAATATAAAAATATCATGACATCGACAAGACTTTATGTTAGTATAGACTACTTTGTTCTTTAAAAATGGTTAAAGTTTTATTAAACCAAGTTATATGGTAAGATTTATATAGACTATTGTGTAATCTAAATTCTAGTGATTAAATATGTTAGTGTATTCTAAAATTCTTTTGTCTAAGACATTTCATGAGAGAATTAAATCTTAGTTTTAAAATATATCAGATCGATGAATGAAGGAATAGACTACGTGTTATGTGCTAGACCTTGATGGTATGTTATTATGACTATAGTGGCTATTTCCTTGTACATTGATTGAAAGGATAATTATGACTAATGTTTTATGAAATTTTATAATTTAGATTACATGGATTAGACATAAAGTTTGTGTTGGTCATGATTTAAAATGTCATGCACACTTGAGTTCCATACTTTAACATGTTGATACATTGGTTTAATTGTGCTTTGGTCAAGATATTTATTATTGATTCGATAGATATTATCCTTATATAGAGATGTAGTGTTTGAAATAAAAATAGAAGATGTGGAATGTAGGTATATTTCACAATTGGTGACCAAAATTAGACAAGAAGATTATAGTTCAGTTTTCTTTCAAGTACTTGTCCTTTAATTAGATAAATTTGGTTATATAAAAGCTTCATAAGATATGATTAAAAGGTGACGTGGAATACTAAAAATTTGGATTCTTGCAAGTCATCTTCAGTTAAAGGTTGGTTGTATGATGTAGTCATAGGGTGCTTGAATGACTTAGAGCAATCTTCCTTTGATAAAGTATGAGCATCCATTTTGGGCTTAATGGTTAGAAGAAGTTTTGAAAATAATTTTGGGATTAATGGTTAGAAGAAGTTTTGAAAAGAACTTAGATTTTGGTAAGTAAAGTAATTAATATAATAATGTTGCATAGAATTTCACCTCTAATACAAAGTTTAAGATAAAGGTATGGGTTGTATTCATCTAATTTATTTGTGATTATATACAAGGTTACAAGATTGCTAATCTTGTTGTATTAAATGTTTTATATAATGATATTTGCTAATCCACTTTCAATTGACCATAATAATGTAACATTTTATGCTAGGAAGGGAATACTTTGTTTGTAAATGGATAATCTTTGACTCACCATTGAATAATCTTGAGAAAGGGAATATGTTTGTTTACTTTTTTAATTTGAGTTTAGATATTCGTCATATGCTCTCACCTTGCCATTAAAAGGATCTTGGTGATAAAAAAATGGTGTCGTTCCAAAGATGATTAGATAACTTCTCTTTATTGAGGTTAATTTAGATATTTCATCTTTTATTGATTATAGATGGTTATGATTTATGTTATCATTAGATTGGACTATGTCATATGCTCTCACCTTGTCGTGTGGATCTTAGTGATCAAAAAATATATTCCAATCCAATGGTCCTTTTTTTTTTCCTTAAATTGATGATTCATCTAGAAGTAGGTTTTGCATTCAGTGTCGCTTGTGTGGGTGGAAATCATCGATTAACTGTCTAGGGTAAGTGGACCCTAGAAAGGGTTGCACACTCACTAACACACTTCATAGATATTATGACTATCAATAATAAACTAAGTTAGTCCTGTTCTTGCTTGAGGGTTTGGCTAGAGTCTACATGGCTTCATGATTCCAATATGGTTGGGTGGTGAGAAAGCCTCACACAATGTGAGTATCATTACTAATGATTGTGTAAAGATGTTGAAAACTCAATTATAATTGAGAGTTGCTATTATTGTGTTGAATATTTAATGGTAGGATGGTTCTTTTATGAATTATTATTTCAAAAAAAAAAATTAGTAGAAATATTCAAGTTATTATTTGATTTGGTTGTTAATTAAGGCTGTCTTGAGGAACCTAGAAATTGGGCCAAAATATCCTCCTCAAGGGGTCTTTTAGATGTCGATCCAAAGGGTTGGGTTTTTGACCAACTCATAATTCTAGAATGATTTTAAAACTAATTTCTATAATATCTTGGTTTAGTAAATAGCAAGATTGATTATGAGCTTGAAGACTAACAATGGTGAATTTTTCTAAGAAGGGTGTATTTGTTTTTTAATTGTTTAAAGCTCAAGTTGGTCCGCAGAATGGGTGCACCTCCACAATTTTTGCTACTACGCTCTAGACCAAACAAATGAGATGACCAACCTACATTGAAATTTTGAAAATTTATGAAGGAAATTAACTAAAAATATGAGCCATCATCCGTCACATCCACCAGTACTTCTAGTTCATGTGAGGGTAGTTCATTCATCTACCTATTTATCAATTTTAAATGTGGTTTTTCCATCTAGAAGGGATGTACAAATATCATTGATGAGTAAGGCTTTGATTTTCTTGAACAGGATGCAACCTTCCCCTCTCTCCAATAGGATTCTCCCATGTCCCACGTGAAAATATTGTCACACAGTGTCCTTCCATGGTTCTGCAAGTAAGAAAAGGACATTCTGCTATGGGCCCACGAACTTGCAGAATCCTTTATCTCTCACCACATGCCAAAAGTCTATGGAGCCTTTATTTTCTTGAAAATGAAGTAATTGTCCCCTCTCACCAATAGGATTCTCCCATGTCCCACATGAGAACATTGTCACAAAGTGTCCTTTCACGATTCTGTAAACAAGAAAAGGAAATTCCATTGTGGGCCCGTGGACTTGCAAAATCCTTTATTGTTCACCACATGCTAACATTCCATGGAGCCTTAATTTTCTAGAAAAGGAAATAATCCTCCCCTCTCTCTAATAAAAATCTTCCATGTCCCATGTGAGAATATCATCACACAGTGTCCTTTCGTAGTTCCACAACCAAGAGAAGGATATGGCACTATGAGCTCGTGGACTTAGGAAATCATTTAATCTTTCACCACATGGCAACATTCTTTGGAGCCTTGACTTTCTTGAAAAGGACGTAACCATCCCCTCTCTCCAATGGGATTCTCCCACATCCCACGTGAAAATTTATTTGTAAACTTTAGCGAGCACTTACTCAACTAAGTTCACTTAATTAGATTTGAAAATGACTTATTGGAGTCCAAATCTAAACCAGGATCTTTAATCAATAATTCAAACCCAATGTGCAAATTTAAATCATTAATCTACTGAGCTCTTTTACTTAACCAGTTCTAACTAGTTCAATGTAGAATAAAGAACTATAAAAATTAAGTAAAAACACATAAGCACAATGAAGTACCAGATGAGAGAAATTTGGTAACAGAGTTCACCAGACTCTGGCTACATCTCCAAATTCTCTTGAAAACTAATCGATTTATTCCTTCTCCTGAGAGATGTGGGGACCTTCTCACAGGTGTTACAAAAGAACTTCCTTCTCCTTAGACAAGGATTCAAGAAAACAAATGACACCTATGACCCTACTCTTGTTATCAGAAGGACAATCTCTTTACAACATAAGCTTTAAAAGCTTTTACAAATCTTCTCCAAGTTTTAAAAATCCTCTCAATAGGATACTTGGTTGAAAGAAGAAAAATGAGAGATCCTCTGAAGGAGATAATTCTCCAAGTGAAGTGATGATTTCAAAAGCCTCCTAGCTCCTCCTTTTATACATGAGGTTTTCCTATTTGGGCTAAAAACCATAAGATTTGAAAAATCACCCTTATCTCCAATTTTACATATAAAACAATAATATGCCCTTTTAAATAAAACAACCCCTAAAAACATATTTTAAATTATTTTAAGCCCTTGATTTATTATATTTTCAGGCTTTGATTGTTAGGAGAATTTTTTTCTTTTGTTTAAAACTTAACATATAACCATTTAATGGTTATTTAGCTAAGCTTCGGGCTTAAAAAACCATTAAATGTAAGTGATCCCACTTACACTCCTGAATCTATTGACAGTGTAACAATGCGAAGCCTTTTGGTTGCCCGACCGGTCGGAGGTTCAACTCTCGTCAGCCTCCCTTTATCATCCGATTTCCAATGGACACACAACAAAAAAAAACTATCTGTTATATGTGGTAAGCACTCGATGCGCAACGTAATGGTGAAGGATCCAAATTATTAGGAGGAGGTTGTGGGGTCAAGCCCCTCCAACCATTTTTGATAAACAAACTCATACGCGCTGGCCAACAATTGAGGAGGAAGAGGTGACATGTGTCATGCTATCATGGTGCCAAGTGTCATGTTGTGATTTGCCAAAGAAACCTAGTCAGCGTCCACATCACCACCCACATCACCCACTGACTTAGTTGCCACATCATCTATGGGACATGTATGGAGGACATGTGTCAACACCTGATTTGCTGACCATGCTGACATCATCTACCTAGTCAGTGTGCCATGTCATCTGTACGATTGACATGTGTCAAGATTTGATTGGTCCACATCAACATCTATATGATGAATCATTTGCTCTATTAGCTACTGACATCGTGATGACATCATCATTGTACCATCCAATCAACTTGGAACTTTGACCAACCGTTTCTCCGTCATACAGGCTCTATTTTTGATGAAAAAAATGTTGTCAGGATTTTCTCATCGAGCTCTTCGTCTTGATGCCATTTTCGCCAAATTTTGAGATGATCAATTTTTTGCCTTTCTAGATGGCCTTAGGGGCCTATTTGACTTGAAGTTTAACTCACGATATCTTTCGCATACGAGCTCGAATTTTGACGAAACGAACATCGTTGGGTTTGTGTTGTCGAGCTCTTCAATTTGACATTACTTCTGACTGATTATGAGTTGGTCAATTTTTTTTTCCTTTTGATGGGCTCCTAGTCCAAGTTTGACCGAACTTTGATCGACCATAACTTGGGCATACAGACTCCTTTTGAGCTCATTCAATTGCATTGGAATCAAGATTCTGAACTTTACACCATGGTGTCAACTTCTCGAGCATTGGAGATAATTAATTTTTTAGGGTTCATAGATCCTCCTGGATCAAAAATATGATCACAGTGTCCTTCCATGGTTCCACAATCATGAAAAGGACAAGTTCCTATGGGCCCATAGACTTGTAGAATCCTTTAATCTTCAGACACATAAGGGGGGTTTGAGACACGTGACAAGGCATGATTTTGAGATCATATTCCAAGAATGTCGTTGATGATATTTTATATTATACTTCATGAATTTATGAATCATATTGAATAAATTAAGGTACTATTAATTTCCATTGTTTTAAATTTCAAATATAGAATCTAGATTTTGAATTTTAACTGTTATCGAGGGATTTAACAGTTTCTAGGTATTTAAATTTTATACTGCATTTTATATTTCAAATTGTAGTTGATATTTTATATTGTATTCCATAAAATTATGTGTCAGATTGAATAAATTAATATATTATTAATAATTTTATATTTTAATTGTGTTAAACATGTACTCAGTGATTCATCACTCAACTCAATGCTTAATAACATATTAACTATAGTAGCATATACAATAATGAACATCAACAATCATTTAATGTGTATCTAGTAGTTGAAACCAAAGTTTTTCTTCAATTGATAAAATAAATAATATAGATAATTGAACACCAACACGTTATTGAATTTTGGTTTTTTTATTGATTTTCAAATGAAGGAATACATAGAGGTAATGCAAAATTTTCTCAAAGACAACTCTGCACAGAGTTGAATTAGAGCTTGGAAACTCATATTATCAATATCAAATCATTTTATCAGCTTTTGTAGCAACTTTCACTAATGTTGTTCTAACTAATGTTGTTTGAATTAAAAATTTGTTAACAACGAATGATTAAAATTGGAACTTGACTTGAATGTTTCAATCAAAGTTGCATTTAAGGTTATTAGTGGTTTGATGGAATCCAAATAGTTCATCTCATTTGGGTTTTGAGTAATATGGTCCAAATCAATCTTCCTTGCACCCTCCATCTTCTTTTTGAAATCATCCTTTCCAATGAATCACTCATTTGTGTCAAAAGCCTCTGGAAAACCAAGCTCTATCAAGTTCCGTACCTTTTCACCCAAGTTCATATTTTTTGCAACCAGATGCATAAATTCCTTTGTTTCAAATATTCTCAAACACTTTTGAATGATATATGACAACATCATTGAGGCATCAATTTGATTATTAATTGCTTTTGATTTCAATTCATTGTCATTGTCTTTGTAGACTCTTTGATGAACTTGATTTGCAGATTTCTCTATTGTCAACAGATTTTTGTTGTCCATTAAATATTTCTTGAGCTTCCTCTAATATAGTCTCATAGCATCAATCAATTAAAAAAATTCACACAAATGATCAATCCTCTACATTATTTCCTCCTAGATTTTTGTTTCATATGCCTCATTGTTTCTCTACAAAATGCAGTTAACTTATTTTGACAAGAGTTTATTTCATTTTCTGCTTCCCTCAACTCTACCACCAATCTTTCACTTTTTTTTTTCTCTCTTTCTCCAATTTTTGTTCCCATTGTTGATTTTCTTTCCCCGGGTTTTGTTTTAATTTTTTTGAAGTGGATTTTTCCTCATGATGTTTCTTTTTGCTCTCATCTTTAACCTTTTCTTTAGTTCATTCAATTCCATCTCTGTTTGTTTGTCCTTTTTTCTTGTAAATGTAGATACATATTTTTTATTCTTTTTTCTAATTCATTGGAATTGTTATCAATTGCTTTCCTATTTGCTTTCTCATTTGCTAGGCCTGCCTATAACTTTTCTATTTGAATATACAACATTCTCTCTTTCTCTCTCTCTCCCTCTCTTTCTTTAGCAATCATGCATGTACACTAATTCATTGTTCTTCTTTGATACATTAATTTTTTTAGAATTTCTGTATCTAGAAAAATCTAGTTGGAAACTGCTCACCTAAAATTTAGATTGATCCATCTAATTTTTTGGTTTATTTTGAACTGTGGGAACAAAAAACATTTACTCCATGATTTCTTTATTTGGGTCAAATGTGGGTAATACCCTGATTGTTGTAGGCTGTGAAGTTACAATAGACAAACACTCTATCAGTTGCTTCCTTTCTTTTTTATACAATTCTAATTTCTTATTAAATTCATCATTGTAATCAAAACCTGGGGGCACATAAATAATGGAATGATTGAATGGTGAAGGACTAGGAGTACTTGTAGTTGCTATTGTAGCCACATTAATTGGAGGAGTGCTTGGAAATAACTCCTTTGGGGTGGAACTGGTAGTTGGACTTGGACCTATCATAATCCTTGCCCTCTTCAGTATGCCTTGATCATTGGGTGTTTGTGTGGTATCTTGTATTGTTGGCCTCTTGTGTGTAATTTTTTTTGTAGCACATGTTGACCACTACTAGTATTACTACCTATACCATCACCCCTAGTGGCAGTGCCAATTGCACTGGTTTCTCCACCATGGGCATGACCTAGTTGTGATTGTATCTAATAATGAGGATTAGGGTTCAAAGCTTTAACAAAATAAATTATTTCAGCTATAATTGTATGCCCTTTGTCTATTTTATTTTCTCCAAGGCCTCGTTTATCAATTGGTTTTATAGGGTCTACATTTATTGTCATCCAAACTCCGCCTTTGGACCCCAAAAGGACCACCTGCATAAGGTCCCATTTTTTTGACTATGGCTACTCCTAAAGTAAATGTTTATTTTGTGGTCTCACTTAAACCAGATTTGACTTTGCTTGCATATTGTACACTTTTTTCTTCCCTATCATCATCAGATTCATCATCAGTTTCTTCACGCTCATTGTGATGCTCTATATTCCACAAATTTCTAAACTCAAAATCTTCTTCAATCTCTCCAAACTTTGCACTAGTTTTTGGTTCACCTAGCTTCTTCCTCATGTAGACCAAAAGGCAATATAATTTTTTATCATGACCAATTTTTTTTTCTGTAACATCCTTATCTAGAGAATATGGCATTTTTACTCTACTAGATGGTTTATCACTTTTTTCATAAAAATTGTTGTACCTCCTAATTTGATTCTTTGCTCATGTTTGTTGGTGTAATGCCATAATTTTTGTTGAAATTTTTTCAAAAGAAATACTTGTTGGAAGAATGAGTAGGTTATCTATATGTTGTCATTGATGTCACCATGTTAGTAGCTTGGTCTGATACTCTTAAATTGGTGCGTATAATTGACTTACCTTCTTTGGTGGTTGATTTGGTAATTTTGGTGCCTCTCCGGTATTCAAGACTACATTTCTTTGCAGTTGAAAATTTCTAATTGAGGTTTTGGGAAATTACTTATGGATGTTAAAGACATGCATGATTAGGTTATTTCATGTTTTGGTGCTCGTATGACAAAGTGACATTATTCTGGTTGCATTGAAGACTATTCCTAGCCAACTTGTTAAGTTAATTTTGATATGATATGAAAACTTATGTGTGATCTATTTCTTGGTCTGAGCTGACATAATGTAATGTGCTAATGATTAAATTGCATTTTGAAAATATTTTGTGATCTATTGGAGCCTCCAGTTGATATCTTTTAAAAATGAATTGCATCTAATTAGGCTGACCTAATTGATGCTTGCGATGAAGATCAAATATAAATATATGGCGAACAATTTTTGAAGAAGAGTGTGGGTGAATGATAGAAAACAAAGTAGAGATAGAAGAAATAGTGAGCGAGTAATGAAAGAAAAGGTGTGATAAAAAAGGTAGTAGTTGATGTGAAAAAAATGAAGAATGAAGGGTGTAAAGTCTGAATACTGAGCATCACTGGAACTGCATCAACACATGATAGGTGCATCTTTCAAGTTCATTCTGGAATGTAAAGCCTTATTTTTTTTGTATAATCTTTTGTAGGAAGTGAGCCTCCTTGTTGGAAAGTGAGTCCCTTTTTGTAGGCAGTGAGCCTTTGTACTTGGACAATGAGCCTCTTTTGAAAATACTATATAGTGTGAGTTAACCCTCACCGTGGTTTTTCCCTTATTGGGTTTTCCACGTAAAAAGCTGGTGTTCTTTGTGGTGATTTACTTTCTATTATTTGTGTTTTATGCTCATATTTAATAACATAATAGTGTGGTTGAAGAATTGATAAGTGATAAAGTCTAAGTTGTTATTTGTGTGACAACTAATTCACCCCCCTCTCAGTTGTCCTGTACCTATTTAATAATTGGTATCAGAGCTTTTGGTTCCTTGGTGAAGAGCTTAACTACTTGAAGAAGATCCTGAAGGCTAGTTGAATGGATGATAAAGGAGAGCTCTGAACTACTCTTGAATATCTTGATAAAGTGGAAAGATAAAATAGAGATCTAAAAGAGAATCATGATGAAACAAATGAATGTGTTCAAAAACTGAAGGAATAGTTGAAGAAATTTAAGGAAAGACACAGAGAAGTAAGTGAACAACTGAAACAAGAGATAATTGGACTGAAAGTGACTATAGATGAGAAGATGAGAATTGAAGAATGTTTGAATACAATGGTGCAGAACAAGTCTGATGAATGTTCTAGACTCAAGCAGGAGATAGTGAACTTAAGAGTGGAACTAGAGAAGGCTAAAATTTGTGAAAATAATTTCAGATCTAGTTCTAGTAAGATTGAAGAACTGCTTGCAGGATAGAAACCATGTAAAGACAAAGGTGGCTTGGGAATTGATAGTGGTGAAAGTTCTAAAGATATGAAGAAGAATCAAGGCAAGAGGAAGCAAAGGAGTTTTTCAAGAAGACCGCCTGTGAGACAACCTAATGCACAGAGGTAACCCTCTTTTTTTGTTTCTCTTGTAATAAATATGGTCATAGAGAAATTGAATGCAGGAGAAGGATAAACTAGTTTTATGGTTCCCTTTTCAGAAAATGTTTTGAATGTGGGAAGATTGGACATAAGGCTATAAAATGTAGATCTCAAGTGAGAATGATCGGTTGGGTAATGAGAAACAAGTTTAATGAAGGAAGAATGAATCAATTCTTTAATGGCTACTGCTATACCTTTAATAAATTTGGACATAGAGCAAATCAATGTAGATTGAGGAATAATGGAGGATAGTTTAATCAAAAAAGTGTGATCTATTATAACTGCAACAAACCTGGAAATGTATCTAATGGAGGATAGTTTAATCAGAAAAGTGTGATCTATTATAACTGCAACAAACCTAGACATGTATCTAAAGTGTGTAAGAATAAGAAAGGAAAGAAGTCTGCTCTGGAAGAGAAGAGTGAACTGGTAAAGAAGATTGACAAAGAAGAGATGAAGCAAGAGATAGATAAGGTATGGAAGAAGAAAGAAAAAGAAGGAAAATATGAGACTCCTGATGTGTCTATGCCCTCATCTGGTATAGATGACTTATTCGGAATTTAGACCTAGCATGGTCTTAGGGGGAGCATTATCATAATATTATAAAAACCCCCTGGAAGAATGGCATGTCAGAGGATGACACATGGTTAGAATGTGAAGAATGATTATTTAGAGGTGTTGGAAAAAAAACTAGAGGAAAATATGTTGGTATGAGGATTTGCGGACCGAATAAGGGCTTTTTGTGATGTGAAAATTGTTTTTAACAAATTTTTGGTGTCTTCCACATTTAATGTGTTTTAGGGTAAGTTTGATGGTGTATAAGATGAATTTTTCAAGTATTTATGGTTAAATTATGCTTTTGAAGAACTTGAACAGAAGCCTAGACTGATCTTGGAGAGAGCTTGAAGCATTTTTGAAGGAATTCGAAGAGATTATATCAAGTAATTTGGACACCTTTTTTTTGATTGCAAAAGGAAAGAAGAAAATTGAAGAAGTTTCACTAAATTTCAAGAAAGCACAACAATGGATAGTGGATCATGTGGTTTTGCCCCTTTGAAGCTTAAAAATGTCGAATTAGAAGAATATGATCATAGGAAAATGAAAGGAATTGAACTAGGGTTGAGCGAAGTTGAATTACAGAACACAAAAATTCTAGGGATGGATTTATGGAGTGAATTTTTGTGGATTACAGAGAAAGAGGTTATCTTGTTCTTGTTGAATCATTTCAAGGATAGAAGTATTGTTTTGGAAAAACCCTATTTGATCTCGAAGGAAGCAATCAAAGCAATCACTGGATTATGTAGCATTGGAGAACTCCCTGGAAAGAAAACTGTGAAGTATAAAGAGACGAAGGAGCTAACTGGCATCAATAGAGAACTTAGAGCACTATTGATTGATACACCTGATGATTTGGATGTTAGGTATGTTGCGTATGGTATTTCATACAAAATTTATTTAAGAAATTGTGAAAGTTCAACTTTAGCAATTGTAGTACATACTTCCCACATGATGGTTAAGGAGAACAAACAATTTGATTTATGTAGATTGTTGCTTGATAATTTTCTTGAAAATGTTTGAATGTCATTGGTTGAGAATTATCCCTTTCATTTTGGATCCTTGCTGGTGTGTCTGGTGTTTTACTTTATGAATTCTCTACTAGGAAAATATAATGTGATGTGGGAATTTGGTATCCCTATTAGAAAGAAAATTTATAGATATATAGAGTCTTTGGAAGATAATGTAAACATGTGAAAATCATATTTCTCATCTTTGAAAGCAAACCCTTGCTCTGATATATTTGCATCAAGTCAATTTGAAGTGGGCTCTTCCTTTGGAAAAAGAGAATTGGAGGATGTTATCAATGATTCCCCTCCGGAATCAAAAAGGAGAAAAGAGATAACTAAAGACATCATTGACATTTCATATGAGAAGGAGAAAGAATCTCTGTCTGGAACTGAATCCCCTAATCCTAATGAAATCCGGTCTATGATAGTTCAAGGAAAAATGAAGAAGATCGGTGAGCTATGGAATGCTACCTCACCTATTGGCAAACTGAAAATTGATGATTCTCTGGAAGAGTATCTACTTCAAAAAGGTATTGAAGTATCTTCTATTTCTGATTTCTTGCCAGAAAATCTGGTTGAGATTGTTGAAGAAAGGATGTTGCTTGAAGGTCCAAAAGGATGTAAGATGGGAATCTTGGTTGAAAGAAGATGTGAAAAAGCTAAGCAGAGATTGTCTAGATTTTTTGTGGAAACAAAGAAGTGTATTAAAGAAATTTTAGATGTTTACAAGTATTGTCTTTGGTGGCCTGTAGTTGTAGATAATTTTAGAAGTAGAGTTGAAGCAATTGAAGCTAAAGTAAACATTGGAAAGAATTTTGATATATTTGAAGATAAAGAAGGGAAGAAAAGAATAAGGGTTGGTGAACTACAGGCTGAACTAATCATTACACAAAGACAAAGGGATGATGTGACAAAGACCTTCTAGCTACTTAAAGAAATTGTTGAAGTTCGGTTAGAGCATCTTTCCAGAATTCTTATTGATGTAGAAGATGTTGAGAAACAATGTTCCATTGCAGCTTGGTCACCCTCTTTTACTCTATTGGGATTATTGGAAAGTACATGCACAAGATTGGAGTCTGCTGTATTCAACTAGAAGAAGTTGTATCCAGTTCTCAAGGAAAGGTATAAGAAGGTATTCCAGGTGAAGAATGTCATCTTCACTTAATTTTTGTTTGCTTAAAAGCTCTAGATTGTTGGAAGTTTTTGGAAATATTTTGAAATTTTGATGTCACCATGTTTACACTTGTTTTTGGTGCCCTTTTCCATTGATGTCAAAGGGGGAGAATGTTGGAGATAGTGGAGAAAGTTAAAATTCTTTAAGGAAAGAAGGAGAATTTTGTTTACATGTTGCCATCAATGACAAAGGGGGAGATTGTTGGAAGAATGAGTAGGTTATCTATATGTTGTCATTGATGTCACCGTGTTAGTAGCTTGGTTTGGTACTCTTAAACTAGTCCGTATAATTGACTTACCTTCTTCAGTGGTTGATCTGGTATATTTGGTGCCTCTCCGATATTCTAGACCACATTTCTCCGTAGTTGACAATTTCTAATTGTGGTTTTGGGAAATTACTTATGGATGTTAAAGGAATGCATGATCAAGTTATTTTCTGTTTTGGTGCTCGTATGATGAAGTGACATTATTCTGGTTGCATTGAAGATTATTCCTGGCCGACTTGTTAAGTTAATTTTGATATGATATAAAAACTTATGTGTGATTTGATTCTTGGTCCGAGCCAACATAATGTAACATGCTAATGGTTAAATTTAATTTTGAAAATATTTTGTGATCTATTGGAGCCACTAGTTGATATCTTTTAAAAATGAATTGCATCTAATTAGGATGACCTAATTGATGCTTACAATGGATATTAGATATAAATAAATGGAAAACAATTTTTGAAGAAGAGTGTGGGTGAATGATAGACAACATAGTAGAGATAGAAGAAATAGTGAGAAAGAAATGAAAGAAAAGGTGTGATTAGAAAGGCAGCAACTGATGTGAAAAGAGTGAAGAATGAAGGGTGTAAATTCTGAATACTGAGCATCACCAAAACTGTATCTTTGTGGTGATTTACTTTCTGTTATTAGTGTTTCATGCTCATATTTAATAACAAAATAGTGTGGTTGAAGAATTGATAAGTGATAAAGTTTAAGTTGTTATTTGTGTGACAAATGATTCACCCCCCTTCTTAGTTGTCTTGTGCCTGTTTAAAAATACCTTTCTCAACAACAATTTTCTCCATTACTATTTTGACCTCATCCCAAGAATCCTTGTTTCTCAAGTTTTCAAGCAAGGGTTTACTTTGATGTTGAATTCTACTTGCAACATTCTTATTGGCTACAATCCTTAATCTAATGGTGTCACATGGATCATATTGCCAATGCCAAACAACATCAAATTTACATTTTTTTAAAAGATCATGTGCCACACTAAATTCTTTTGTCTTGAATGTGAAACCTCCACATGAAAAAGGTAAAGAAGGAAATAAGGTCTTCTTTTGTTGACTGAGAAAGTATAGTTCATCAACACTCTCCATCTACCTTACATATTCCAATGTAAAAAACCTTTCTATCACATGAATTAGAAGTTTGTATGGCTCTACTCTTGATCCATATCTCAGCACAATATATTCCTCCATTAAGTACCAATCATCCAATTGTATTTCTTTTCCTAGTTGAATGTAGTTTCTACAAGAGATAGACAATCTAGGCATTGAAGTATTTATAATTAATGCTTGATAAAATGGAGCCAAAAATTAGTCTTCAAAATTATTGTAGTTCCTTCAAGAATAATACATCCTTATCTTAGTGGTCCAATCATATATTGGAGCCGTTTTATTTTCCTCAATATTTGCATAGGGTTGAATCTGAAGATTGTTGGTTTGAAACATTCCACTAAATTTGAATAGAAAAAATAGCACAAGTAGGTTGTGAACATAAATGTCTTAGTAGAACCTCCTTTAATCATTAAAAATTATTTATGCATTCTAAAATGTGCTCAAGAAAGTTATATTTGATAGGCTGTTCATTATAATGGATATTAAGTACCATTTCAAGGAGGCTTGCACCTGATTACCAATTGCTATCTAGTCTGAGGAAAAATGCTAGCATGGAAATAGTGTCTTGAATACATGGTCTAAAATTTACAAAATCATAAGGAGGCTTATAATTACTTTTCAATAAGTTTATGTAATAATCTTGAGGCTAAACTATTTTATTTAGAAATGTATTTTTCTCCCTTTCATCTATTGCTTCATAATCACTAGCGATCTTTTCTAGGTCAATGCGGATGTTTAAAAATTCTTCGGTTGTAAACCCCATTACATTTCCAAATTCTTCTATAGAAATGAATAATATTTCTTCTTTGCTACTTTATTAACAATTACTCTTATGTTATCATCATAATTGTGAGCACAAACCATGGTAACTTCTAGGCAAGGGAAAACCTCATGTAAAATCATGCATCCTAATCCACTTACCCATGATGCACTGATACTATTAATTTGTATTTGGTTTGTAGCCTTATTCTCACATGAAAATCTTAATTCTGAGGTAATCCTACCATAGATTTCAGGATCATATATATAATGGTATTCATTAGTGAAACTTGGGGTTTTAAGCACTCCAACATAATCTATTTTTCTATCCAAATTTTCTTTCCCAAAATGTTCCCAACAACTTTTTCTAGTTTTCTAGTGGTGGAAAACATGTGTGTACAGTGCGAATTCCATTTTAAGTCCTTAATTTTTCTTAAATCTCTCAAGTTCTCAACCCTAAACCTAAATTTTGACAAAATAAGATTTAAAGAAATGATAAAACATATGAATTCTATCTTTCACTTACCTAAATTTTGATTCTTGAAAAGATTAATATTGGTGGGCATGGAATGACTTTGTTGGAACCTAGAATCTCCCCAGTGCACTGTAATGAGCAATTTGAAATCTCCCTGTGTGTTGAACCTCTCACTTAAAAATAAAATCACTTAGCAATAGAAAGTTCACTTATTTTTTAGATATTTTTAAATATTAAAGTGAATGAAATGTCAATGTGTTGCATCTAGACTACACAATTAGTACATTGCATTTATGTAAAGATAATTAGAAATAAATTGAATAGTTCTCCTGCATTGATGAAAAATTCTCAACCATTAATCTTTGTAAATCTAACAGTTATAGGGTGATTCTAGAGGTTTAAGTTTGCAAGCCTAGCACTCTGTGTATTTCAATTCAGAATGAAACTATAGTCATCCATCAAACATTCATCGAACATTCGAGTAATTTATGATATAAATAATAAACATGTGTTTTAAAGTTGTTTTGATGTACCTTCTATTAATTGATCACTTTTGGTGAGAGGCACTATCGATATCATTAAAATGTTCCATCTCAAAAAAATTCTCAATTGTTGATCTTTGTAAATCTAACAGTTATAGGGTGATTTTGGAGGTTTAAGTTTGCAAGCTAAGCACTTTGTGCATTTCATTCTGGAATGCAACTACGATGATCCATCAAACATTCATTGAACGGTTGGGTAATTTATGATATAAACAATAAACACATGTTTTAAAGTACTTTTAAACTTTAGTGCGCTAGGATACACAATCGTCATGAGATTTTCCTTCAATAGAAAACTCATTGGAGACATTGAGATGAGTCCATGTGTCCATTCCATGGTTCCATGAGTCACGTATATATTTACTTGAAGCGTCATATGGACTTGAATAGAATCCCTTTAAAAGAAATACATTGATTGCCACTTGTCCCCTTTCCGTGGTTCTGCGACAATTAATTTAATCTTTATAAAACTATCTGCAGACTTGTGGAACCATAAAGTGCAGGCTCACTTAGGCCATTTAATTAAGCACATGCAAAATATTCTTCTTAAGTGAGTGCTAGGTAAAAGGCTAAAGCCTTCAAAATCTCACTTATCACATAAAATATAGATAAATATTGATTTAACAACATTCTATTTCCATTTTCAGTGGTTTTTGTCAATTTTATGGTAACTTTCTTTTTTCATTTGTATTGCTTTATATTTTAAAATCTGCATACAAATATTCCATAAATAGATAATACTTAATTTCTTGAAGGAAAAATCTTGATTTGTCTAAGTTTATTTTATTCCATTGTTTAGCACTTGTTTAATGGTAAACCTACTACCATTTAATTGTAAGAGCCTCCAAAATGTCAGGTAAAAGGGAAAAGCCTCTAAAATCTCGCTTATCACATAAAATCTAGATAAATATTAATTTGACAACATTCTATTTCCATTTTTAGTGTATTTTTAAAATTTGATGACAACTTTCTTTTTTCATTTGTATTGCTTTATGTCTTAAATCCACACACTAATATTTCATAAATAGATAATACTTAATTTCTTGAAGGAAAAATCTAGATTTTTCTATGCTTATCTCATTCCATTATAATTTATTTAGCACTTATTATTAATTATTTAATCCAACTACATTCAACTAGAACTTTTAACTTGCAACCTATGCATGCATAAAAACATACCTTGTAATATATTAACATACATAGAGTTTTCTATTGATGTAATCATTCAACCTCCTTTAAAGTTTATGTGTAATTTATATTGCTAGAAACATTAATTCTATTGCTAATTAATTGTATAATTTGAATAGACATTGAACACACAAAATAATTCTTTACTGTAAATGAGTAACAAAGAATAACACAACCATTTATTTTATTACAACTGAATTACAGTGTTACATTATTACATAGTTTTTTAAGGATGAGTAGTGCATGCAATATATTTTTTGTATAAATGATACATGTCAGTTTACATTAGACACAATTTATTCCAAGACGGTAGTGGTGGCAATGGGATCTTGGGATCTTGAATATGGTTCTACATTTATAAAAAAATTGTATTTTGGTTTTGCATCCTACTATGGTGAAGTACGAGCCGATAGTTAAAAAACATTTTATATAAAATATATTGCATAATATGCTCAATTTGATCCACCAAAGCAGCCCAAAATGAAACAATTAATTCCAAGCTAGTAGTGGTAGCTATGGGATCCAAACCATATAACCAAACAAATGACTTTGAGAATCCATAAGGCTTTCCTACCATGTTGGGGAAATGGGAGCTATGAATATAGAAAATATACCTATCTTGGTTACCAATTGGAATTATGTAGAAGATAAGGGGTAGTAAATATGCTCTCACCTTCTTTGGACAGCTCAGAGGCACTAGGATAGCCCAACATGACTCTAAAAGTCCGTAGTTCCTCTTTGAGGGCCTCTGTAAAAATGGAGTATGAGAAGTCACCAAATTTGAATGCAAAAAAGATTAAAATGCTTATATGGGTGCACTCTTCGTGAAATCATTTATCTCCATCAAAGCACCTCATCCTGGTTCAAAACCTATCTTAGAAGCCAAGTAAATCAGATCAACTTCTTTCCAATTCCACCCATTTTGAACTTGAAGGAAATTGGTCTTTTACTCTATAACTACATAATTGGAGGTAGGAGAATTTAGAGTATCCCCAGTAATACCACATCATATTATTCCTTATTAACCTTGCAAAATGAAAACCCATATTAGAATTCAAAACATTGCACACAATATTAAATCCTTCTATGAAATATTTTATTTGTGTTCACTATCACTAATACCTATTTATGGGTCATTTATGAGCTCTTAGCTCACCATCCTAATCCCTATTTAATTTTGAGTCATGTGAGGTATAATTTCTCTTTTTTGTGCTAACCAAGTAACCAACTTCAATCATGTGAGAGCCATCTACACTATCAATATTTATTTTGATTGGCGTCTGCCTATATGCACAGTGAACCTCAAGCTGACAAGTTGTCAATCATGCCACTCAAATGATATGAAATCATTAAAAATATTATTTCAATTGATCAATGGATTAATGGCATCATCATGTATAGTATGGTGTGTAGTTTCTAATATCAAGTTATCCAATCTCTCACTTTAGATGTACATATGACATTAATCTATGGTACTGCAACCACATTTTCTTCAAAGAAAGATGATTGAGTGGATATGTAGAAATAGATAAAAACAAAACACGTGCCATACTTTCTACCACTTTCAGTATCAAGTTATCAAATCAAACATTTCACTCGCTTTAGATGTACATATGGCATTAATCTGCGGTACTGCAACCACATTTTCTTCAGAGAAAGAAAATTTGGAAAATATGTGAAAATCAATAAAAAGATTGAGTATTGAATGGTAGGTAGAATACTTCAAAGCATTGAAAAGATATAAAATTAAATAGATTGTTGTAGCTTAATAGTTATCAATGTCCACTAATAAGTCACAATAAATTTTGCTCACTTATGATTAGAACTATATGTTGATAATTAGTCTTAAAAGCCAAATTTTTATATTGAACAAAAAAAAAAGGATTTACAAGAATGAAGCCATGAAAAGTATTTTAATTTAAGTAGTTGACGACTAAAGTGCATAGCCAGCCTAGCCAAAAAGCCACTAACCTTGACAAAAAACTAGTCATGAAATACATATTACTAGAGCTGTACAATAAAATATAGACATAGTTCATTAATAATTTTTTTTGTAACAATAGAAAAGGCCCTAAATTGGGTGTTTGAGCAGTTGGTGAATCAAATTGAACAAAGAAAGAGAAAAGAAGAAAAGAGGATCACCCAGATCCTTCCTCCAAAAATCTAGACTTTGTAATGATTCATTTTTTGTATCACAACCAGACCACACCTCATAAAAACTAGGGAAAGAGCTTGCATTGTAGAAGCAGTCAGCTCGACTTTGGGAAAGATTGCACCAACAGGCATAAATTTTTTTTTTAAATTTTGCTCAAGTTTCAAATCCAATGAAGAAAGAGAGTAAATAAAAATCTGAAAATAATGTCTTGTAGCGTCTTCACCAAATCTTTATCCAAAAAAAATTCTATGCGATTGGATAATAATGCATAAGCTACCTCAGAAAATAGAGCTTGTGGGTTTTTCCAAAGCCATTCCCTACCCACAATTATTCTTATAGCCTCCTCAACCTACACATAAGGAATAATAATTTAAACCATACCTAGTTTTATCCTATCGTATGCATCATTTCTTCTATTCTCCCAAAAAAATTTGGGTATCATGACATGCCATGAAGACTCTATAATATCACAACAAAATTGTGAATAGAGAAGAAAGAAAGCAAAGCCAAATATATTATAAATGATATGAAGAAAATCAAGTTGGAAAAGTATATATAGAATGAAGACATCAATACTTAACACTTGAACATTTAATTCACCACTTGATGTGACAATATTATTTCAAAAATTTTGAGTCATGAATTTAAGTAATTTAATAAATAATAAAATGTCAACCATTGATATTTTCAAATCTCATGGTTCTAGCATTATTTCATAGGCTTGAATTCACAAGTCTAGTGCTTTAGACATTTTCTTCCAAAATGCAACTATAGTCATCCATCGAACATTTATCAAATGGTTATATTAATTTTCTAGTTCGATGTGACAATATTATTTCACAAAAAATGAGTCACAACTTTAAGTGATTTAATAAATAATAAAATGTCAACCATTGATATTTTCAAATCTAATGGTTCTAGCGTTATTTCAGAGGTTTGAATTCACAAGTCTAGTACTTTAGATATATGCTTTCAAAATGCAACTACAACCGCCCATCGAACATTCATTGAATAGTTATATTAATTTTCTAATTTGATGTGACAATATTATTTTACAAAAATTGAGTCATGACTTTAAGTGATTTAATAAGTAATAAAAGTTCAACCATTAGAGAATGCAACTACAACCATCCATCAAATGGTCGTTGGTTATATTAATTTTCCCTAACATCTAACTTTAGACATAGTACTTCGCTTTGTGGCTCACTTGACACTTTTGATAAGATCTTATAATAATATGTTGAAACTTGTCCCCATTCTGAACACTTTATGAAGGAATTTGGATGTGTGGAAAATTTGTCCCAGAATAGAACAACATATAGCATTTGATATTTTCGCCACTCACGGTATGATTTTTTATTAACAAACTAGTTTATTTCGCCAATGATTTTTTTTATTGGTTTGAAATTATGTTTAGTTCACCAATGATTTTTTTTATTAGTTTGAAAATAGGTTTAATTAGCCAATAAAAATATATTTTTGGTTTGAAAACAGGTTTTAATCGCCAACAAATATTTTTTTGTTTTGAAAATAGGTTTAATTCACCCACAAAAATATTTTATTGGTTTGAAAATAGGTTTAATTCGCTAATGAAAATATTTTATTGGTTTGAAAATAGGTTTTACTCGTAAATGAAAATATTTTATTGGTTTTAAAAATATTACAATTTGCTAGGATTTTCCACAAACTTCTAGCGATTATAATTTAAGATTCACCAATTAAGATTTTTTTCTCCTAAAAAAGAAAAAAATTGCCAATAAAATTATTGTTATTTTTTTTTCGGGAAGTATATAAGATTCACTAGGTTTTTACACCTTCTTCAGGCCTTGGGGGGGGGGGGGGTTTCTTAAAGTTATCACTGCTTTGAAATCGATAGTGTCTTCGTCCTAAGATCTCCATGCTCAAGCACTAGTGCTGAAAATAGTTTTGTGAAAGGGATTTATATAAAGTGTAGATGATAATTCCTAAATGGATAAATTTTCTCTTTTATATCCATCAAAAATAATGGTAGGTTGGCCACAAATTAATTCCATAGGTCCAAATTTGAATAATAATAAAGGTTAAGGGAAGATCCTATTTTTAAATATATGGAAAATAGAACATTGTTGATATTATGACATGTAATGGGGAGTTTGAAAAGGAACAAAAATAAGGCATAAATATTAGGGATCAAGGGTCAAGAATAACATAAGACTCGTACTATAGGCTAAGGAATCAAAGATCAATCTATAAGTATGTTAGTAGAGAGAGGTATGAAAATCAAACAAATACAAAAGGAAAGTATGGCAACAATGAAGGGAATGATGGGATGGAGAAGTCTAAAAATATGATATAAAGAAAATAAAATAAAATCTAGAAGGAAATACATACTAAAAAGTGGAGAACATAGTAGATGAGACTAAGGGAAATGATGGAACCCCTAAAAGTTCCTTGTGTTCTGTCTCAAAATTCTAAAATTTGGTTGGTTTCATGTCTATAGGCTTAAGGCTCTGTCCATTTGTCATGCCTTAGGGTCGTATTTCTAAAACCCTTGCTAGTAACCCTTAAGCTTGCATCCTTGTAAATGTTATATTTTGGCATTAACCTTTTAGCATTAGTTCTTGGTCATGATAAAAACAACTTGAGTCATTAGAATTCATGAAGTAATTGGCCCCTTGTGCCTAGGCCTAAAATATATTTTATTTTATTGGGTTGATTAGTTGACCTTATTTGGATTTTATATCCTTTGAATAAAATGGTTTTGTGTCCTTTGAGTCCGGTCCTTACATGGTCCTAGGTGGTCCCCTTTTTAGAATAACTTAAGAGCACGCAAAAAATTGTTCTACTTAAGTTCTTGTTCATCATTTCTTGCCATTGCTCATCATGGATAACTTTGTGAATGCATAACTTACATTAGCAATGTGCAATGAGTGGTGTTTCTCTTATAGCGTGTATTAAGGATAGGGTATGGATCTTGAGTTCTGCATTAGTGATACATGATATGTATGTTCTCTTCTATATCACCAGTTTCTCTCGCCGTCACTAATTGCTTGTAATTTCTTGCTATAAATCAGTGATGTGCAACGAAGTACTATGTTCATGTATGCCATCCCTGATATGAAGTATTGTCAAGGGTGATGCTTTCTCAACCCTTGATCTCATCTTATGGACATGTGGTTTGATCTTGACTGGTCATTTGGGTTCCTTCATCGCTGATATGTTGTGACCGTTGTGAAGCAAATTGGCAATGGGAGATTTCAATGTTATGCCTTGTGTGCATCGTACTATATGTGGCCATCACGATTGCTTGTGGACTCCCAAAGTATGTATTAGGAAAGGGCAACCAAATGTTTGAGAGAATATTCCCCTTATTGTTGACTCTAATTAGCACATCACCAATTTAGTTGAAGGGGCATGGACCAGAATGGTGATACATGATGGCTGTTAGACAGGAGGTGACTAATGCAATTAAATGGCGATGCGGTAGTTTTCTGTGGTATCATCACTATTTTTGAGGCACAAGTTGTAAAAGTAAGGAGTGATGGTGGAGGAGCATCATTGATTATGTTTTAAATCAAGTGAGATTGAGTACCGAGATTCAAAGTTGGATGGCTAGTTGTCATCTTGCTTGCATGAGCCTTCTTCGAACATTAATGGCTACATGCTCTAGTTCCTCTACTTAATGAGAATTATCTGTTGTTTTATTTCAGCATTTATAGCCATTAAGAGCTGAGAAATTAGTTTAGAGCCAGAGAAGAAGCATGTGACTCTAAGAAAAATAATTGTAGAGATATTGAAGTGGTTTTCCTAGGTAAGTAGGTATTCATACCTGTTTCTATTTCAATTATTGAACCATAAATTTTGGGGAGGTGAAATGCTATGACTCTTTTGCTCAATTAGGGTTTTCACCTAAAGGAAAGAGATAGATCTCACACCAAAATCTAGGTGGTTCACTCAAATTAATGTATGTATGATGGAATTATGCCTAAATACAATGATCTAGATGTAGCAAACTGATAAAATTGATTGATTATTTATGTAAAACCTAAGAAATATGAAATGATGGAAAACACAATGTGGTATGCATAAATGAACTAGAAACATAAACAAATGAATTTTTTTTTGAATGAGACTGAACATAGTGCACCTAGAGATAAATTTTGATGCTATAAGGTTCTAGAATCTGACAAAAATCAATGTTGAAGACCAGTGGGACTCATTCGCCATTGATGGCAAATAAGTCTTGCTTCTCGTAAACTTTGTCAAAACCAGTTTTTGACTGTTGGGAATTGAATTCTAATGATTTTTTTTTTCCAACCTAGAAGTGGGACTCATTTTCCACTAATGGTGAATCAATCCACCTACAAAAATATACAAATTCAGAAGTCAACTATGTGGGTCCAGATCTATATTTGTCTTCTTGTTGGGTTGACAAAACCAAATTTGTAGAAAACGAGCTGAATGTTGTCTCCAAGCTTGAATTAGGGTTTGGTTGACTTGAATAGCTTTGATGACGTGTTGACCACTTTTAAACACCTATTTCTTTGAAAAATCTGCCTACAAGACCAAACCCTTGTTGTTGAAGTATGAAGATATGTTAATGGCTGCTCCAAGATGCTTGATAATTGCTTGATTGAATGATGCTATGATGCTTAAGTGGATGAGATTATTAAGTGAACAAGATGAATGGGGGTTAAAATGGATAGAAAACACTTATTTATACAAACTTATGCCCTAATTACCTGAAAATACAACATCACAGGTTGACATGAGGTCTTAATGAATAAAAACCTAAAAGAAATTTGAATTTATTTTGAATTTTGTGCCAAGAGGGACTCATTCACCACCCATGGAAAATGGGTCCCACTAAAGGCATGTAAGTAGGTTTCAGGAATTAAGTCATCTTTAATGATGTTTGTTGGGTTTGTATTAAAAAACACACTTAAATAAGGCCTATAAGTGCATAAAGGGGCCAAATAAAGCATAAGAAAGGTGTAATTGGTGATGGAAAGCCTAGAAAAGTGTGAAAGTTGGTTACAAGACTTTAGAACACTTCAAAATAAGACTTGGTACGGTATAAAAAGGGAATATTTAGACAAATTATAATAAGAAGAGTCTAGAAAAGTGTAGAAATTTGTTACAACACTTCACAACACCTTCACATGACATCATAAAGTCTTAATAATTTGAATATTCAAGACATAATGTGAATGCATAAGTCACATTACAAAATTAAATCAAAGCAGCATAGACCAAGCATCACAAGAAAATGACCTAAATGACCATGAAAATTTCCAAAGAGCCATTTTTCTATGGTACATTTAGCCCCCACTTTAGTGAGAGGATGAACTTGCTTCAAACTCACACTAAAGTAGCCATGCAGATTGAGAGAGATCCAAATGTACTTATGTTAGCAAGATGAGACAATAATGATCAAGCCCCCAGGATGAAGATCCCATGGAAAACTAAAGATAAGAAAAAAAAAACACATGTGAAAGAGAAGAAGAAAGAGGAAAAAGAAAAGTTGGATCAAGCTTCGATCATTTGTCCAGCTAGTTGTGGATCAGATCTAGGTTATTTGTTTGAAAAATAGAATGCATACTCACTCTAGGGCAATGGAACTCATGGTTGTTCCTTGGGTGAGAAGTTCCAAAAGGTGAGAGACATACACTAGTTGGTATGTACTCACAAACACATAGGTGGCTATGGGGAAAGTCGTGCCTCAAAATGGGCTTCCCACTCAACCATATCAAAGTTATACCTCCTGAAAAACTTTAATATAGCACCACGAAGGAAAGATGTCAATTCATGCTTAATGAGACAAGCAAAGCTTTGTATGCTTCTAGAACTCATGAACAAAAAATATGGCACCATAGGCATGCAAGTTGTGTTATGAAAGGTGGCCATATGAATGCAAAATATAAGATGTAAAATGTAAAAGATGTTCAAAGGAGTCTTGTTTAGTTCATGCGAGGTCTATAACTTAGGGAACATTGTGTCTAATGTTTCCAAGAGAGGGCCAATCAAATGATAGAATATTCACAACTTAGGGGATGTAGTGCGTCGCATCAGGCCACTAAGAGGAATGCAATATGCTAAGATAGATCACACTTATGAAATAAATCACACCCAATGTCATACACAAAGAGACAAATGCATCGTATAAAGTAACAAGGCTACACTAAGAACCAAGAAAAAAAGAAATGAATAATGAATAATGCCAATGTATGCCCCCACTTTAAAGGAATTGCTACACACCATTATGTGAGAAATTACTTTAAATTAGAAAAGAAAAGATGCAAAAAGGAACAAGACATGAGAACCAACTCAAAAAGCCCCTATGCCAAGTCATACATTTTTGAGCAAGGCTATGTCATGTGAAGGAAAAAGGAACAAAAGAAAGAGGGGTTTCCCCCAAAAGGGAGCACACCAAACACATAAGGGATCTATGGATTTTGGGCTAGTATGTTTGTTGCTGCAATGTTGTTATGAAAGAGCTCAAAACTGTCATCATTCCCCAAATACATAGAATTGGAAGAATGACACAAAGAGAGTGAAAACAAAAGGAAAATAATATCCATTTTGGGTCAACATGGAAGAGACATTGCGGTCTCAACATTTTACATCATCCCCAAAAGGAAAACACAAGAAAAGGAATTTAGGAGTAAGAGCGAGTTGATCCATGATAGGTTCCTTTTGTTCTTGAGGGGGAGGAATGAAAGGAACCAAGGAGGGTGGGTCAATCACTTTCTCTTTCACTTTATAAACTTGTTTAATGTGGGGAGGCATGACAAAGTTGGTTTCATTATCTCTTGGGTGTTTAGATGATGGAGGTGAAGTTTTTATCATTGGTTGCTCTAAAGGTTGTAATGTTTTTTCAAGTTTGAAGTCAAGTTGAGCATTGTCTCATCTAAGATAGGAGTGTTGAAAGTTGACAAGGACATGTGGTGAAGAGACAATTCGGCTATTTTTTTGGCTTTGAACTTTTGATAGGAAATGAAAAAGAAGTCTTTGCAAGGGGTAATGGGTTCCATAGGTCCAGGCTAGAAGGCTTCCAAGGAAAAATTACCTTTAGAAAACAAGGGATTAAAGCCACTATGGTGTACATTAAATATCTCATTGTCAAGCGGAAACTTCAAACATTTGTGAATGACTGAAGGGAAATCTTTCATCAAGTGAAGCCAAGGATGACCTAGCTGTAGACGAAATTGATTTGACTGTGGAATGATAGAGAAAGTTACATCCAATTTTTTGGGTCCTATCTGTAATGGGAGTGCGATCAATCCAATCACAGGGCAGGCGAAACCATGATGTGTTTTAATCCATGTTGTTGGTTTGTCATAATCATCTTGATAAAGATCATGTAATAACAAGAATTCTCCCATGATCACATTCTCACCATAGGTAGGATCTATTAATATCCCATTGGTGGGCTTATCATAGATGCAATCAACTATGTAAAGAGAACCAACGGGAAGTTTTTTAAGTATATCATGAGAAGAAAAAGTAATATCAAGAGAGTTTTTAGTTTGGCCCTTATGAGGGATAACATCTATCATTCCCACCATTTCATCAATAGGATTAATATGTGTAACATTTGGAGTAATATCATGTTGTTCATCAGTTGTATCAACATTCATTACATCATTGTTTGAAGATTCATTGGCTTTGACAAATGAAACATTGTGTTTAGGCATTGGGTTGGTAAAAATTTGAAAATTTTGATTGGGAGGGGCAACAAACTTATTTCCTTGATCATTGACACTCGCAATGCATAGATGACCAGAATCAATGATGTCTTGCACTATGTGTTTGAGACGCTTGTATCATTTTGTGTCATGTCCATTTTGGTGATGAAAATGACAATAAGCATTTGGTTTAAAGGTGGGTGGTAAAGGCTTGGTAGGATCAAGCAGTTTGACTATAGGAAAAGTGATAATTTGTTATTGTATTAGTTGATTCATTGTGTTATGGAGGGTATCAGGTAAAGGGGTAAATTGTCTCTTCAGGTCCCCATAGGTAAAGGGAACAACTGCTTTAGTGACTACCATTTGATTATGAATGGGTTGAGTTGGTTGTGGAGGAGGGGGATTGAAATATATGAAGTTTTTTTTTGGTTTTATGAAGTTTTGTGAGTTTTGGTTTCTTTGTTCAGACTTCTCAGCTCATCTAGAAGTGGATTTGGCATCACGACTAGTAACGGAGTTGTGATAATCACAAAGAGTTGTGCATAAATGCATGAAAGAAGGAAATTTCCTCAAGGTAAATTTATCCTAAATGTGAGTTTTCAAGTTTTAAATAAACATCTTTTGGAGATGTGAATCAGGAACCTTGACATCTATTTGAGCATACAATGAATGATAGCATGAAATGAAATCAGTTACTCTTTCATCCACATTTTGTTTACACCTTATCAAATCAGCCATTATCTTTTTGGGAGTCATATGGACCTAGAAATGACTAATAAAGGCATCAACAAGCTCATTAAATGAACAAATTGAATGATTGGGTAAAGAGGAAAACCACTCCAAGGTAAAGTCCTAGGAAACAATTTAGCTAACAATTTATTGTCAAGGAAAAAATCACTACATAAGGCGGTATAGGAATTGACATGATTAGTAGGGTATCCTTTCCCTCCGTACTTCTCAAAACTAGGCATTTCAAATCCTTGTGGCATTGGTGTTCGTAATATTTCCAAAGAGAGTGGGCTACTACAAACATAATATGTGGGTGGTGTATTTTGGCTTTGGTTTATGATGGATATTTGTTGTTGTATGGAAGAAATAGTGTGGAAGAGTTATGTTATGAGAGGGTCAATGTAAGTGGTATAAGGTGGAAGAGAGAATGATGACAGAGTGTAGGTAGTGTTGGGACAAGTGAAGGGGACACTAATAGGAGTAAAGGTGGTGGAGGATGGAACATTTGATGCCACAAAAGAACTAGGAATGCTAGTTGGAATAGCAAAAGGAGTCACATGACTAACTTTTTGCATTGTTGTTGTAACTTGAGGGGTGGTATAGGTGGGTATAGATGCTACAGTTGAAGGAGGAGGAATATGAGATCCTCCTTGGCTAACCATAGTGTTTTCTGATGGAGATGTGCTAGAGGTGGAAGGAGCATGTTTGTTGTATATTTTAGAAATTCTTTTCATAACATTTAAGCCTTCATCACTTTCAAGCAAGAGATGGATACTGTCTATAGCAGGAATTGTAGTGGTTGAAGTGTTTTCAAGACACAAGTTATGTTGGAGATGTGCTAAGTCCTCATGAATGCTAACTACTTTGTCTTGCAAGAGGGAATTAATGTTTGTGTCAACATGCATTGTAGGGGAAGGAAAAGGCATACTTGTGGTAGTACCCATGCCTAATGTACCATTGTCAATACTAGGAGTAGGAGCTCGAGACAACCCAAGGTCCTCAACGAACGTGCTATCGTGAGAAGCCATGAGTTGGGAACTTCGCCTCACAAAATTATTATTAATAGGGCACCAAACACTCATACAAATACCACAAAAGGTGGGGTGGATGCAAATGAAATGTAATCTAGGAATAATAAAATGCAAATAATAGAAATTATGGAAACTGAAATAGGAATGCAATACTAGAAAACATAAATGCATAAATTACTATGAAAATGATAGAAAATGTTGTGTAAAAAGTGCAACTGGACTGATTCGCCCAGGGTGGCGAATTAGTCCAAGAGTGATTTTTTTTGTTATTTTTTAGAAAATTTAAAATGATTTTTATGCTTTTCTTATGCAAAACTAGGATGAAGATATAAAATTTTAGTTTTTGTATTGTTTTGAAGTGCAAAAGTGAAATCTATATGAGATATTCACTAATGCAATGGTGTAAACCCTAGGATGCAAAAAACAATACAAAGGCTAATGCAAAATATAATGCTATGAGTTCTAGGATGTAAATGAATACTAGAAAGATAATGTGTTCAATATTTAGGTTCACCAAAATGAACCATAAATTTTAGGGGAGTGATGAAATGTTATGTCTCTTTTACTCAATTAGGGTTTTTCACCTAAAGGAAAGAGATAGATCTCACACCAAAATATAGGTAGTTCACTCAAATTAATGTATGTATGGTAGAATTATGCCTAAATTCAATGATCTAGAAGCAACAAACTAATAAAATTGATTGATTATTTATGCAAAACCTAAGAAATATGAAGTGCTAGAAAACATAATGTGATATACAAAAATGAACTAGAAACATAAAAAAATGCAAACAAAATTGAATGAGACTGAACAAAGTGCACCTAAAGATAGAATATTGATGATAAAAGGTTTTGGAATCTAGTAGAAATCATTGTTGAAGACCAGTGGGACTCATTCGCCACTGATGGCGAATCAGTCCTACTTTTGGTAAACTTTACCATAACTAGTTTTTGACTGTCGAGAACTGAATTCCAATGAAAACAAATTTTCAATCATGGTAGTGGGACTCATTTTCCACTGATGGTGAATTAGTCCACCTAAAAAAAATTGAAAATTTAAAACTCAACTCTGTGGATCCAGATCTACACTTATCTTCTTGTCGGGTTGACGAAACCAAATCTGTAGAAAATAGGCTAAATGTTGTCTCCAAGCTTTAGGGTTTGGTTGAATTGAATAGATTTGATGAATTGTTGACCACTTTTCAACACCTATTTCTTTGAAAAATCTACCTACAATACCAAACCCTTGTTGTTGAAGTTTAAAGATATGTCAATGGCTGCTCCAAGATGCTTGATAATTACTTGATTGAATGATGCTATGATGCTTAAGTGGATGAGATGATTAAGTGAACACAATGAATGGGTGTTAGAAAGGTGTAATTGGTGATGACAAGCCTAGAAAAGTGTGAAAGTTGGTTACAATACTTTACAACACTTCAAAATAAGACTTGGTAAGGGATAAAAAAGGAATATTTTGATGAATTATAATAAGAAGATTCTAGAAAAGTGTAGAAATGTGTTACAACACTTCACAAGACATCATAAAGTCTTAATATTTTGAACATTCAAGACCTAATGTGAATTCATAAGTCACATTACAACATTAAATCAAAGCAAAATAGACCAAGCATCACAGGAAAAAGACCTAAATGACCATGAAAATTTCCAAAGAGCCATTTTTCTACGGTACAATTATGCATTAGTTGGCTTGAGAGTTCTAAATTCTTGGGGTGGTGAGGGTATAATTGCCTACATTTTCTACTTATATTGATAAGAACTGTGTGGGTCCGAGGGTTTTGTTTTGCAAAATCAATTTGAGAACAAACCGATGAAATTTTCTTGCAATCAAAAGTTGCTAGGTCTTGTTTTGTTCTCTATGAGAATGAGTAAGCTAAGTGAGTCTGTCCAACTAGTTAGAAGGTCTATCCCATAACAAGTCTAAGAAGGGTGGTATCAGGAGCACTTACAACCTGAGGAGTAGGGTTTTTCATGGTTAGAGTATGCCTGGTGGTGTGTTCCTAAAGGAACAAAGTAAAGAGAAGAAAGAGGCTAAGACAGAAATTGGACAAGTCTAAAGGGAGGAAGAAGAAGGGTAAGGATCACGAGGCTTATGTTTCTTGTGTGTGGGGGAACCTTATGTCACCATGGAGAATGAGGCAGAAGATGATCCAAAGTACTCCCAATACCTTCTTGCAATTGTTGGTCTAGTGGACTCTGATGATGGTGAGACAAATTCTCTAGTTTCAATAAAATCCTTGGTGGGATACTCATATTCTGACTCTAAGGATGATGAACCATCGTAAAGTTAGTGTCCCGGTTAATGGTTTTTTGTTTTTTGATGACACCATTACCACAATGGCAGGTGTGCCTTCTTTAACGAGCAAATTAATTTTGTCTTGGGTGCTGACATGGAAAACTTATTTGGTTGACATGGACAAGAGATTTTGGTGTTGCTACAATGAAGAATGATGCCTTTTGCAAGGTTGGCTAATCTTCTTCAATGAATGTTATGGAGTTTTGTCTTTTTTTTTCCCCCCACTTTGTAATGTGAAAATATAATTGTCTAGGGTAATCTCTTAAATTAAAATGAAATTAAGTGTCAAATGTAATGTGACTGAAATGGTAATTTGGCTTGATGCTTGTCGCTCCCATGGTTTTATAAATGGGATTTCAAGGCCAGTTATAGGGGTTCAAATTTTGGGTCTCGGGTAGTCTAGATTAAAAACTCAGCTCGTTCAAGAGTAGTTTGTAATTAATGGATAATTGACTAGAATAGTATGAAGTCTAGGGTATAAGCTACTTTGTAACAAGCTTAATTAGTTTTACAATAGCAGCCTATGAATGAAAATGCAAGTTTGAAAGCACATTCTCTCCTATGTATTTTGTCTTCCAAATTATAAATGAAATGATCAAGGATCTTTGTGTTTATATTCAATCATTTTGGTTGAATAAGTGATTTTATTTCTGCGTTGGTTTAATGAACTGATTAAATGCTTAAATAATCTCACAAGTTTGTGAGGGAATATTCTAGGATTGCTAAGTAGTTTTCTTTTGATATAGTGAGTTGAATATTGTAATGCAATATGTCAATAGTCCACAAATTCTAAGTCTGAATTGCTAATGTATTATAGATTGATACAAGTGTGACTTCGTTACCTAAAGACAAAGTATTGGTTTGTTTGTTTGGTAATCCTAAATGTAAATGAGTCAGTCTTGTACCCATCCAAGAACACCAAATGAGAATGAAAATCATTTAAACACTTTCAATTACAACACATCATTATGGAGTATCACTCATTCCTTGCTTTAGATGGAAATTTACTTAAGGGTTAGCCAAATCCTTGAGTGATTTCATCTATTTGCATCTAATAGGAATATATCTGTTTGTTCAAATGTTCATGATAAAATGGTAGAAGAATATCATATGAACATTATAAGGATCACCCTCCTGGGTTTCACAGAGCCCAAAGAGTAGAAGTAAGAGCCTAGTAATCCTTACTTGTTTGTTGGCCAATCCTCATCAATGTTGATCATTGAATTTTGGCAAGTTCATAGGCATCTGGTGAGATCAAGTTTGGTTCTAAAAAAATAACCCATAGGAGATACAAGAATATAACTAATATCTACATACTTAAATGACTGAAAATAGGACACAATGGCATTGGTTTTAAAATACTTTTCTCAATCCATGGAGCCTTTTCATGCACCACCTTTATTTTTCTTTATTTTCTTTAATTTTCTCAAGTGTTCCGCACTTGTTCCTTCCCATGGTATTGTCAATTCTTTCTAAATACACAAAATTTTTAAAATATGCTAATTAAAATTTCAATTACATAAAAAATAAGAGAATGATCATAAAAAAACATATTGGTCACAAATAGACTCTTAAAAAATAAGTAAATAATTATTCCTTATAAAAAATAGTAAATTGTCAAAATCATGTTAATAATAACAAAAATTGAGAAACAAAAGTATTAAAACAAACAAAAAGTATGTAATAATCCAAAAAAATATATTTCCAATGCAATTCAATAATTTGTATGAAAAATATCTCATAGAATGTCATAGAAAAGTGTGCAAAAAACATATGTAGAGTTGTAATGAGACCAAACCACAAGTTTCATGCATCTTTTATGTATTGCAAAGCATATTTAAGTAATAAATAAAATATGATAGTATTTTCAAAATACAAGCACATTACATAACGTGTTCGCATTTTATATCGATAAAATTTTTTTACTCTTTTTATTTTGGAATAGGTTTGGAGAGTGAATCTAAAGGGCCGGGCTTCTAATTTTCCCCTATTTAATGTGTTTTTTTATTTTCAATAACATTTTTTAACTTCATTGTCATCAAATTTACTCATTTTCTAATAATATTTGATAAAATTACCAACACAATGTTGTACCTCTTCTTACCTTTCTAACCATATTTTTTCTTATCTAGATTACATTAACACAAATATTTTTATTTTATTTTACTAATATTTATATATTTTGCAAATACATGTGTTAATTTTTCTTTATTCCTTTTGATCCAATTATCAAAATTTTAAAAATTATATAGGGTTTTTATATGCTTCATTCTTTATAGATTAAAAAAATGTATTTTCAATTATTTTTACAAGTTATGTGATTTGCACACTTATTGATGTAATTTCCCTCCACTTCAAAAAAAGAATTCAATAAATACACAACTTCTATTACTCACTCTTAACTATATTTATACCAAGTGGTTTTAAAAATACTAAATGCAACAAAAAATTAGGGGGTGCACACTAAACACTATGTTAAATTTATTAAAAAAATAGGAATAGTAACATATGAAAAAGGGAACCCTATGTCCAAGGTATAAACCCAGGGTTGCTTTTTGGTCCCTTTTAAAAGGTACATTAGAATGCAAACCAACAAGGTGAATATATTGAATTTCAACCATGAGGGTTAGACAATAAGACCTAGATCTACATCCTTAAGGCCTTGGAAATGGATTGGAATTGATTTTCCTTGATTAACCTAGTTAGACTATGTGACCTAATATATAAAAAGAAAGATCCTGACAAATAATAGACTAAAACAACAATTTTTAGGTAGATCTAGAAAGTGTAGGAGACTGCATACCTATCCTAAAAAGTTGGTTTTGGCATGCATAGGAGGACTAGGATGCCTAGGGGTGTATTGGTCTTTGATAGGATGTCTTGCTATGCTTTTGGGGTCCTTTGGTGACAGGTCTGAGCCTATGCTTTATGTCTAAAAAGTTGTCAGATAATTTTGTAGGTGAGTTTAAGTGGCTTGAAAAGGTTTATAACTTTGAATGCAACAATGAACAACTTGTCTTCAATATTTCTTCAATCCTCTTCAAAACTATAACCTGCACATTCAAAGAGATGGAAAGTGTTGGGCCATTTAGGGGACTGCCTCAGTCAAATCCCATGTAAGTGTTTCCACTTCCATAATGGAAAATGTCAATGATAAATGGATAATTGAAAGGAAGGAATGATGAAAGCACAAAGTGCTACAACACACCACCCTTCAATGACTTCCTCGAAGGACTGAAGTCGTGCACATCACCTCAAGGTATTGATCTTTCTTTCTTGGTTTTCTTGAATGCTTTGGAGACCTAAACAAGTGTTATATTCACAAAATAATGATAACATGAGCACACAAAATTTGACATGATGTTGGATCTTGAATTGCTGCAATGATGCTTTAAAAATGTTGCTCTTGACTTGTTCTCAATTTTCACCTTTTTTCTTGAGAATTCTAGATAATTTCACTTAGATTTCAAATAATAAAAAAAACTAGGTATTTATAGACATTTCTCTAATTTCCCAAGAATTTGTAGAGTAGAAAAATGTATCCCTTTACATTTTCGCACTTAATTAGGAATTAATATTAAAATGGACTTAATTATGCCTTAATTTAGTGTTGTAATATGTATTTTACATATTCAGATTAAGTTTAGGGCCCAATTAATTAAAATGGACTTAATTGTGCCTTACTTTTAGTGTTGTAAAGTGAAACTCTTTACACTTTCACACTTATTTAGGGCCCCCTTAATTAATTGAGGTTAATTTTCCTTAATTGGCCCATTTAATTCAAACCCAAGCCTAATTAATCGCATTTTCTAAAGAGGAAACCCAATATTCATTAATGCCTAAACTTAACACTCCTCATTGAGCAATGTGTGTCCTTGGTGAGTGACCTAGGACCCATTTACCCATGGGCGAATGGGTCCTCTCTTAGACCTAGGACCTAAATTTTAATTATGTTTTTGGTGGTATTTTAACATATTCAAATCCATATTCACATGTTGGCTTGTGTTATTTGAATTTCGAGAAATTAATGTTACATACCTATAAATATAAGGTCATTTCACTAAGTTTTACCTATCAAATTTTATCTAAGCAATTTTTATGAGATCAAGAGAATTATTAGAGTATTGCAAGAGAATTTCAAGGCATTCAAGAGCATATTTATTGAATAATTATTGCAACAATCAAGAGCCAATTATCATGTCAAAGTCTTCTTGCATCATGCATGTTATTGGAGCTAATATGTTGATATAGAGTTCATGATCCATTCAAGCACTCAAGAAATTGTTTCAAATCAAGTTTCAAGATTAAGATCCACATCCATTGAAGCAATTTCATGCAAGTTGAATACCTACATTCCAAAGTTCATTGAAGGGATTGGTGAGTTGTGACATAGAGTTGTTCATTCATCATTCCTTTCATGCTATTTCATTTCATTTCAAGGTTTAATTACCAAAATGGGGTTTGACCAAGGAAAATCATAATTCACCAAAACAAACTAATTTTCCCTCTTGATTTGTGTTTGTAGATTTAGGTGGAAGAAATCTTGAAGATATCTTGAAGAGAAAAATTGAAGAAGTTGTAAAAGTTGCAAAAGTTGTCATAAAAGTTTTCATCTCATAAAAACTCATTTATAGAATTTATTTCCAAATTTCTGAGCTTGAAACTTGAGAAAATTGAGAGATTCAAATTTTTTGCAGAGGCTTTTGAAAGTTATAGAAAAAACCTAACTTAGGACCCATTCGCCCCTAGGAAAATGAGTCCTAGGACAAATTCAACATAACACTTTTGGTGACTGGTACACATCATCTTACCTTTCTCTGATCCACAATCTGATTTTTGGTTTCATTAGTATGAGCTTAATCTATTAGATCCAAGTTGTAGATTGCATTCTGGGTTTGATTTTCTATTTTTTAATCTTTCTCCCCAAAGTGTTGTTTAATCAAGACCCCCGTCGTTGCAAAAAAATGGAAATCAATAGATTCACACTTTGACTTGACTCACCTAAAGGTTGATAATATTTTCATTGTGTGGATCTCATTTCATAATGAAATAGTGGAAGATAGCTCCCTAATTGATCTATAATCCCAAATTAGCACCTATTTTTCACCATTTCAGAATTAAATCCCAATGGCAAACATTTGAAATTTGAAATTTGAATGTTAAAATGGCCACTTTGACATATTAAAAATTGGGTCTTGGATAAGAAGGGGGACCCATATGCCCAAGGGTGTATGGGTCCTAGCCCTGATTTCGAGGACATTAAGTGTTAGGGGCAACATATGAGTTGGATGCATTTATACAATGCTTGCAATTTATTGAAAAGTGGTACAAATGGGCTATAAAACACATACTTTTAGTAAATTATGGACTCAATTAGGCTCAATAATTTAGGGGGTGAAAAATATAATGTGAAATTGTCAAAGGTGATAATTTATGATGCTACAGGAACACTTTTGTGTGTGTGCAATATTTGACCGTCTTAATTGTAACCATTTTTTTTTAAAATGTAGTAGTTTAGAAACTAGATTTAAAGTAAAAATATTCATTTTACTATCATATCTTTAAAATTTTAATGCATGTATCTCTAATTACTCATCCAAGTTTAGGTTTAGCTGATTTTAGAAAAAAATGGGTCATTTTTTACCCCCTCTTTATTCTTTATTGCTATGCACTTTCCCAAAAGGTCAATCAATTTTTTTTCTAACATTTTGATAGATGTAGAGGAAAATTCATTGGGGGTTTGATTTTATCCTAATTGGGTTCTATCCAAGGGGATTTGATAATCCCCTTCAATCAAATCCTCTTAGATAGAACCCTTAAGGATTAAATCATTATTTTTTCTAAAAACAAGTGATTTCAACATAAGAAAAGGATGTCCCACAAGTGGGACACACTATTGTGAGATTATTGATACCAAATGCACATAATTTTTTGGATTTCCATATTCAAAATAGAATATCAAATGTAGGAAGCCACGGTTAGAATAAACTTCATAATCAATAAAAAATAAAAAATATAGAATATAAATTATAAAATATCTTAATGAACATTAATAATGAAAAAAAAAAAAAAACATTGAAATATAACTCAAAAACTTATCATGGGAAAAGACTTTTGGGTTAAAGATCTAGCCTTGAATCTACATTTCTCACTATATTAGCTTAGCAAAGGTATTAAAAATACAAAGATATTTTTGCATTCACCTTTAATGATCTTATCCTATATTTTGAAGGAATTCTAGTAAAAATTTGATAGCATCTCTCCATAATAAATATTATCATATTTCTCAATGCCAACACTATATATATATACACACACACACACTATGTCTCCAAGATGAAAATACCCATTTGTCAACACTCAAGGTGGGGGTTCATGTTATAATCAATCAAATCTTAAGTATTATTACAACTTACATTTAACTCCTTTTTATCATAAATTATATTTTATTTCTACTTGTAACTCCATCATGCTTTGACAGAGTAACTTATGTGGCATATCCAAAATCCCAAATGTTGAGCTATGTCATCCAAGGAATATAATGGATTCCTCCAAGGTTGGAACCCTATTTAATGAGTGACAAAAAATATAAAAAATAAAAATATTACATGAATTCCAAGGTATGCAACACACTTAACCAAATTTAATAACACATGTACAACACCTTGGTTTATTGTGGCCCAACATTAAAAAATATGTAGCTATTAAATATTATAATTATTCCTAGGACTTTAAGGTGTACAAAATCTAAACCTAACAATCTCCCACTTCTTGTATACATTACAAAAGAACATAAAGGAGTCCAAAAAGAGTACTAATAATTAGAGTTAAGATGCTTGTAGCCAATCTACACCAAGTAAACTTGTTTGTGCTCACTAGCTTAGTTAGAGAAGTGACAAAATAATCCAATGTGTTAAAATTATAAATCAATACCTTACCATCACCACCATATGCTAAATAAATTTAAATTGTACACCAATATGTTTCATGCAATCATGAAAGTTAGGATTCTTTGCCAAACTATTGAAACTTTAACTATAAAATGGTCCTTGTCATATTTATAAACCAATATCCAATCATAACCTCTACAATTACATTTTTTCTAAGAAAATTAGGGGTATAAGCCATATATGAACTACATTGGTATTGGAAAGAGAATAATTTTTTCCTCTTACTCATCTAATGAAAAATTCCCTCAAATGAGAAAACACAACTACTAGTAGACTTAAATTTTTAGTCACCTACCTAGTTTATATTGACACAACCTTGTATCTATAGTACCATTCCCAAATTATCTGTAACAAGATAGAAAATAGATTAATATGTAATTCCAATTAGATACTTTAACACTTTATTAACCCAAGTCAAATGTTCCTTACCTAGCTTAGACATAATATTGCTCAATTCAATGTAGGGGTATCTCAAAGATAGAAAAATATATTTTAGTTTACATTTTTTTGGTAGGATTTTAGTTATTTTCTAGTTATTGGGATCCCACCTCAAGGGAATTTTTATGTCCAATTACTCATCAGTCTATTTCAAGTCCTAGAACAAGATCTCAAAATGTAACAATTGTTCAAGTTTTTTAGTGGTCTTTGATGAAATTTCCCAAGATTTTTTTTTTTTAAGGAGTTATATGGGTATAATAACATAAATATTCAATTATTAGTACACACATAATCCACCTTATGGTTCCTCTTGATTGATAGTATGTAAAAATTAAAGGACCCTTTTTAATTCCAAACTAAATTTTGAATATTGTACCAACTAGAATACTTTGAGTTGGTCCCAAGAAAGGTTATGAATTATAATGAGCATGGTTCCTTAATTAGTGATACTTACCATTCAAATATAAATTGATAAATTATATAGAAAGATATTTGGAATATGATAAAACATATAGGATATATAATTTTAATTATGGGATTTAGGTTACATTCAGGGCATATAGGGTGTGTGTGATCATACAAGAATTATTATTCCTAAGCTTTGATATTGACATACTGTGTTAGAGAGTTTTAATGTAGGATGCATGTTGATAATTGAGAGTTGAATAACATTTTGATTAATTTACAACATATCAACTATCTTTTAAATTGATTTTTTTCTATACTATATTGGTATTTTTCTTATATGTGTTTGGTTTACACAAAGATACTCTTTTTTATTAGACTCTCTATCTATGATTGCGTCAAGTGGTATCAAATAATAGTTTAGATACTAAGTTAGTAGAAGGGTTAAAGCTAACCTATTATGGCCTTGACAACATGACCCTATTATTGAAGAACTGGAGACTCTCATTTTGAATTTTCCTTAATTTTATCCTAGACATTCACATGTGTTAGTTTATGTGGAGTAGCCTTTAGTTTCTAGTTGGTGTCTTGATGTCCAAAATTTTTAATGTTTCACTCATTTTGGTGGTTCAAGTTTAAAATTAAAATAAAATTATCATGATATCAAGATGATTTAGTGTCTAATTAGTCTAGAGGGAGGTTAGGTTTTTAAGAAAAATAGAATTTCAAAGTTTAAAATTTATCCTTGGGTGGAGTTTCAATTTTGGTTTAGTTGTGCAATTTTTTCAATGTAGTTGAATGAGAACCCTAAAAATTCACTTATGAAGGGAAAAACTAAATTTTATTGTATCCTTATACTCTATGACAATATTTAAAGAAAAATATAATACCTCAATCACATGAAGACCTCAAAACCCTGATTACAAATAAAATTTAAAACCCCAACTATAGACGGTCCTTAAAACTATAAATATAAGTGGACCTAAAAACACTAACTACAAATAAGCCTCAAATCCCTAACTAACTAAATACATGACTATCATAAAAGAAATTATCCCTTGCAATTGTGTGAATATGCCAAAAGTATGATTCACCCTTGCCCATGTAACTATGTAAATGTGCCAAAAATATAATTCTCTCTTACAAAGTTACATGATTGTGTTAAAAGTGTGATTCTTACTTGAAACCATAATTATGGGTCTCCCATGAGCATGACTACACAAAAATATGATTCTCCCATATGCAACTACACATTGAACCAAAAATCCATGACTACAATTTTTTTTTTCCAATTCCACTATTCAAGTATGCTAAAGTCTTATTTTCCCTTTGTAATTTCATGATTATGCCACAAAATTGATTCTTCCTTGATACTACATAATTACATCAAAGTTACCATTTTCCCTTGTAACTACATAACAATGCCAAAGTTTAATTTTACATTACAATTGTAATACTATTTCAACATAATTTTCCCATCCAACAACATGACTATGCCAAAACTTTGATATTCCCATGCAGCTATGTCACTACATGAAAACTTTAATTATCCCATGCAAGTGCATGACTATGCCAATATTTTGATTCTCTCATGCAAGTTACAAATAGAATTCAAAACTCCCTAAAAATCTAAATGAAAACCCTACCACTATTATAAGGAAAAAATCCATATTAATTTGTAATTTGATCTAATTTTACGGCTTAATGGAAAATATTAATATGAGTATTTTGGTTTTAATTACTCAATATATTTTAATTTTTCTTAAAATAATATAATATTATAGGTACTTGATAAAATAGTTAGAGCATGAAGAAAGGGTAATTAAAACTATTCTTGAAGAAATAAAAAAATAGTAGATGACTATATTGGACTTGATAGTGAACCCCACGACTCCCATAAATCATATGTCTACAACCAAAATTCCTATCAAATTGAGAGAAAAATAATGATTATTCTCTACAAACAAGTGAGGAAATTTATATAAAAAAGTATGACTTATGTATTAATGAATCTATATAGCCTAGATAATTTAAATAATGAATAATAAAGGCTTATAAAATAAAAAATATTTAACCCTAGGTGAGGATTAGATTAGATCATGACAAGTATCCTCATCCTATGTTATGAGATAACATGACCTAAAAATAACTCAATCTAACAATAAAAATATATTTAAGTTTAGCTTAAATGCATAAAGTAAAAGGGGCCTAATAATTAATTAATGATTAATTATTTAATAGGGGATTTTCTTATTTATTGTAACACCCACTTGAAGATCATTTTAGGGAGAAGGTAAAAAACTAATGATTATTGTATAATGATGGATGCATGGATGGGTCTTGACTACAAGGCTTGATGAGGTACGCATGTAAAAAAAATGAATATCTCATAACCTAAGAAAAGGATAAAGCCATAAGAGGAAACGCTCATCTCTAAAAAGGAGAAAAATAAATAAATACACTAGTAAAATAAGGATAGGAGGACTAGATATGACCCTCCAAGGACTGCTTCTATCACACAAGTAAAATTAATTTCTCCCAATAGAAGAAAATATGAGTATATGAATCCCTCCACAAAGAAGTAGCTCATGTGTAAATGATGAAATCCTGAAGACAGAACATGATCCACTACCTACAAATAAAATTTCTTCCCATAAGAAGAAGAAGATCCACTTGTGATTAGAAAATCCATTACCATAAGATGGATGAAAATATTATACAAATCTAAATGATGTGTGCCTATGAAAATTGCTCAAATATCCACATGGTAGAATGAGATGTTAATCCTAAGTCCTATGAAGAATGATGTAGAATGAGCTCCAAAGACAAAGATGATCTAGACTAACAGTGATGATGTGGCTATCATGAAAGAGGAGATGAATGTCCTCAAAATGATCCTCCAAATCTACTATATGAGATTCCGCAAACAAGGATGACATATTTGATAGATATGAATCCCAAGTATCTATGTCTAGAAGATGATGAATGTCTTGCTGCACTAAATAAATGTGGGCCATTGATGTAGTAATACCAAACTGATCATGAACAAAAAAAATGTATATTGGGTCTTGATATGAAGAGTAGGAACATGAAGACAAGTATTTGAACCATTAAAATATGCAAAACCTATGATACACTCAAGCTCCTCTAAAGTATCTGTAGACACCCAAATTTGATCACTCCCATGTGATCAAATTTACTTCTTTGTTCATTAATTCTATCAATATTAATTTATTTAATTAATATTACACTTTCCACATAAGATTCTTAAATTATTTAATTTAACAATTAAACACTTTATTTGTTACCTTTCTTCTCTCTAAATTAAATAAATACACCAATTTATTTAATTTAGTCATTTTAATCTTTTTGAATTAAAATCAATTTAAAATTCTTCTTTTCTCTCTCCTTGTCACATCCTCCATAATCCATCTCTAATTTGGATTAATTTAATTAATTCATATTTAGGGTGTGCATCCTCTTAATCAAAGATTAATGTCACATCCTCCTACATTTGCCACTTGTCTCTAATCTGCCACTAATTATCATAATCAAGTATTTGTACAACTTTAATCAAAGTCATTAGCCACTTTTAGCACCACTTTTTAGTCAATCTTTCCATTTTCCTTTCTAGGCATTGACCCTCTTTCCTATGTGAATTTTTAATTCACTTTTATTCATCCTAGGTCTCTCTCCTCCCCATGTGAATTTTTAATTCACATTTTATCTTTCCAAGGCTTCTAGAATATTTGACTTGTCACCTCATGCACATGTGACCAATTCCCACCTTTTTGGAGACCCTCTCTTATCCATTAGATTCTCCTATGAATTCACATTTATTTCTCCAACCACTTTCTCTTTTCCCATGGAGATTTTTGAGAAATTCTAAAATTCTTGAAATGTCATTTTCACTCCAACTTGGGGACAAGAAGTTCCTTTTTGAGAAAATCTTCTCACTCCCCAAGGTACTTGGAAGGTACTTGTCCTTCCTCCACATCATGTACCTCCCTTCGACATCACCTACACATCATCTCACCCTTAGCCATCTCACATTCCACATGTCAAAATGTGAGGCTTGTGTGTCCTCAACTCACCTTAGCCCTTCATCTTGGCCTTGTTGGATAAATCCCAATCATTGAATTCTCTGGAGAATTCAAGTTTCTATATAAATACCCCATCCTCTAAGGCATTTCTAACACTTAGCCATTTTGCAACTAATTGATGCTATTTTGTGCACTCATCTAGCCATCAATTTCATATATTTGCATTTGCATTCAAGCACTTTGTCAAGTATTTCATTTAGTTGTATCAAGAGCCGTCAAGGAGCATACAAACCAAATCAAAATCAAGGGCCAACTAAGGAGTTTCAGCTCCAAAGGGGAGGTATATCTATTTGGCATCATTTTACACTTTTTCTCTTTGCATTTACAAATTTCTTAGGCTAATCTTGAGGTATTTTTTTATGTTTTTCCACTACATTTTAGTTGCTTAGAATAGGTTAAACATTAGGATATCACATTTTTGGCACACCCAGTGGGACCCACAAATGGGTTCCTCAATTTCACGTTTGTTGTTGTTGAGTTATTTGTAGGAACATGTCACAGAAGGGTGACTACACCCTAGTCCTGGTGATCGTAGAAGGGTGACTGTGCCCTCTAGTAACCGCAGAAGGGCGACCATGCCCTCCTGGTAACCACAAAAGGGCGACCGCGCCCTCTATTTTTTTGCAGAAGGGCAACTACGCCCCCTTAGCTAAAATTTTTGTGCTAACATTTTCCTATAGAAGGGTGACTATGCCCCCTTGGCTAAAATTTATGTGCTAACATTTTCTTGTAGAAAGGGCGACTACGCTCCCTTGGCTGAAATTTCTATGCTAACATTTTCCTACAGAAGGGCGACTATGCCCACTTGGCTGAAATTTTTGTGCTAACATTTTCCTGCAGAAAGGGTGACTACGCCCCCTTGGCTGAAATTTCTGTGCTAATATTTTCCTATAGAAAGGTGAGTATGCCCCCTTGGCTAAAAATTTTGTGCTAATATTTTTCTGTAGAAGGGCGACTATGCCCCCTTGGGTGAAATTTTTGTGTTAACATTTTTTTACAGAAGGGCGACTACGCCCCCTTGGGTGAAATTTCAGTGTTAACATTTTTTGCAGAAGGGCGACTACGCCCCCTTGGGTGGAATTTCTATGCTAATATTTTTTTGCAAAAGGGCGACTACGCCCTTTTGGTCTCTACAGAAGGGCAACTACGCCCTCCTAGTCACTGTAGAAGGGTGACTGCGCCCTCCTGATAATTGTAAAAGGGCAATTGTGCCCTCCTGTCAGCACTGCAGAAGGGCGAATATGCCCTAAAACAACACATTTTGAAAGGTAAAATTGTCATTTTAGCTTCATTTTTGTTCCTATTTTTTGCTATTTTGAAGTACTAATCCCCTAGCATTGTTTCTTGTAAGGATATTTGTGTTTTCGCTAACATTTTGTAGCATATCCTTGTGTAATTAGTGAAGAACGCAGGATAAGACAACTAATAGTTGCTTGCAGGGCCATTCATTAGCTTAGATTTTTTTTTTTGAAACTATCCTTGTTGCTGTCATTAATATAAGAACATAGTCTAATTAGGTGGGAAGTAATATTCATTGCTTATTGTGTCTATCTTTTTCTGTTACCCAAAGGGGGAATTAGTTTGTTTTCACTTTCCCCTTACACTTCGTGTGAGCCTGGGGAGTAGTTGGAAACAATTAGTGCTTTCTTTCTAGTGGGACCTACTTAGGGATTTCATCACCCCAAGGGATGATTCCAACCATGCATACCGACGGGGTATACAAAGGGGGGAGAGCAAAAGTTGTACCCCAATCCAGTCGCATCGTAATTGGCGGAGCGTCAAAGCTAGGGTGATACCTAGATAGACGTGAAGAGTTGGTTTGAGCCCTTCAGTATCTCGTTGGGGTTCTTGACTCATGCTTGTGATGGGCTGGTGTTCACAGTTGTGCCTCACATATTGAGAGTATATCGAGGACTCCCTAGACACCTTGTGCATCCTAGATTAAGACCTCATTGGCCATACCCTTAGCACTAATCATAGGATTGTATTTGCTTGAAAGTGTTCTCTTGCGGGAAACTAGTAAACTTTTTGACAAATTGGCCTTATTGTTGTCATTTTAAAGCCTTTTCCATAGTCATTTTCATCAAACCAAGTCCCTGTTCACTGCAGAAGGGCAACTGTGCCCTCTGATTTACCACAAAAGGGTGACTGCACCCTCTGATTTACTACAGAAAGGCGACTGCACCCTCTGATTTCCAGCATAAGGGCAAGTACACCCTTCTGGTTACTGCAGAGGGGCAAATTTTCCCTCCTGAACACCCAAAATCACCCTGTTTGGAACCATTTAGCCTCTACATGATAATTTAATCATTCCCAACCATTATCTCATCATCCCAAGCCTCTGTTTTGTCATTCTAAACCTCCAAAAACCTCCATTTGATCATTTTAAACCTTCACTTTATCGTTCCAAACCTCCATTTAACCATTCTAAATCCCCATTTATTCTCCACGAACGTCCTCAATCCATCCACTCATTTTAAATTTTCCCATAATCCATTCAAAATCCCATATTGTCACCTAGTGAACATCAAAATTTTACCATTTACATCACCAAACCCGTATCTCATAAACACCACCCATAATCAAATCGTCTTAACCTTGTGTTACAAAGGGGTTACCCAAATTGACCTTAGCACTTGAACTTGATTATTAGTCATTAACTTTGACCCCAAGTTAATTTACTTCCATCTTGAGGTAAATTCAGTGTCATAAGTTATCATCCTCGGCCCAAATCAATCCATTTCTATCTTGAGGTGGATTCGGTGTCGTGATCATCCACTTAATCAATCAATGCTCTAGGTCACTAATGGTAACTTTCTTTGATTAAACTTAGGATCTCTGACATCTTTCATCATCTAATCGTATCCATCCAATCATCCAAATCTATCAAACCCAGTCATTTGATCAAACTATCCAATTACCTAATCAATCAAATCACATCTGTTCAATCAACACAATCCCATCGATCTTAACAATCCAATCCAATTCAACCTACCCGATCAAAATCTGATCCAATCAAAATCCAATCTAATTCAATCTATCCAATCAAAATCCAATCCAATTAAATCCATCCAATCAAAATCTGATCCAATCAAAATCCAATCCAATCCAATCTATCAAAAAAAAATCTGATCTAAATCCAAACCCCATCTCACCCCATCAAAATTGAACCTCATCCAATCACAAATGAATCATTCGTCAAAGACATCTTTATAATCCACCCATAGCACATTTGTATGCCCATTCAAACTAGGTCACAAGTTAAGAAACAAATGGCACAACAACAAGGTTAAAATTCCCAAGCAAACATGTCTCAAGACCTTAATAACAATACAAATCCCACCAATGGTGCAAATATTGCTCAAGATCCTAACAACATCCCCCACGATCCTCATAATGGTACTTCATCCAACTCCAACACTGAAAATCAAAACAACTCACCACACGGTGAAGAGAGTATGGCTAATCAACCCAAACTCACACTTAAGGAACATTTTAGTAATCCCGCCAATGTACAAATGACTGACCGTCTGTTTGAAAAACATGGGGAAGAAAATTTGGCCCACCTAATTGAGAAGTGTGTCAAACCTCCCTCGGGTGTTGACTTATCCAAATATAGGATCTCCACATCTAATGCACCCCAAGGTTCACAAAATGCACTAGAGGGTTTGAACATCCCCAATGTTCCTCCAGTTGAGGGTTAGCATCAACCTGAATTTGGAAATGTTGTTCTTTATCATGTTAACCAAACCCACACACTCCAATCTTAGTTATGGGGGGTCCTCAAGTGCCTGATCCCAATAATCCTTTTGTCTATGGTATGCCACAAAATGTTCCACAACCTACGCCATTAATGCTAACAACACCACCTCTTTCAAATCAACCTACCACCAACACTTGGGGCACCCCCTTTACCACATTGCTTCCACCTCCTGGGGCCACAAATATACCATCACTTTCATATGCATCTCAACAGCTTCATCAATCCAACCTTCCACCTCAATTACCTTCACAAGCCGGTCCCAACCAAATGTTCTGGTTGGTACCCAACAACCCCCTTTATAGAACACCTCTACGTTATCTCAGCCACCTCATCAGCAACAACCCCTGCATAATGCTTTGGTTTCTTCACAACAACCACCATACCAATCACAAGGAAATCCATCCTAACCTATCGCTCAGACCATATCCCCATTCCTCACATCCATTTTACGTCCGCAGACTCAACTACAACACAACACCCCATCTCGGCCCACGCAACAGTTGACATCACAACAACCTCCTCAGCACTATTACTATCATAATCAGCAGAAATTTCATCAACAACTACCTTATGTGGCCTCCCAACAATCACAATAGTACCTTCAACACCAAAAAACCAATCCACAACATCCCATCCAAGCTCCTCAATAGCCTACCTCACACTTTTATCAAACAAATCCATACTATACCTCACAACAACAGCCCCCGTATCAACAAAATTCCTTGGCATACCAACAAGGGATGTCATCATCCAACTATCGAAACCCGTACTTCAACAATCCGACACTCTCTCAACAAGATCCTCTATCATCCTATCATCCATATCCCTCCGCCCCACCACCTGTCAACTCGGATTTGTTGGAAATAAAAGCTACTCTGAGGGATCTTCAAGCTGGGGCTAGCAAACAATCATTCAAATTCAAAGACATATGCCCATATCCATTTGATCCCTCCATCTCATTGATCCCCTTCCCTAAGCATTTTGAAATGCCAAAGTTTGACAAGTACAGGGGGAACAAAGATCCTAAAGCCCACTTGTAGGAGTTTTACTCCCAGTGTCAAGAGGTTATGCCCAATGACAACTATCTCTTGTGTTTGTTCCCATGAAGCCTAGCAAGCAACCACCTAGAGTGGTTCATGACCCTCGAAAAGGGATCCATAAAATATTTTGCAGACCTGTCAGAAAAATTTGTCTCCTACTTCTCCTTCAATTTGGAGGACACTGACACCTTAGATCTCCTCAAAGAGAAACAATGTGAGGGGGAAACCTTTACTAGCTACCTCCAAAGGTGGCATGCCCTAGCAAGCCGAATGAAAACCCCTATGAAAGAGAAGGACATGGTCACTCTCTTCGTGGAGAACTCTCATCCCGACATGGCTCATAACTTTAGGTTACATTGTGCCACCACTTTTACGGAGATAGTGGAAAAGGGACCTATCCTTGAACATGCCCTCATTGCCAAGGGGCACATTAAAATACATAGCCATGATAAAGAAAGGTCATTTGGAGACAAGCCACATTTTTGGAACAAGAACAAGAATGCAGTGAATGACGGTGTGACTGATACTAAACACGTCCAAGTGGCTAATACATCCTTGAGACAACAACCCTCTATACCTAACGCCATATCTGTACCACAGGGGCACCTCATCCTCCTCAATAGTCAAATTAGAATAACAGGGGAAAACTAAGTGCTAGTATGCTCAATTAGGGGAACCCCTGAGTGTTGTCTTCAATAAATTGTTACAGATCAATTATCCAATCATGTATCCTATCACCAAGCCACTTGACGAATCCAAACCCAAGCCCGCATGGTTTAGGGAAAATGAATATTGTGAGTTTCATAAAATCAAAGGACACTCTTTCAATAAGTGTCAGGGTCTGAAAAATTATGTCCAAGATCTCATTGATCGAGGAGATATCAAGGTTGACACCAGTCAAGCTTCATCGTCCAATGCTCAATTGTAGATATATCAAAACACCTTTCCAAATCATAATCAAGGCCCGAGCACCTCCAATAGTAATCCTCAAGACAACAACACAAATAACGTGAGCTATAAGAATGTACCCCTCAACTACGAGGGTATTATTCATTACATTGAGCAGGTAGAACCTTGTGTATCCGTGATACATGTCAAAGCCAAAGACCCTTAGTGTGTTGTTACTACATGACGAGCCTGCATCACTATCCCTGTGGCCTTCGCACCTGCCCAATAAATTCTTGTAAGCTCTCAGTACAACATCCTTGATCACTTAGGAAAGACCCCTACTCATATCTCCATTTTGGATTTGCTTAAGTCTTCTCTTGTACATCGAGAAATCCTCAACAGAGCCCTACAAGAAACCCATGTACCTAATGACATTGATCCTACATGATGTAAGGAAAATTAGATGCGGAAATAACTCTCCTAACATCAATACCTCAGGGAAGAATGCAGATATACTTTTAATTTTTCAATTATAGTTCAGTTAAGATGCACTTTGAAATAAATATCAGAAACATAGAATTAGACAAACACAGATGAACACCAGATATACGTGGGAAAACCCTTATGGGAGAAAAACCCACCACACCAAAAGAAGTCACTTTGTATTACAGTAATTAGAATTACATACAAGAGTTCTAACTTATCTTTATAATGTCATATTACAACAGCTTTCATTATGATCAATCTTGTACAAGAACCTTCATGTTACAGTCTTCACAGAATAGAATTCACTCTGATACATTTCTAACTGTTCACACACCTATTGATCGAACCAACCATCGAACCATTGAGCATCTGCAACTGCAAACTATATTCATGGTGTTCCCTATTTGTTGAACTTCCTCACAAAACTGTCACAATGAACTATCTTCTAACTGTTCAGATTCGGCTTCTCCTATTGGTCCACGAGATGCCACATAGGAAAGTCTCACTCAGTCAAATGGCTTCAATCTGTGTTGGCATGTCAGTGAGACACTGATCACATCTCCCTGATGCCAACAACTTCATATCGATATCGACAAGAGTATCATCCTTTGGTGAGACCACATACCGGTATTCAAAGTCACATTGAAGAGTCATTCTGTCAGCAGGACATATCGCTCTCATTGGGACTTCACATCGAGCCTCCAAGTTATTCCGAAAGCATCCAACAGTCAGCGAGACTCATTGCTTTTTCCAGGAGATGATACTGAAGTCACATGTTATACTGATCGCCAAACAATAGCCAACAAGATATCATTATCGCCAAGAGGTTCATCGAGATCTCTTAAGTCACCCCGAAGCCATCAACAGTCACCAAGACATACATCCTTTGCTAAGACTTTACTCTGAGATCTTTTATGTTACCGCGAAGGCACCATATGTGTTCCCATTAGCAAGACCTTCATCGTTCGCTGCGACTTCTTCCCGAAACATTTGGGTTGGCCCGACAGCCATATGCTATTGGTACGACATTCTTCAGTCGCTAAGAGATCTCCCCGAGATCCTTTGTGTTACTTTGATGACCAACACTTGAACCTCCATCAGTGAGACATTTGCACATTAGTAAGACTTCTTACCGATAGAATATAAGATATGCCGAAGACCACAACATGTAACATACTGTTGGTGAGACTTTAATATCTTGATAAGACTTCTCACTGACCCACCATAGGTTATCCTGATATGTGATAGAATGGCCTGTCGGCCAGATATCTCCATGCTGTAAGATGTCAAAATGATTGCTTCTTATCACAATGATAGGTTCTAAAGTAAAAAAATGTTCGACAAGACTCTTGCAAGGTCACAACGACCTGATCTATTCAACAAGATTCAAAGCTGCTAGTCGGCCAGACTTCATGGATGTCAGATCGACTTGGCTCCAGTAGAGGTTATAGCCTGTGGGATTGAGACATAAATTTCCAACAATCTACCACTTGACGAAGATCACACAGGCACCTCCAGAGCACAACGAACCTACTAAAAATCATGGGCACTAAGGCCCATTGAACTGACACACCACCTGAACTTGTCTATGCTCATTGGCTTCATCAATGCATCTGCAACATTCTCTAGAGTATCAACCTTTTCCAAACTGACCTCTCCATCCTCCACCATATCTCATACAAAGTGGTACTGTATGTCTATATGTTTCATCTTGGCATGGAAAGTAGGATTCTTTGCCAGACAAATTGCACTCTGACTATCAGAAAAAATAGTTATTTTCCCTGCATCAAAACCAATGTTAGAACACAAACGTTTTAACCAAACTACTTCTTTACAAGCATGAGTAGCTACCATGTATTTAGCCTCTGTAGTAGACAAAGTGACTATAGCCTCCCACTTACTCATCCAACTCACTACACCACCATTCAACATTAAAATATATCCACTAGTGGACCTCTTACTGTCAGTATCCCTTGCCCAATCAGAATCTACATATCCACGAATCTTGAGAGTCCTCTATGATTCAACTAAGTTCCCATGATAAAAAAAAAACAAAATTTGAAGTACCCTTCAAATATCTAAACACTCTCTTCACAAAATCCCAATGTATTCTTCCAGGATTAGCCATAAACCGACTAAGAACTCCCACTGCTTGGTCAATGTATGGCCTTGTATAGGCCATTGCACACATAAGATTGCCTATTGCACTAGCATAGGGTACACTGGTCATGTCCTCCATCTTAGTAGGAGATTTTGGACAGTCTTCAACAGATAGCTTCGTTCCCTATAAGACTGGAACAACTAACTGCTTGCAATCACTCATGCAGAATCTCTCTAGAACGGTCTTGATATACTTACTCTGACTAAGCCAAAGTTTTCTACTATCCCTGTCCCTGGTTATCTCCATCCCTAGAATATAGCTTGCTGCACCAAGATCTTTCATTTCGAACTTAGCAGACAACTGAGACTTAAGATGAGAAATCATTAGCTTACTATTGCCTATAACAACATATCATCAACATAGAGAGCAATAATAAGAACCTGATCACTTTCAGCTTTATAATAAACACAATGATCAAACTTTGATCTCACAAATCCCAAAGATAATACAAAAGTATCAAATTTCTGGTACCACATTCTAGGTGACTGCTTTAACCCATACAAAGACTTCTTTAATTTGCAAACCAGTTTCTCTTTACCTTTTTCAACAAAGTGCTCAGTCTGGGACATATAGATTTCTTCTTCAAGATCACCATGAAAAAATGTTGTTTTCACATCCATCTGTTCGACCTCTAAGTCATACGTTGCTGCAAGTGACAAAAGAAATCTGATAGATGTCAGCTTAGCTACAGGAGAAAATATTTCCCCATAATCAATTCCCTCTATTTGGGAATAACCCTTTGGAACCAATCTCACCTTGTACTTTTCCACACTGCCATCCAGACCAATCTTCTTTTTAAATACCCATTTGCAGCCAACAACTTTTCGACCTTTAGGCAAGGGAACCAAACTCCAAGTTTCATTATTTTCTAATGATGCCATCTTTTTATTGATGGCTTCCAACCAAGAGTCTAAATCAGACATTTTAAATGCCTCTTTTACATTTCTAGGCTCATAAGTGATAGAAATTAAAGCATAGGCACAAGTAGAATCAATCAAAGAGAACCCATACTTATCAAGTTGCTTTCTTTCATGAGTTGAACTCCTCACTTGTTGAGGTTGAGGCTGAGGTTCTTCTTCTTCAAAACTATCAGAACTACTTGAGCTCTCCTAAGTTTCAGGTACATTTTGAATTTTCAATTCCTCTTTCTCTGGTGTAGGAGGAATTAAAGCTACATCCTTATTATTTTATGACTTTGTCTCTGATTACAGATCCAAATTAGAAGGTTTCAGCTCACGAAAGATTACGCTTCTACTGTATACAACCTTTTCTATATTAGGATTCCAAAGCTTGTATCCTTTTATGCCAGTGCTATAGCCAATAAAAATACATTTGACAGCCTTGTACTCCAACTTAGATCTTTTCTCATATGACACATGAGCATATGCCTCACAGCCAAAAACATGAATATGTCTTAAAGAGGGCTTCTTACCAGACCATGCTTCCAAAGGTGTTTTCTCAACAAAAGTAGAATTTGGAGAACGATTAATTAGGTAACATGCAGTAGATACAGCCTCAGCCCAGAACTTCTCCTCCAAGCTAGCACTATTGAGCATACTTCGTGCTCTCTCCATCACTATCCTATTGAACCTTTCTGCAACTCCATTCTGCTGTGGAGTATAAGGTGTAGTCTTATGTCTTTTAATCCAATGGTCTTTTCAATACCTCTCGAATTCATCAGAACAAAATTCACCACCATTATTAGTCCTTAAACATTTAATTTTTCTTCTAGTCTGATTTTTTACAAGGTTCTTAAATTCCTTAAACCGACTGAATACTTTTGATTTACTTTTCAAAAAATAAGCGAATGTTCTTCTCGAATAATCATCAATGAACGACACAGTATCTTGATTTAGATAAAGAAGGAACATTCACTGGACCAAACACATCTGAATGAATATAATCTAGCAACCCAAAAGATTTATGAGGACAAGAATAAAAAGAAACACGGTGTTGTTTTCCATATATACAATGCTCATAGAATTCAAATTCAAGGTTACAATCTTCAAGCCCCTCAACCAGATTTTTTTTCTTCAAAAATTTTAAACCTTTTTCTCCTATGTGGCCTAGCCTATGATGCTAGAGCATAGTCTTCTCTGCTAGAAGTTTAACTTCCATAGAGTTTACATAATTAGGGATATTTCCCTCTTTACCTCCACGAATAGCTTTTTGTGACTTTACAGAGACACTGTTACATTGAACAACCTGTGTATCCAGCTTGTACAGGGTACCAATTCGAGCACCTCTAGCTAGCACCATAGAGCCTCTAGTCATCTTGCAGCCATTTCTAGAGAACGAGACTTATACTCCAATATCATTTAGCATACTTACAGAAATTAAGTTTCGAGCCAAACTTGGTATATGCATTACATTATTTATTCCCTTTATTTTGCCATCAAGAAATTGGATTCTGACTCTTCCACGGCCAACTATCTCCAAAGTTGAATCACTTGCAAAGTACACCTTTCCAACATCGTATTCTTCATACTTCATGAACCAGTCTCTATGAGATGTCATGTGGAAAGATGCTCCAGAATCAATCAGCCAGACATCATCTGATGCTTGTGTAGCCAAGGCTGCAATGAAGGCGTCTCCATCACTATGAGAAGAGTCATTGTCGGAAGAATACTTCTTCTTCTTCTCCTCTTTACAATCCTTTCAAACATGACTAGGTTTCCCACAGCTCCAGCACTTCACCTTGGACTTTTTTCCAGGAGACTTTGATCTCCCCTCTAATTTCATTTTGGACTTCTTGTGGGTGTGTGCAAGAAGTTGAGTCCACTTTTTGGTCAAAAAGTGGAAGTGTTTTCCCTAATTTTCAGAATTTGACACATTTTACCTTAAAATTTGAAGCACTTAGAAATGGAATCTTCAAAAAAGTCACTAAACATAAAATGTAGTACTCGGAGTCTAGTTTCCAAATATGTAATTTATTTCAATACCCAGAATGTAAAAATTGAGTTTCAATAGGTGTTTCTAAAAACCACTGTTTAAAAGTCACTTTTTTATACCATACCATGCATGTGTACGACATCCATATTTTGACCTAAATTATCATATTTTTCTAAATCCTTTTGGGAAAAGATTTGCTACTCACTAAATCTTGTTTTTAATATTTTTTTATAATTTTTTATTGAATATTTTTTTTTATTAAATAATTATTAGGCATATTTGTCGTTTTAAAAAATCATCGTGTACGACACACATAAGATGACCTAAACTTATCATTTTTTTTAAACTAAAAAGAATTGTCTGAAGTTTGTTCTTGTGCAATCCATTCGTCAAAATGTTATGTTGATCAAAAGTTATTAAAATACTAAAAAACCTGATAATTCAAGTTTATGGACTAGTTTCATTAGAAATTAATTGAAAAATAGAAAAAGTAATCAAATTATTAAAAAAATTACATATTTGGAATCAACACTGTCTCATCTATAATGGGTTTTAATTTCGTAAAAAAATTCTGCAAAATAGGTCTTCAAACATATGTCCAAAGTCATTATTTTCTTGTGACATTAATAGGACCTTCAAGTTGCAGGTCAAACCAGGTCTAAAGCTTAGGTTCAGGTCCCCAAGCCATTTCCTGAACCAAAAAACAAGCCAGAAAACCCACTAAAAAATTCATAATTTAAAAAATGGGATCTCATTTTAAAATGGGATCTCATTTTGTAATTCTTCCGAAAACGAAAATTTCCAAAAACAGAAAGTTTTCAAAATGGGATCGTTTTGAAAACTTTCCAAAAAATGGAAAATTTTCAAAAGAATTAGGATTCCATTTTAGGAAATTTTCAACATGGGATCCATTTTAAAACTTTCCATTTTGGAAAATTTTCAAAGCGGGATCCCATTTTGAAAATTTTCCAAAATGAAATTTCTAAAATAGGATCGGATTTTTAAATTTAGGCTCGGGATCCCGAAGCTAAATGGGATCCTGTTTTTTAAAAATGGGATCTCGCTTTTGAAAAACGGGATCCCGTTTATTAAAAAGCGGGATCCCATTTTTTGCAAGCCAAATTCATTTTTTTTCCTAAGGCAAAAACTTCCACGTTTCGTGGACTCAACTTTGTGCACTTACCCTTGTCCTTCTTGTCTTTCTCTTTTGACCTTCCTATAATAGCAAGGGCCTCCTTTTCCATCTCAAAAGATTTCCTTCTCATCTCTTCTGACAGCAAAGAAGCAACAACATCCTCCATCTTGAAACTGGATGTTGTACTCCCAATAGCCATCACCAGGTGATCCCATGAATCTGGAAAATAACACAATATTAGCATACAACAATCCTCTTCATCAGTCTTTATACCAACATAAGTTAACTATGCATTCAAATGATCAATTATAGACCCTCCTTCTTGTATTCTCAAAGAGTACAAATTCTTCCTTAGGAACAGTTTATTCACCAAGGACTTGCCCTGATAAATAGATGCCAGTCTCTTCCACAAGGAAGATGCAGTCTTCTCTTCATGCACATTGAGAAGAACTAAGTTTGCCAAACAGAACCTTATCAGCCTCTTAGAATTTCTATCTACAAGGTCCCAATCTTCTTGCTTCATGCCTATAGGTTTAGTTCCAGACACAACAAGCCACAGATCACAATCCACTAAAAGATCCTCCATTTTGAGTTTCCACAACTCAAAATTAATGCCATTGAACTTCTCTATTTCAAACTTTCTAGATGTGCTAGCCATCTCAATCTATAATTAGAAATTGACAAACTTCTACAAGACTCCCACTGAACATAAATTGACTCAAAAAACCCAACGTACCCACAAGGATAACACAACTGGCTAGGCTCTGATACCACTTGTAAGGAAAATTAGATGCGGAAACAACTCTCCTAACATCAATACCTCAGGGAAGAATGCAAATATACTTTTAATTTTTCAATTACACTTCAATTAAGATGCACTTTGAAATAAATATCAGAAATAGAGAATTAGACAAACATAGATGAACACCAGATATACGTGGGAAAACCCTTACGGGAGAAAAAACCACCACACCAAAAGAAGTCACTTTGTATTACAGTAATTAGAATTACATACAAGAGTTCTGACTTATCTTTCTGATGTCATATTACAACAACTTTCATTATGATCAATCTTGTATAGGAACCTTCACATTATAGTCTTCACAAAATAGAATTCACTTTGATACAATTTGAACTGTTCACACACTTGTTGATCGAACCAACCATCAAACCATCGAGCATCTACAACTGCAAACTATATTCATGGCATTCCCTGTCTGTTGAACTTCCTCATAGAACTGTCACAATGAACTATCTTCTAACTATTCAGATTCGGCTTCTCCTATTGGTCCACGAGACGCCACATAGAAAATTCTCACTCAGTCAAATGACTTCAATTTGTGTTGGCATGTCGGTGAGACACTGATTGCATCTCCCCGATGCCAACAACTTCATATCGATATCGGCAAGATTATTGTCCTTCGATGAGACCACATACCGGTATTCAAAGTCACACCGAAGAGTCATTCTATTAGAAGGACATATCGCTCTCCCCAGGACTTCACATCGAGCCTCCAAGTTATTCCAAAAGCATCCACTAGTCGATGAGACTTATCGCTTTTGCTAGGAGATGATACCGATGTCACATGTTATACCGATTGCCAAACAATAGTCAGCAAGACATATCATTATCGCCAAGAGGTTTCACTGAGATCTCTTAAGTCACCCCGAAGCCATCAACAGTTGCCAAGACATGCATCCTTCGCTAAGACTTTACTCTAAGATCTTTTATGTTACCGTGAAGACACCATATGTGTTCCTATTGGTGAGATCTTCATCGTTCGCTGGGACTTCTTCCCAAGACCATTTGGGTTACCCCGACAGTCATATGCTATAAGTATGACATTCTTCAGTTGCTAAGAGATCTCCCTGAGATCATTTGTGTTACTCCAATGAACAACACTTGAACCTCCGTCGGTGAGACATTTGCACATAAGTAAGACTTCTTACCAATAGAATATAAGATATGCTGAAGACCACAACATGTAACATACTGTCGGTGAGACTTTAATATCTTGATAAGACTTCTCATAGAGCCACCGTAGGTTACCCCGATATGCATTAGAATGGCCTATCGATCAGAGATCTCCACATGGTAAGATGTCATAATGACTGCTTCTTGTCACAGTGATAGGTTCCAAAGTAAAAAACGTTTGGCAAGAATCTTGCAAGGTCACAGTGACCTGATTTGTTCAACAAGATTCAAAACTGCTAGTCGGCCAGACTTCATGGATGTCACACTGACTTGGCTCCAGTAGAGGTTACAGCCTATGGGATTGAGACATAAATTTTCAACACACGATTCCAAGCTTTGGTAGGACACCTGACTTTATCTTATCAATTGCACTTCAGCCAAAATGACATGCCAAACATCGATGTCAATCATAATCGCCCCTTGCATATCAAAGTTGTGGTTGCCCATCATAAAATAAAAAGGGTCTTGGTAGATAATGGCTCTTCCCTCAATTTGTGTACTCTGAAATTCATAAAACAGGTGGGGTATACTCAAGTAGATTTAAGTAATCAAATCATCATGATCAAGGCTTGTGATAATGTAGAAAGGAATTCAAAGGGAATTATCAGTCTTCCTATTCAAGTAGGACATGTGGTTCAATACACTACCTGTCATGTCCTTGATCTAGACTTGCCATATAATCTCCTCCTTGGTTGCCCATGGCTCCATGCTATGCAAGCCATCCCCTCCATGTACCATCAGTGCTTAAAATTTCTGGTCAACAGATAATAAGTCACCATCTATGTTGATCCCCAACCATTTGAATATTGCCGCGCTTTAGAAGCGTCATTTCCCCATTTACATTATTGTCCTGGGGTTGAAATGTGGGCATCCCAGTCATCATCCGCTAATCCGCCCTCCACCACGATAACCACTCCATCTTCCACCAATGATCCTACAGTCACAAAAGTCTAGATCATTGACAAAGGGTGTGGTGAATACGAAATGCATACTACTCTTAATATAGCAACCATGCCACCATCACCACACGAGTATGGTCAACCTTCACACGCTACTCCAAAGGAAGACAAGACTATCACCTTCAGTGGTAAAAAATCCCTACCACCACTTTTAGGTCCCCTAGTATCAAGATAGATGCACCAAAATAGGATATAAGTCAATGGGTATATCGAGAAAAACCCCAACCAAATCCTCCTCTAAAGGAATACTTTTAGGAAGCATATCCGTGGTAAGCTAAGTTTGCAGAGAAGTATAACTACCAAGGTAGAGGCCTAGGTAAAGAAGAACAAGGATGGTTGCAACCTATTGATACATCAAAGCTGCCAAAGAACATAAGCATTGGGTATGACAAAAAGCAGAAAATCCCTGCAACATCATCTAATACTTCCAATAGTGTCACCATGGATGATGGCTCATTGGAAGACATACCCAAGGAGGAATCCATCATACGTGCATACGATGACATCGATCACACTGACCTGACATCTATGTTCAAATGATTATCCATTTGTACCATTAACCTATCCCTTCGTCACCCTGAGCTTATTGATTGGGACCTACGAAATATAACACCTATCAATATGTCTGTGGATACATATGTCAACCTCATGGGGTTGGGGGAGGATGAACACTCCAGTCGCAAAAATAAGAATAAGAAAAATAAAAAATGGTCATCTAGTGAAAACCTCCCCGAGGCACTTCCTGACCTTGAAAAGGTAAAAATAAAGGATGCATCTGATGGCGAAAACCTCGAAGAGGCACTAGAGGATGGAGATGTTCATCTTCCCCTTATGGGAACTCAGTTATCTACACGATCATCCATCATAATTGAAGAGACTCAAGAAGTTAATCTAGGTACTGCTGAAAATCCTAAAATCGCCTATGTAGCCAAATCACTCTCAGATCTAGAATATGTAGTCATTGTTCAGTTACTCCAAGTGGGTGTTGTTAAATTTTCCTGGTCATATTCAAACATGCCAGGCTTAGACCCCGCCTTAGTGGTTCATCATCTAGATGTTCACCCAGATGCCAAGCTTGTCAAACAGAAGCTCTGCAAGATGCACCCACAGGTAGCCTTATTAGTCAAGAAGGAATTGGAGAAATTATTAGATGCAGGTTTTATCAGACCAATTGAATAATCTGAGGGGATCTCCAATATAATATCAGTTTCCAAACCAAATGGAGACATTCGAATCTGCACAGACTTCAGGGATCTTAACAAAGCCTTTCTGAAGGATGATTCCCCTCTACCTAACATTGAGATGTTGGTTGACCTCATAGCAGGACATGAGATGTTGTCCCTTATGGATGGTTTCTCTAGTTATAATCAGATCCAAATTGCACTTGAGGATCAACACAAGACCGCTTTCACCACACCTTGGGGTACTTTTTGTTATAATGTTATGCCCTTTGGTCTCAAAAATGTAGGGGCAACATATCATAGGGAAATGACAGTCATCTTCCATGACCTCATCCATATCGTCATGGAAGATTATGTCGAAGACTTGTTAGGAAAATCCAGAACCCGAGCAAAACATCCTACCATCCTGAAAAAGATCTTTGAACAGTTGGAACATTACATGTTATGGCTAAATCCAAAAAAGTGTGTCTTCGGTGTTACGTTAGGAAAACTATTAGGTTTTATAGTCTCTCGAAGGGGTATCAAAGTTGATCCTGCCAAGGTAAAGGCTATTCTAGACATGCCACCTCCACACAATATGAAGTAGCTAAGAAGCCTCCAGGGGAAGATGCAATCCATCCATCGGTTCATATCCCATCTCACGGATAAGTGTTAGCCATTCACTCATCTTCTAAAGAAAGACTCCACCTTCTGATGGAACCAACAGTGTCAGATAGGTTTCGGTAAAATCAAGGAATATTTAGCTCATCCATAGATCTTGATGCCACCTATTCTAGGGAAGCCCCTCTTCCTTTACATCTTTACCACTTCAGTCGCGCTGGGGGCATTGTTGGCACAACATGATGAGTCATCTAAAGAGAGAGCAATCTACTACATCAGTCAGACACTAGTTGGCTATGAATTAAACTACTCTCCCATGGAAAATCCTGCCTCGTAGTAGTCTTCAACACATAAAAACTCTGACATTACATGCTCAGCCATCCTGTCAAATTAATTGCTAAGATTGATCCACTAAAGTATCTATTGTCCAGGACCACCTTAATTGGCCACATGGCCAAATGGTTCATGCTCCTAAGTGAATTTGACATAGAGTATGTGGAGCAAAAAGCCATAAAGGGATAGGTCATAGCTGATTAGTTGGCTGAGGCACCGTTAGTAGATGCTTACCCTCTAAACACTGAATTCCCAGATGAAGAAGTTTACACAGTTACGAAAGCACTAGATTGGACACTGTATTTTGATAGTTCTTATACTCATAATGGATTAGGCACAGGGATTTTATTAGTTACCCCTCAAGGTGACTACATTCCAAAATCATTCAAAATAGCATTCCCGTGTACCAACAATATGGTAGAATATGAAGCTCTCCTCACCGGCCTCTGAATTGCAAAGCGGTGGCACATAACACATTTGAAAGTCTTTGGTGATTATTTTCTAGTCATTAGGAAGGTTAATGATGAGTTCCTAACCAAAGATGATAAGCTATTACCCTACAAGCGCATGGTGGATGATTTCAAGAAATATTTCACCTCTATACAATTTGACCAAATTCCTAGGGTACGGAATAAAGCAACTAATGCAATGGCCACTATTGGCTCCCTGATTGACATGCCCAAAGATCAGACAAAATGTGAATTCCTTTTGGAACAACTTTTAATCCTAGCATATGATATCCCTGAGACTGACATGGTGTGTGACATTGTGGGTCCCACTTCCCCATGGTACCAGTACATATACACCTATCTCCATGATAATACTATACCCCTAGATCTTACATGCAATCAACACAAATCCTTTGTCCATTGCTCTTCTCAATACATTATCGTCGATGATACACTTTATCGTCGTGGGTATGATGGAATCCTCCTTAGATGTCTGAATGAGACTAAGGCCCACACTGCACTAATGAAAGTACATAGTGGTGTTTGTGGAGCTCATTCAAATGGTATGGCTTTGGCCAAAAGAATCCTTTGAGCTAGCTAGTATTGGCCTACATTTGAGCATGATGGTTGTGAATTTGTGAAGAAATGCCTTCCTTGCCAACAACATGCATATTTGATTCATGCTCCAGCACAAGATCTTCAACCCCTCTTAGCACTGTGGCCATTCTCTCAATGGGGTTTCGACTTGTTTGGCAAGATTTACCCACCATCATCCCACGGCCATACATTCATAATTACCACCACTGAATACTTCACTAAGTGGGTGGAAGCAATACAACTCTCACAAATCACTGGTATCCAAATCTCAAAATTCATCCTTTACCATATTCTCTGTAGATATGGTATCCCATCCACCATCCTCTCTGATAAAGAAAAACCATTAAAAAACCAAGCCATGAAACACCTTTACGACACCTTTCATATCCAGCATCATTGGTCAACGCCTTATTACCCCTAGGGTAATGGTCAGGCAGAAGCAACCAACAAGACCCTTATCTGCATCCTCAAAAAGGTTGTCAATAACACTGGTCGAAATTGGCACCTCCATATTCATCCTACCCTCTGGGCATATTGCACATCCATCCACACCCCTATAGGCGCTACCCCCTATTCTTTAGTGTATGGTGCCGAAGTCGTCTTGCCAATTGAAGTTGAGCTCCCATCACTGAGGATTTCTCTAAAGAATATTATCAGTGAAGAGGATGCTCGTGTTGCACACCTTGCACAACTGGAATTATTTGGTGAGGAAAGAATCAAAGCCTATGATCATCTGAAAACATACCAAAATTTTCTCAAATGTAATTACAATAAAAAGGTTTGTCCTTGACAGTTCCAGGTTGGTGATGTTGTTCTTAAAGAGAACCAGCGCACTTAATAGGATTGTGATAAAAAGGGAAAGTTTGAGGAAAACTGGTTGGGGCATTATGTCATAGCTGCCAAATATGGATCTGGGGCATACAAGTTGACTACTCTTGAAGGAGAGCCCCTCGAAGAGCCCATCAATATCATGCATCTAAAAAAGTTCTATACCTAAGTCTGCTCGGTAACCCCACCTAATCAAAAAAAAAAAGAAAAAAAAAAATTAAAAAAAAAAATATAAAAAAAAATATAAAAAAAATCAGAAAAATCCAAAAATAGTAAAGAGAAATAAATCTTTCCTATGGTGAAAACCACCTCTTTGGGGTGCCTTGGATAAGTATGGATGGTGAAAACCTAGTAACAGGCATCCTCCATAGAGGGCTTAATCATTATCTACCGGGCATCCTAGTTATTTTATCCTTTCATCCGCACTATCGTCCTCACCCATCCCATCCTTGGCCGCTTGGTATATATTGATTGAGTATTAGACAACCGGTCTAGCCTATCCCCCATCTTGAGATTTTTAGTATCCCACTTTGAGCTTATGTCGTTCATCTCCCCCCATCAGTTGGTCTGTGTCATCGTATAGGATCATCCATTGTGTCGGTCCCCATCTAGATCTCATCCTATCACGTCACCCGTCGAACTACATTGGCCCTGCACTATCATGTAGGAAAGGTTGATCATTTGATCTGCCCCAGGGTTTTATGACCATCATGTGTTGGTCGTCTATCATCTGTCTTCATCGTCCTCTTTTTGCTTTATCCGTAGTCTTTTCATGAACTATGAGGGCTCTACGCTTTCATGTAGGCAAGGCTAATCTCTGATCGGCCCTTGAGCCCCTAGGTCTGTAGGATGTGTTAGTATGTGTCCTTATTTGGCTTGTTATTCTCAAATAAAGTCCCCTATTATCAGAAGATTTGGTTAATGAAAAACATCTGGTGTCAAGCTGGGTCATTCTAGTTTAGTGTCCATCATCGGTCTCAACAGGATGCATCCTTCCTAACAGACCTCATCAATCCCATCCATCCCCTTAATCCTATGGAAAAGGATGTTTTGTAAATGATTATGATCGTTTGATTTCTTAGAATTTATTTGTCATTTGAAGCTCACTATCAACACTTGTCAGGGTTGCCTTGATCCATCATATCATGGTGTGCTTTGACTTGTTTACATAGGGGCTTATCTTGATCTTTTCTTCATTGTTGTCTTCTCGGATGTCCCATGTAGTACCCGCTAAGATCCCTGGGGTCTTGTGTTACGCTGGGGAATCCTTGTGTGTTTGTGGTTATCCCAATACCTAGCCCAACCAAGGTCATCATGACCTTGGGGTGTTGGGGTAGCCTTTCTGTTTATTGTGTTTGTTTCATGCATTGGATGCCAACTCGCCTTGATCTTACATGTCAGGGTATCTAATGTCTTATGCTCTAGCAAAAATCAGTGCTCCAATGATGGCAACTCATATTAGAATTGCATTTCATAATTTGTTGCATTGCATTCACCCTATGATTTTGGTTGTGAAAATACTATCCCACTCTCTCCCATTCTTCTTAGGATGTTAAAAGTTTTTGACAGGTGACAAATTACACCCATTTTTCACAATCACTACATACTCATCTTCCATTATCATGACAGTTCTTATTGACACTTATGGCCATGAGTTATTTCCTTTCATTTTTAATTCACTATAAATCATGAGAGCATTATCACATATTAGGTTCATTCTATTAACCACACATAAATCACCATCTACATCACATGTTAGATCCATGCATGCATAGCCACCTGCATCACAAAGTGTCAGACTCACAATACATCACATCTTGCATATATAAAATGTTCATACAAAATCCATCATATACATATACATACATGTCAATAAATTAACTAGGTATCCATACACATAAGTCATCCTAGATATAACATATGCATAAATCATATCACCATCTGAGTATCTGCATTTATACAATCATCCATATTCCACATAAACCCAATCATCCATTATCATCTCATAAACATGTGCATAAATAAATCAACTCATACATCCAGATAAGCATAAAGCATCATATCTTCATACATCCACATAAGCCTATAATATCATAAACATGAGCATAAATCAACCAAAGTATCCCTCTACATAAGCAGGAAATATCATATACATGTGCATACATAAACTAAATCACCCATCATAAAAGGAAACATACTACATAGTGTCAATAAGGACTGTCCCATATCATAATCAAAGTAATACCATGTACGTCATATGTCTATCACACATCAAAATCTATCATGTATCCATCATATAACCCTCATACATCATCAAATAAGAAACAAAATATAGAAATGTAGAGAATCTCTATCGATAATTACTACACGCTCCACCCTGCATCTGTCAAAAACTCGGTAACCTGTCACCTTCCAAATGAGCTACCCACATTTGACCTCTATGGTGAATCTGGTACTGATATCCTGCCTAGGGTAACACCTGGTGAATCACTATAAACTCGGGTTCGTGTCCCCAACAACTAAGATGGTGCTGACATCTGTGGTGTCTGTTGAGTATACTGGAACATCCGCTGGGCCAGGTCTGGAATTGCATGGTAGTACGCGGCCATCCAAAATCTTACCTCCCTCGCATTCTCCTCTCACTCAGCAACCTGAACCCGAGCCTAGCAGAATTCCACTCCTAACGATATCTATCCCGATCTCTTGTGATCACTCTCCTCTCCTACTCCCAGGCCTCCTGGGATAGGCGTAACTGCGCCATCTCTACCTGAACCCGATCTCTCATCTCTTCAGCAGCCACTGCCCTAGCCACTGTTGCATCTCTCTCCCCCTGTGACTCCTATGTATCTATCCCTATCACACCATTGACCTACACTAACTGCCACTAAGCCACTGCTGCATCTCTCTCTCCCTGCAGCGCCTGCATCCATATCTCTGCAGTATCTCTCTCCCTCTCTATGACCTGTAACTGAACCACTGTTGCATCTCGCTCTCTATGTAGCACTAATAGCTCTGAAACTGCCTCCTCTCTCCTCCTCTGGAGAGACTATATTTGTGCCTCTGCCAACTCTCTCTCACACTGCAACACCTGAACCCGTGTCTACACCGTATCCCTCTCTGCCTCCATTGCATGTACCTGCGCCCATGCTACATCTCTCTCTACCTACATAATACAGGCCTGCTCCCTCGCCTGTCTCTCTCTCCTGCATCAACCATATATCCAATTGTCTGCTCTAAGCAATGCACTCTATCCTATAGCTCATCTTGCTCCTATTGGAGATCACCCACCTGCTACCCATTGCTTGCTGACACATGATCTATCATCCCCTCTAACTCCCCCTTGGCCTGTAATATAACAATCTCTGCCTGTAGTCTATCACAGTCCCAACTAATAGCAACCAACTCATCTCGTATCCCCTATATGATAGCCTGCAATCTCTCTCTCTCCCTCCCCATCACCTCTACTTGTGTGGTTAAGAGGTCAACCATAAGTCCATAATCTCTCTGACCTGCTACTGGTGCTCTCGATAGCTCGACTCTGAGTCTAATCACCTCTGCCTTTGCTTCCCCCAACCCCTGATCTGCACTCTAAAGCCTCCTCATAGTGTCCCTTGGCTGAGCAATAGGATCCCCTGAGGTAATGACAGGAACCACTACCAATGGCTTTGCATCCCAAATATCCATATCTGGAACATCTCCATGTATCTCCATAGCATCATCGTCCCCCCACCCTCCTGCTCCTACTGAACCTCAAACTCCTCCACAGTAGAGCAGACCCAAACTCTCCATGGCTGACCATGCCTCTGCACTCTCATCAATCTCCTCAGCTCTCCTATCTCTGGCTGCTCCTCATCCTCACTCTCCCCTATCTCTATAATGGGGAGCCACTGCCCTGCCGCAATCTCCCCCCCTCTGTCATCTCCTACTTTCCATCCTCCCTGACTGACTCCTGGCCTCAATCTCCTCTCAGGCTCCATCCTACTATCCACCCCCTCCCATCCCCTCATGTTCTGTCATGGTTTGTACACTCATTAGTCATCTCCTACCCACTATCCTCTCTGGCTGACTCCTGGCCTCCATCTCCTCTTGATCTCCATCCTGCTGTCTATCCTCTCCCCACTTCCCTTGCTCAGCTTATACCAAGACTCTCCTCTATTGTACCCTACCACCTATACTAGTCTATTGAACAACTCTACTCTCCACTGTGTGTATCATCTCCACCTCTGACTCATCCTCTTCTCCCGCATCTAGCTCTGGACCTATCCCACCCTCCTGTCATACTCTCTCTCTCCACCTCCACCCTAGCCCTCCTCTACTGTCTCCTCCTCCTCCTCCTCCTCCTCATTGGCTATCCCACTACCTCCATTTTCTCTCCTCCCCTCTGTGCCTATCTCCTCCTCTCTCTATCCCCCTGGTGCTCATCCTCTTATCCAAATCCTAAGGCTCCTACAATAGGCACCAATGGTGTAACCGTCTCCCATCAGTGGTTGTGCAAGTGTAACCGTCTCCCATCAGTGGTTGCACAACCACCGATCATATCGTACTGTCACTCCAACAATCTGCCACTCTAGCACATCTCCCAGGGTAGGGAACCTGCACTATTGCCACGCATGCCACTCTAGCCTCCCTCGGTCTAAACATAGCCCCCCATGGTCGCTCTCTAGTGAGTCAACGAAACCTCCTCGGCGCCCCTAGAATATCTTATGTTAGCCCAAACTTTCTCCCCACCTTGTCTAGTCGATGCATCTCCACTACGCGCGGAAGACTCCAAATTAGAACACACTGGCTCATAAAGTACTCTCTCTACCTCTCACTCTCCTCCCTCTGCCCCCTATCAGGGTAGACCTGCCCTAGGTCGGGGCGGCTCCTCCCCCTACCGAGGCTACTCCGCCCCCTGCCTAGGTGAGTCTGCCCTAGCTCGGGATGACTTCACCCCTTGCTAGGGTGAGCTTGCCCCAACTCGGGGCAACTTTGCCCCTTGTTGGGGCAAGCCCACCCCAACTCGGGGTGGCTCCGCCCCCTACCGGGGCGAGCCCACCCCAGCTTGGGGCGAGCTTGCCTAGCTTGAGGCGGATCTGCCCCTTTGTGCAGTGAGTGCACCTCAACTTGGGGCGTCTCTGCCCCCTGCCTGGGCGAGCCCACCCCAGCTCGGGGTGACTCCACCCCCTGCTAGGATGAGCCCTCACCAGCTCGGGGTGATTTTGCCCCCTACTGGGGTGACCCCGTCCCAGCTCAGGGTGACTCCACCCCTGCTCGAGGTGACCCCACCCCAGCTTGGGGTGGATCCGCCCCTTTGTGTGACGGCCAACCCTATTTCCCCCCTAATCCCCCCTTTCCCCCCTTTTTTCTAACTACCCAAAAACTACCCATTTTTTATTCCACCCCACCTGCAAAACCCACATTTTACATTTTTTATTAACTATTTTAACACATGCTAAATGTTTAAAATATATAACAAGGTTTTTATTACTCACCTGGTGGGGCACCGCAAAGTGAGGCTAGCGTCTTCACAACTCATCTGCCCGGTGAATGATCTCTAAATCATAATCCTGCGGCATCGTTGCTCTATCTCCTCTCCCTCTTCGCTCCTTTTCTCTCAACTGCTATAGTAACAATGAGACTAGGTAATTCTTCCAATTACCTTTTAACCCCTCTTTTTCCCCCTTTTTCAAATAAAAGGTATTTTTTTACCTTTATTGAACCTTTTTTTTTTCTCCCAACTAATTGCCTTCTTTCCTGGAGCCGCCATTTGCAAACTATACGTCCAATTGACTCTGTTGAAAAGTCAAAGTTGCTTAGTTTTTTCGAGCTCTATCCAATGGTGTCTTCCATTTCTTTCTATCGAGAAGTTATTCGGGGCTGCCTTGTTTCTTCCCCAACTACCCTCTCAAGGGGGCATACCCTATCATTTCCTTCCATCCATTTGAGTCAGGAACTAGGGCATCCCTCTCCTTTTTCCCCTCCACTTGGATAGCTCATTCAACCTCTTTCAAGTTGGGGCATCAATCCCTACCACTTTCTTCATCACCGACATTTTATTTTTCTTTGAAACATTGTTTTTCTAACAATATTTCGAAGAGGGGCAAAATGTAGACACCCAAATTTGATCACTCCCATGTGATCAAATTTACTTCTTTGTTCATCAATTTTGTCAGTATTAATTTATTTAATTAATATTACACTTCCCACATAAGATTCTTAAAGTATTTAATTTAACAATTAAACACCTTATCTGGTACCTTTCTCCTCTCTAAATTAAATAAATACACCAATTTATTTAATTTAGTCATTTTAATCTTTTTGAATTAAAATCAATTTAAAATTATTCTTTTCTCTCTCCTTGTCACATCCTCCATAATCCATCTCTAATTTGGATTAATTTAATTAATTCATATTTAGGGCGTGCATCCTCTTAATGAAGGATTAATGTCACATTTTCCTACATTTGCAACTTGTCTCTAATCTGCCATTAATTATCATAATCAAGTATTTGCACAACTTTAATTAAAGTCATTAGCCACTTTTAGCACCACTTTTTAGTCAATCTTTCCATTTGCCTTTCTAGGTATTGACCCTCTTTCCTATGTGAATTTTTAATTCACTTTTATTCATCCTAGGTCTCTCTCCTCCCCATGTGAATTTTTAATTCACATTTTATCTTTCCAAAGCTTCTAGAATATTTGACTTGTCACCTCATGCACATGTTACCAATTCCCACCTTTTTGGAGACCCTCTCTTATCCATTAGATTCTCCTATGAATGTGAATTTTTAATTCACATTTATTTCTCCAATCACTTTCTCTTTTCCCATGGAGATTTTTGAGAAATTCCAAAATTCTTGAAATGTCATTTTCACTCCCACTTGGGGACAAGAAGTTCCTTTTTGAGGACATCTTCTCACTCCCCAAGGTACTTGGAAGGTACTTGTCCTTCCTCCACATCATGTACCTCCCTTCCACATCACCTACACATCATCTCACCCTTAGCCATCTCACATTCCACATGTCAAAATGTGAGGGCTTATGAGTCCTCAACTCACCTTAGCCCTTCATCTTGTCCTTGTTGGATAAACCCCAACCATTGAATTCTCTAGAGAATTCAAGTTTCTCTATAAATACCCCATCCTCTAAGGCATTTCTAAAACTTAGCCATTTTGCAACTAATTGTTGCCATTTTGTGCATTCATCTAGCCATCAATTTCATATATTTGCATTTGCATTCAAGCACATAGTCAAGTATTTCATATAGTTGTATCAAGAGCCATCAAGGAGCATACAAACTGAATCAAAATCAAGGGCCAACCAAGGATTTTTAGCTGCAAAGGGGAGGTATATCTATTTGGCATCATTTTACACTTTTTCTCTTTGCATTTACAAATTTCTTAGGCGAATCTTGAGGTGTTTTTTATGTTTCAGCTTCTTTGTCGATGTTCATTAACCAGGGCCTTCACCCCTTGCAGGCTCGTGCCCTCACCGTTTCCATCGTAAACTTTGAAAATGGATTGGACTTTAAAAATTGTAGTCATCTCTTCTAGGTCCACCCCCATGGGAGGGCTCCCTTCCTTGGTCGCCCTGAACTTAGCATAAACTCATGAAATAAAATGAGAAGCCATCTACGCGCTTGGGTCCCTGGACATGGAGTTCCACATAAAGAATGTCTTTTGGCTTCACAATTTCAAATGGCTAATCAAGCACAACTTTCTGCCCTCTGAGTCCTACCCTGTCAATCACCTATAAACTCAATCTGTGCCAAATCTTAAGCCCTGATCCATCCCAGGTCCCGCCTTGTGAACATCCTCTTAGGCAATTCCATTTGTATTTCTCTGTCTCAAATGGATTTTACAGCCTATCTTTCTGACCATCAGATCCTGAGTCTACCTCTTTTGGCCAACTTCATTTGCACCCCAAAATGACAAAGTTTGAGCTTCATCATGGGACCCTCTTCACAGATTTCCATCCATGGACTGCCATGGTGAACCCACCATCTCGAATGGCTCTTGATGGCTGGCATTTTGCTCTCTGAGTCTCAATCTCTCTGTGGCTACTAGTATGTGAAAATGAAAATTGTTAAGTAATGAACCTTGAGCGGGTTGTCCCCCACGAGTCACTGCCATTGAAACTCCATCCTAACTTTGTCATTCTCAAATGGAGAATAACCCTCGGCTGCTCACTACCTGAAACCTAAGCTCCCAATTTTCTTTGGATTCTCCAGTGATAAACAAAGTGAATGTGAAGGATCCACCTCCTGATAGACCTGATATGGTGGGTTTTTCCTGCCGGACTACCATATGACTTTCGCAATTTCAAATGGCAACGACCTAATGTCCATCTGCTCCCTCTAACTCGAAAGGTGCGAGTGCCAAGTGAGTTACGTTGAAGCCTTCCAAAGCTTCAGATCTCACATGGTAGAATGCTGCCTATGGGCCATCACTTTTCCAATGCCATTTCAATGGAAAAACCTTAAACAACCAAGCTACTCCCTAATTTTGCTTGCCTAAAAGATGATCTTAATGCCCTTGAAACTTCAAAATGACTTTGACCCACATGCCAAAATAGAGTGACCTCCTTGGTGGACCCCATACATTGACCAAATCTTAAGGTGGGTTGGGATAACTGGGCTTTTGTGCCCTGATTGTTGTCCCTCTTGCAACTGTTCCAAAATGGGCATCAACCCAGGGAAGTTTGCAACCTTGGGCCTGAACTGTTGAAAATCCTTCATGTGAAAAGATAATGTCAATCTAGAAGATATGTTAGGATTCTTAAATGATGAATTATCTAATATAAGATTGCTTTGAAGGATTTTGGCTAACTTTCTTGTGTTTTCATGCTTGAATATGCTTACCTCTTTCTCACTTGCAAGATATATGGAACCAAGTGTAAGACCCTTAGAGGTAGCCATAGAGAAGGACAAGGGAAAGAAAATAGACAAAGAACCCCATGGAAAAGAAGACAAAGACCAGATGAAGTAAAAAATCTCCAAGGGGAACTTCTCAACTCTAAGGTCACCACACATTGGAAGGAAATCTTAGACACAAACATCAGGCACATAGATATCGATGAATTCAAGCAAAGGGTCCAGATTAAATCCACAATGAAAAATGCAAGAAAGATGAGAAGTAGTGGGTTGTAAAAAGATTTAGGCTTCCCTCCCACTCTTGTTGCCCTTGAACTAGTGCTGGCCTGCAGAGAAGCATACCAGGAAGAGACCAGAACCATTGTGGACAGGGATGGGAACATATTGGCTGATTTTTCTACCAAGTCAATAGGGAGACCTTTTCATATCCCTACCTTCAGAGAAATGGAAGAAGCATCCATGAAGTATGGGAAGAAAATGTGGGATGAGGACCCTCTCAAATGCAAAAAAGTCATCAATCAATATTGGCTAAAAGAAAAGAGGGGAAATGCTGCAAAGGTACCCCAAGAGCTGTTCCACAATGATTTTTATGAGGATTACCAAGAATTTGTGACCCTATTAATTAGGGTTATGGGCCTTTCGATTGCAGCCTACTACCAAGAGTGGATGTTGTATTTCATAGAAGAGATCATCTGTGGTAAAACCATGTTCTATTGGGCAGGGATAATTAGCAACTACTTGCACGAGCAATTTGTGGCTGTCAAGAAGACCTCGCGCTTCTACATGACTTCATACCTTGTTTATTTATTAGCTAACAAGACACAATATAGAGGCTTGTTCAGAGTTCCTAATGAGGCTCCAGGCAGAGAGTTACAGGTCTATGATAGGTACCCTCAGCTATAGTATAGGAATTTCAAGAGGGATTATTACAGAGTTAATGATGCCTTCATAGGCCACATTATCAAATTTCTTAGGGGTGACTTCAAGAGGAGTCTCCCATAGTGCCAATGCTTTCCTTTACCAATTTTCCTTCTTATTTATACAGTTTCTAAAGTTTACCTACACCCAAGCTGAAGGTTTCTTGGAGAAACCATACAAGCTGCCCTGGTACTCAAATGACTGGATAATATTGTTAGAACTCTCTCGACAATTGCGGCATGCACATGCCCTCCTAAGAAACAAACATAAGGTGGACATTCCTTATCCCCTATCCTTCAGCCAAGGGCTATATGAACTCCACACATCTCAATGTGTAGACAATTCAAATAAGTAACTCATTGATTATAACCTAAAGTTGCACACTGCTCGGCCGCGAATGGACCCCTAAAGTAAACTTAAGAAGATGGTCATGGTTGAATATTCCCATTTGCATAATGTTGAGGACTTTTGGGCTAACTGCAAAGATGAAAATGAAGTATGAATGAGGCACTACATGCACATGAACACGTACTTCATCAAGAAGGTCAACCTATTCCCTATGTCAGACTAGGTAGTGGAGGATTCGAATACAATAATTAATCCTTGGTACAATGCAGTTGCTAATCTCCCATTGCCATTGATCGATTGGAATGAGCAAGAGGTTGATGACCTTGAATCCTAACAAAGCCCATTGAGGCTAGAATAAAAGAATGAATTGATAGGAAAATTTCTCAATTGAAGCAACAAGGACTCACTTTGATCTGTGAGGAGCTTGAGGATGAAATGGCAAGTGAAACTCACAGTGGGACAGCTACTGCCTCGACTAGAGAACCCTCAAAATCTCCTCCAACCATCAGGTCAAGAAAGGAAAGAAATGGCTAAAAGTCAACCCAAGCCTAAGGTATATGCAAGAAAGGCTTCGAAAGGAGAACCTTCCAAGAAACAAAAGAAATCAGGCAGCTTCACATAAATTCCTACCATCTAGAAGGAACCCCTCCATGAGGGAGAAGTAGAGGTCGAGCAGCCAAAGTCTCTACTTGGTTGCTCCACTCTTGCAACCACTACTACTATTGATATTGCTATTGCTGCTACCTCTCTACCTACCTCTCAGGTGATGGTTGCTACTTCCCCACTTGTGGTGGAAATCTCAGTCCACCTTGCCTCCACCCCACCCACGACCTAAGTAATGATAATAGACTCTTCTTTTGCCACCACCTCTTTGCTCTCCTCTTCCTCCATGTCTCCAACAACATCACTCCCACTGGCTACAAAAATAATGCCAATGCCCATGCTCTTGCTCCTGGAGGCCTTCTCCCACCACATACAAAACATTCTTGCAAAACTATTTGGGGTGCTAATGAACTTGACCATATAGGCCACAGATTACTGCCAGTCTTCCTATCCATACTCCTCCAACTAAACCAGTGGAGATGAAGTCCACCATGGAAATATCAAAAGAGTTAGAGAGACAAGAAAGGGGAGCTACAAAAGATATGGAAGAGGAAGTAGATGATTACCACAAGTGCCCCAAGTACCAACATCTGAAAATTGATAAGGTGGTGCATGAGGGAGAAGAAACACAATCGTTAGAGGAAGACACTAATGAGCCAGGTGCCAAGTACATTGTGGAAACATTTGATCCCAACCTTGAAGAGGAGTTGGCACAAAAAATCAAGAAAGTGGGGGAAGAAGTAGAGAGGCAGCCTTCTGAAGAAGAAAAGGAATCAAGTGAGAATATGGAGGAGGATACTGAACCTTCAAAGCATGAAAAAAGCCACAAACATGATGAAGAAATGCCTCTTTCAGAAGAGAAAGAAGACAAAGAAAAAGAGGATCAAGAAGAGAACCTCGAGCATGATGAAAAGATGTTGCCTCAGCATGAGGAAGAGGAAAAAGAAGAAGAAGAAAAACCTGAAGAAGAGTCTGAAGCTCATAAGAGCCTAGAAATAGAACAACCTAAGGAGCATGGAAAGGATGAAGAAGAATAAAATAAAAATATTGAAGGGGAAGATAGCCCCAAAAAGCACACAACCTTTGAATCCCCACATAAGGAAATTATGTTTTTTCAAGATTCTGATGAGGAGGAAGGACAAAACAAGAAGCTCTAGGTGATAAGGTGATGGAAATCCAACACACCCGCAAGGAAGAGGGTGGTCATGAATCACAAAGGGGAGAATACCAAATGCCTGAGTGATTGAAAAATAGTTGGAGAAGAAAACCCCAATCTCAAAGGATCTGAGGGCAAGGTTGGAGGAAATCTTGGCTCGAGACCAAATAAGCACAAAGAAAGAGAAGAAGGAAAAAGTTAGATCTCAACTAACAATGTATGTGTTTGGATCCATAACTGTGCAAATAGCCACCCAGTGGTGAATAAAGAGGGGGTAAGCTACAACATCTCCACCCTTGATCTAGGAATCACCACAAGAGAGTAAAATATTGATCATCTCTAGGGATCCGTCAAAACTATCATGCATTAGATGAACAAAGAAAAGACCTCTAAGGATTAACTAAAAGCACACGTGAATGATCTGATTGCTTATATTCAGTAATGGTCATTAGTGGAAGAGCTTCCCACCATGTCCTTGACATCACCACAGCTGCTGTCCAAGGAACAAATTGATAAGCTTGAGAAAAGGAAAAATTGGACGAAGGCCACAAAGGATTGGTTCTGAGAAGTCCTCTACAATTGTAAAATGGGCATCAACCATGTGGTCAAAACAAAAAACAAGTTCCTAGAAGTGCAAAAGATACTCGAGGGAATAAGAAAGTTTTGCACTGACTTCCTCAAGTTATACTGGATCATGTACCCCAAACTTGAGGCTATCCACAAGGTACCTGATGGATCCTAGGAAAAAGAGTTTTCATTGGTAAAAGGAGATCATTGGCTTATAGAGACATAGAAACTGATCCTTGACCATAGAAAGGAGGTGTTAGAACAACTGCTCCATGAGGTGGAGCTTGAGGTTGATTGGATCAAGGAAGTCTGAGATGCTTGTGAAGAATACATAAGACTAATGATGGATTTTGATGTGCCTATCGTCGAGTTAGATACATAAAAGATAAAGCCCTACTCTCACAAGAAAATGGAGAATGGGACCATGGATACACTAACACCGGATTTCATGGGTTTTGCTGCTCGATCCTTTGCTTAGTTCAAGTAGGTGATTAAGAATGCACAGAAATATGACAGGGATTGGGATGACCTCACAAATAAATTTAGAAAATTTAACTTCTAGGTGATCCAATCAGATATATTGGAGTGGGATAAGCTCAGCGGATTGATCATAAAGTTTGTGGAGTATGTCACCTTAAAGACGAATGAAGGAATTCCTATTATTGATGATGAATTTCTTGCAGTGTAGCTATAGTAAAAGGAAATCAGCAAAAGACAAAAGAGCTACAGTGCTACCACAAGAAGACAAAATAGGGAAAATGACAAGATTATAATTTTAAATTGTAATATATTTGGGGGTAGGTGAAACCCTAGTTTGTAGTGAATCTTGGCCATTCATTTTTCTTTTTGGACACTATAAATTTTGGGTCTCCTCTCATTTTCAAGAGAGAGTTGAGTTGTTGTAAAGGCATGCTGCTGAAATTTTAATAGTTCATTGGATTTTGGTGAATTCTTGAGTTTTAGTTGCATGTTACATGGTTCTTCTCCCATATTTAGTTAATTTGAGTAGATTTACTTTGTTTTTTAACATGTTATAGCTTGCTTTAGTAGATTAGTTAATGTTGTTCACTAATTTTGAAGAATTCTTTTGTGTGTTGGAAACATTCCTTGTCCATAATTTTTGCTATTTATTGATGATAAATGGTTGTGTAAAGTTAGTTTGGGAATAAACTAAAAGCTTCTCTAAAATTCTATATTTTATTCATGCTTATGGTGAATGAATGGTTGAATATCTATAGTCCTTAGAAGATTGCTCTTGTTTTGCGTAACTGTGGGATTCTCTTGGTCAAGCAAAACCTAGTTTAGTAAGTTTTTCTACTATAGTAGCCTCCTTGATTACTGTTCATTCATAGTTTTAGGTCTAGGAACTCCCTCCCTTTCCTACCCTTTTTCCTTTTTTTTTTAGAGTAACTTTAGGCTAGGTTCATTGCACATTGTAAAGTCAAATCTGATGATGAAATGGAGTTCTATACTATTTTTTGAACTTGCAGCAACTGCACAACAACTACATTTTAAGAATTCCATTTGCAAACCCAACTTCCCACACTTTGTAACACATCTGTAAGTTTTCCTTGTGATTCCAAAAAATCACATGAAATAGCTAAGATATTCCAAGCAATGTTAAGACCTAACATTAGAGACCTTGGGATAGTGTTCTTTAATCTGATTATGGAAGATTATGTTTCAAGAGAGGTGATGCACCTGTTCATTACCTGTGTTGAGAAGTGCATAAAACACCCATCAAAAAAATTGCCACTAGAAGGAGGGCATCTCAGTTAAGCTGGATCAAGGTGATTCACTCTCCCTTGAGAAGTCCTGAAGAGTTTTAAGGTCTATTCCAAACAAAGGGGAATTTTAGGAATTGTAGCCTCCTACAAGGGCTAGAAGAACTAAAAGAGGGGACACAACCTCTTCTTCCTCCTCCATTCCCTCTTCACCTTTACCTCCGCCTCCTTTCTCCTTCCATTCACCCCATACTCAAAATACTTTCTCCACTTCCTTTCCTTCCATTCAGTCATATCACACTGCTTTCCCACCGCTTACATCCCATAGTTGGGGTGCTTCCCCCTTCCCTGCCCTCCAAGTCCAAGGTGCAGTCCCTACTATTGTTTCCCTTGTGCAGACCCAAATCACCATTCAACAAAAAATATCACCCCTAATTCCCCCCGTGGCTTGGTTAGGGAATAATCCCTCTCCATTGCACTTCAATGCCTACCATGACATGCCTAAGAATCCAAAGATCTTTTGTACAAAGTTCAATCCTTGGGATTGGCAAAGGACAACTGGGGAGCACATCAAATTATTCCAAACAACACTGAAAGACATGCAGATTGATCAATAAGATGTGTCATGTAGACTCTTCCCTTATTTTTTTGGGGAAGAAGCCTTCTATTGATATATTAACTTTCTGGTGGGATCCATAACATCTTGGGATTTGCTGACAAATGCCTTCTTGTAGAAGTACTAGATCCCGATCAACCCTTTGGAGTTATATCGATAGTTCACATTAGTTTGTAGAGAAGTCAACAAGTTGATCAACTCCTTCAATGATCAATTCCACCTAGCCTATACAAGGTTGCAAGCCCTGTATGTGCTCAATGATGCTGCTACCTTGCCAGTCTATTATAGAGAATTATATAACCTCACAATTGCATTGGTGAAGAGAATGCGACTAGCTCCAACCTAATTAGTAGACGCTTATGCTGAGGCAGTTATTGCCAGTACTAACTTGGGTCAAAATATTTTTGGTCTAGTTCCATCCTTGTGGTAGGCTACCCATCTTTTGTAGATTTAGGGACTTACTCAAGCATTGCAACATTAGATGCCTCTGATGAATAAAGTACCACAACTACCTATAGTGCCTCATATGGGGCAACCCATGAACTAGGTGCCCCCAATGCCTCATTACTTGCAGCCTCATCAATCATAGACCTATGCACAACTTCCATAGGTAGTGGCATACCTACAAGGGCTCGAGTTCCCACTTGCTTAGCAAAATGAGCCGATAGCATAGCCCATCTTCCTCCAGAATTAGATGCTACAACCAAGCAATACAAAGAAGGATTGGTTGGATGAGTTGATAGAGGTGATCTAAAAGATGTCCATAGAGATAACACACTTGAGAAATCAAAAAATCCAGCTACAAGCTTCTCAACGCAACATTCAAACTAATCTCATTAGTGGTAACAGGCATAGCCACAATGCAGGTACCTCATCTAGGTAGAATTATGAATGAGGATAGAAGTCTAATCAAAATTTTGAAAGGAGATCCTTCGAAAGACATAATAGAACATGGAATACAAGACCAAACAATAGAGGAGTTCCCACTCCTCTTGACCAGCTTGCCAAGATGGAAAATACAACCAATGGAGTGTACCTCACTGTGGCAGCCTTGTCTGGATGGTGCTGTATTTACAAGACTAGTAGGCATTCCGAGTTGGACTACCCTGAGTTCTAGACAGTTGCTAAGATCTTCCAAGTGGAGTTCCAAAATGCTGTGGATAGTGAAAATTGTAGAGACATAGTCCCATCCGAGCCCTATGAATCTTCCATGCTCGTGGTCAACTAGGCCCCATTCCCACGGAGTGAGAGCAACGAGCCCGAGATCAAGACTGCCTCTACTAAAAACAAAGAAGTACAAGAGGTAAGTAATGAAGAAGTTTTATCTCAACTCTTTACTTTAGTAGATAATGGTCCAATAGATGAAGAAGAGTCCTACGAATATGGAGTGCAAATGTTCCATCAAAGAACTTCATATAACTTAAGAAATAGACAAATAGGGGGACCATTCACTACCTCCACTCTGCCTAATAACTTTAGTCCCCCACCTAACCCCAACACTAGCAACAACCTAGGCTACCCTTATGTGCCTAAACAATATTTGAACAATAACAAATAGACAATCAAACTTAAAACCAATCGGCTAGGTCATCCATAGGAAAATCCTTTGAGGCTTAAATTGAGCAAATGGGGGAATATGTTGCTGAAGAATTTAAGAAAGTTAAGATCAACTTGTCTTCCTTTGAGTTTCTTAAGGTTCATGTGGTTAGGCATTACTTTTTTTACGGTAATTAATGGGAGCTCCTCCTCTAAGACAACACAAGAGATACTTACTAAGAGGGACACCTTTGAAGAGCCTCGATAGGAGCCCGTAATCCAAGAAATCATAGGCAAGAAGAAGGATGTATCCACCAACCAACAACCTAGAAAACAACCCATTAAAGAGCAGACTTTAGGGAAATCCAAGGAAAATACAAATGAAAAGGACAAGGGTCAATTGGCCCAAGTTGACGTACCTATGGGTCTCTTCCAAGGAAAGTTTGAAACACCACCCTTCCTCACCACAATCAAAGTATTTAGAAAGAATCTGCACAATTGTCTGATTGACTCTGGATCATCAGCCAATGTCATTCCTCTAGCAATGTGCAAAGCCCTTGGGATTACCCCCACACCTTCAAGAAGAAAAGTCACTCAACTAGAAAAAACTGAGGTTAACATCCTAGGCAAGATCAATCGTATCCCAATGCAGATTGTTGTAGACCCAAGGGTGCAACAAGTTATTGACATCCAAGTTACGGATATTCCTGACACACAAAATTATCCTAGGACTTGACTTCACCCCTAATGATAATAGAATCCTGTTCTACCACCACCTCTCTGCTCTCCTCTTCCTCCATGTCTCTGACAACATCACTCCCACTGGCTACAACAACAATACTAATTCCCACTCTCTCACTCTTGGAGGCCTTCTCCTGCCACATGTAGAACATTCTTGTGGAACTATCTGGGGTACTGATGAACTCAATGATACAAGCTTCCTTGGCACAAATTGCTGCCAGTTTTCCTATCCATACTCCTCCAATTGAACCACTAGAGATTAAGGCCACCATGGAAATATCATAAGAGTTGGAGAGACAAGAAAAGGAAACTACAAAAGATATGGAAGAGGAAGTAGATGATTACCATGAGCACCCCAAGTACCAGCATCTGACAATTGATAATGTGGTGTGCGAGGGAGAAGAAACATAATTTTCAGAGGAAGACACTGAGAAGCCAAGCATCAAGTACATTGTGGAAAAATTTGATCCCAACCTTGAAGAGGAGTTGGTCCAACAACTTAAGAATGTGGGAGGAGAAGTAGAGAGGAAGGTTTTTGAGGAAGAAAAGGAATCAAGTGAGAAGATGGAGGAGGATATTGAACCTCCAACTAGGGAGCATGACAAAAACCCCAAAATTGATGAAGAAATGCCTCTTTTAGAAGAGCAAGAAGAGAAAGAAAAAGAGGAGTGAGAAGAGAGCCTCGAGCGTGATGAAAAGATGTTGCCTTGACATGAGTAAGAGGGAAAGAAAGAAGAAGATAAACCCAAAGAAGAGTCTAAAGCTCATAAGATCCCAAAAATGAAATAGCTTGAGGAGCATGGACATGATGAAGAATAAGAGAAGAAAAATTTTGAAGGGGAAGAAAACCCCAAAGAGCACAAAACCTTTGAGTCCCCACAAAAGGAAACTGTGGTTATTGAAGATTCTGATGAGGAGGAAGGAAGGACAAAAGAAGAAGCTCTGGGTGATAAGGTAATGGAAATCCAACACACCCATGAGGAAGAGGGTGGTCATGAATCATAAAGGGGAGAATCTCAGATTCCTAAGTGGCTTGAGAAACAGTTGGAGAAGAAAACCCCAACCTCAAAGGATCCGAAGGCAAGGCTAGAGGAAATCTTGGTTTAGACCCAAATAAGCATGAAGAAAGAGAAGAAGCCAAAAGTCAGATCTTAGTTGACAATGGATGTGTTCAGATCTAGAACTGTGTAAATAGCCACCCCAGTGGTGAATGAAGAGGGGGTAAGCTACAACATCTCCACCCTTGATCTAGGAACTTCCACAAGAGAGCAAAAAATTAATCATCTCTAGGGATCTGTCACCACTATCATGCATCAAATGAACAAAGACAAGACCTCTAAGGAGGAACTAAAAGAATAAGTGGCTAATCTGGCTGCTTATATTTAGCAATGGTCATTAGTGGTAGAGCTTCCTACCACATCCTCAACACTGCTAGAACTATTGTCCAAGGAAAAAATTAATAAGCTTGAGAAAAGGAAAAACTGGATGAAGGCCATAAAGGATTGGTTCTGGAAAGTACTCTACAACGGTAACATGGGCTTCGACCATGTGGTTAAAACAATAAACAAGTTCCTAGAAGTGTGAAAGATACTCAAGGGAATAAGAAAGTTCTGCATTGACTTCCTCGTGTTATATAGGATCACGTACCCCAAACTTGAGGCTATCCTCAAGGTACCTGATGGATCCTAGGAAAAGGAGTTTTCTTTGGTAAAAGGAAATCATTGGCTCATGGAGACGTGGAAATTGAGCCTTGACCACAAAAAGGAGGTGTTAGAACAAGTGCTCCATGAGGAGGAGCTTGAGATTGATTGCATCAAGGAAATCTGGGCTACTTGTGAAGAATACACAAGGCTGATGACAAAATTTGATTTACCCACCATCAAGTTAGAACTAGAAAAGATAAAGCCCTAATTTCACAAGAAAATGGAGAACGAGATTGTGGATACACTAATGCCAAATTGCATGGGTTTTGCTGCTCGATCCTTTGCTCATTCCAAGCAGGTGATTAAGAATGCACAAAAATATGACAAGGGCTCGCATGACCTCACAAATAAATCTAGAAAATTTAACTTCCAGGTGATTCAATTAGATATATTGGAGTGGGATAAGCTTTGGGGATTGATTAGCAAGTTTGTGGAGTATGCCACCTTAAAGAGGAATGAAGGAATTCGTATGATTGATGCTGAATTCCTTGCAATGTAGCTATAGTAAAAGGAAATCGACAAAAGACAAAAGAGCTACAGTGCTGCCACAAGAAGACAAAATAGGGAAAATAACAAGATTGTAATTTTAAATTGTAATATATTTGGGGGTAGGTGATGTGATACCAAAATTTCTATGGAAAAGACTTTAAAATGACAATGATAAGGCCAATTTGTCAAAAATTTCACTAGTTTCTGACAAGAAAACACTCTCAAGCAAACACAATCCTATGATTAGTGTTAAGGGTATGGCCAAATAGGTCTTAATCTAGGATGCACAAGGTGTATAAGGAGTCCTCGATATACTCTCGGTATGTGAGGCACAACCGTGAACACCAGCCCATCACAAGCATGAGTCAGGAACCCCAGCGAGATACTGAAGGGCTCAGACCAACTCTTCATGTCTATCTAGGTATCACCCTAGCTTTGACGCTCTGCCAATTACAACGTGACTGGATTGGGGTATAGCTTTCACTCTCCCCCCTTTATATACCCCATCGGAATGCATGGTTGGAATTGTCCCATGGGGTGATGAAATCCCCAAGCAGGTCCCACTAGAAATAAAGCACTAATTGTTTCCAATCCACCCCGTGCTCACACGGCGCAAGGGGAAGCAAAACAAGTTAATGCTCCCTTTGGGTAACATAAAAGATAGACACAACAACCAATGAATATTACTCCCCCTAATTAAACTATGTTCTTAGATTAAAGCAAACAACAAGGATATTTTAAAAAGTTTGAGCGAACAGATAGCCCTGCAAGCAAATGTTAGATGTTTTATCCCTCTTTCTTCATCAACTTCACAAAAATATGCTTTCAAAATGTGTTGCTTCATGGTGACAAGGGGGTGTGCACCTCACCCTTCCTCAGAGTAAAATCAAAGCACAACATTTAATTAAAATCGTATGAAGCCAAATTCCCACTACAAAATCAAGGGTGTAATCGCCCCACTGTGGAAAATCAGGGGCATAGTTTCCCCACTATGGAAAATTAGGGGCGTAGTCGCCCCAATGCAGAAAAGTGTTAGCACAAAAATTTTAGCCCAGGGGGCGTAGTCGCCTTTTTGCAAAAAAAAGTGTTAGCCAAAAATTTTGGTCAAGGAGGGGGCGTAGTCACCCTTATGCAGAAAAAGTGTTAGCCAAAAATTTTGGTCAAGGAGGGGGCGTATTCACCCTTCTATAGAAAATCAGGGGCGTAGTCACCCCACTATGGAAAATCAAGGGCATAATCACCCCACTACAAAAAATCAAGGGCGTAATCGCCCCACTGTGGAAAATTAGGGGTGTAATCGCCCCACTGCGGAAAATCAGGGGCGTAATCACCCCACTGTGGAAAATCAGGGGTGTAATCACCCCAATACAAAAAATCAGGGGCGTAATCACCCCACTGCAGAAAGTCAGGGGCGTAATCACCCCACTGCAAAAAATTAGGGGCGTAGTCGCCCTTCCGCGACGTATTCCTGCAAAAAACTTAACAACAGCAAGCGTGAAATATAGGAACCCACTTGTGGGTCCCACCGGGTGTGCCAGAAATGTGATGTCCTAAATGTCTAACCTATTCTAAGCAATTAAAATGCAATGGAAAAACATAAGGAAACACCTCAATATTAGCCTAAGAAATTTGTAAATGCAAAGAGGAAAGTGTTAAATGAAGATAAATAGATATACCTCCCTTTTCGCAGCTGAAACTCCTTAGTTGGTCCTTGCTTTGGATTAATTTTTATGCTCTTTGATGGCTATTGATATGGCTAAATGCAAGTCTTGACTATATGCTTGAATGTAGATGCAAATAGATGAAAGTTGATGGCTAGATGAGTGCACAAAATGGCAGCATTTAGTTGCAAAATAGCTAAGTCTCTAAAATGCCTTAGAGGATGGGGTATTTATAGAGGATCTTGAATTCTCTAGAGAATTCAATGGTTGTGATTTATCCAACAAAGTCAAGATGAAGGACTAAGGTGAGTTGAGAACTCACAAGCCCTCACACATCTTGACATGTGAATAATGAAGTGGATAAAGGTAGGATGATGTGTGGAGTGTGGAAGAGGTAGGTACATGATGTGGAGGAAGGACAAGTACCTTCCAAGTACTTTGATGTGACCTTTCAATAATCACATGGGGAGAGGGAAAGCTTTGGGAGAATAAAAGTGAATTAAAAATTCACAATGATTGGAAGAATCTAGTGGATAAGACAAGGTTCCCAAAAGGTGGGAATTTGTCACATGTGACTTGATGTGACAAGTCAAAGGTTCTAGAAGATGCATGGGAAAAGGGGATTCTAGGAATAATAAAAGTGAATTAAAAATTCACATGGGGAAGAGAGGAGCCTAGGGTGAATAAAAAGGAATTAAAAATTCCTTGGGGGATGGGGAGAGTTGACCAAGGTACTAATTAGGTTTAACTAATTAGTAATTAGAGGATAATTAGGGGTTAATGAGGATTAGAAGCCAACTTGCAAAAGTTGGAGGATGTGACACATCCTAATCAAGGATTAGGCATGTGCACATCCTTAATGAAGAGATTAGGAAATGGATTAGGATTAGATGAAAATGACATGTGAGGAATTAAATTTGATGAAAAGAGGATTAAGGAGGGTAAGGTATTTAATTATTAATTAAATACCTTAGGGATTTGGCAGAATTAAAGATATTAATTAAATAATAATAATATTACTTAATTAACTCAAAATAAGAGGATGTTTAGATGAAAAGTGATAAATTTGGATAAATTAAGTGTCCAAATTTGGATGTCTACAATTAGTTTTTCTATTTATTAGGTGTTTGGGATGGAGTGTGTATAATGTATTTTATAGGCATTGTTATGCTATTGATATTACTTTGGACCTAAATATTGATGTTGTCTCCTATGAAGACTCCTTCCATAGATTATATATTGTAACTAATATTGTTGTTGATTAACACATTTGTTTGGAGTTTAAAGATTGAGATTTTTTCCAAAGAATTTTCCTAAGATACACACACCATTGTATTATCATGAATAATTGTATATTGTAAATTATTTCTTATAATTGTTTAAATGCATTTCTACACATTAACTTTCTTTCAATTAATATCTAATAAAAATTTAAATACTCAATAAAGTTTCAAAATTATTATCCTTCAAAATAAAGAAGCAAAAAACCTTGAATACTTGAAAATGATAATAATATTAAAATAGTAATATTTCAATTGTTTTTAAAAAAGAGTTAACACTTTACATTCTAATAGTTTGAAAAAAATATATATTTTGTATATATACTAGTATAAACACAATACTTGTAAAGTTATTTCTATATATTCTTTTTTAGATGGTGCGATGTTCTTCTACAAATAGAGTTTCTTATATGAAAATAACAATTCTTGTAAAAGAATAAAACCTCTTTCAAAATAATACATAAAATTGTATAGATTTATATGAGAATTTTTTTTTGTAATCTTGATTGCATAAATAAAATTCAGGCAAAGGTATATGAGTCAAATTCTTAAAGTTGAAATAATTTAAGAATGTCTTTGCAAGACATGGCCACATTAGTAAGAGGGTGGATCTTTTTAGGCCACTTGGCCTTCCTTATTTCTAGAAACTTTTTAAAATTGTGTCTTTTTAATTGTATCTCAAGGTTGATATGCTGAATTTGGTATTATAAAAGTTATTAAGAAGAATCTTTAATAAATTTCTATCACATATATTATTAGAAAACTTTTCATATTGATTCTTTAATCATATTATTTTTGATAAGTAAGAGTTTGATATTTTATTAATATTTAAAAAGAGTCATACATAACGTCTGTTAAAGTAGAAGAAATCATCACCCAAATAGTTGCCAAAAAAACTAGCAAAAAACTACTTCAACCAGCCCGGAAGGGACGCAGTAAATGACCAAAAATGGCTTAGACTAAGCCAAAACCCATAATTCCATACATTAAACTTCTAGTTGAAGAAGAAAATTTACCTAAACAAAAGGAGGCTGAACCTTAGAGAAACCCATTCAATTTAGCAAAAGTATCAAAATCAACCACCTAGTCTAGACCATCCTCCACCAATAGCCCAATCTTTCTTTTTAGAAATTCCACCGCCATGACCGAAATCATATGGTGCCTCATAAGCTCTGCCCCTTTTAGGTCCAGAAGGAAGGGGAAAAATTTCACCACCTCGTCCATTTTCTAGAGTAGCTCCAAGTTTGCAGGACGCGGGATCCTTTTGCTAACTATTGCCACCTTTAATGTCTCCTTTAAACTTCCCACCAAATCCTCTCAAAAAAGCCGCACAAGCAGATCCTTAGCCTCCGCCTTGGGAACGTTGACATCCAGTAATGAGGCCAAGAAGCGCGAGGAGATATAGGCATTATCCCTCACATACTCCTTTCTCTCTAAGTGGCTTTTCCCCAAGACCATTTTAACCGCTACCAAAACTAGAGGTTCATTATCAAGCAAAATACGCTTAAGCCGTTGGTCGGTAATTTCTCTAAAAGTAGCTTGTCTCTCCGTTGCCAGCAAAAGAATAGGTGTGTCCGCACCAAACAACTCCAACCCCTCCACAAAAATGGAAATTAAGAACTTGGAGTGACCAAACTTTGCCATCTTCGAAGCCTCTAGAAGTCGAACACCGTCGGCCAAAACGCCACCAACAATAGTCACCACATAAACACTGCAAACCACACACTACAAATCTACCGACAACAAAACCCATAAGTATTGCCCACGGAAACGAAGTCGAGCACCCAACACACAAGCGAGGAATTATTATGATGCAAGGCAATCTGTCCTTGCATGATCATCTGTCATTCACCATCAAACTTTAATGCAAGGCAAACCTTGAAATGATAGTAATTCACCAGCTATCATCAATGCATGTACTCACCGCATACAGAGTACACCGAAACAAACTCCACATGTCGCGTCCTCTCCCTCCACTCAAACCGGGGGCATTGGCCCCAACAAGAAAACCACGTAGGAGCCAAGTCACCCCCCTACAAACATCCCTTCGCCCACATGGAGGGTTGCCCACCCAACCACCCACAATTATTTAATCATATTTAATATAAAATAAATTTATAGTATAATTTTCACATTTGTATTCTAATATTTTTTCTCTTTATTAAAATATCATGAAACTGTACATAGTATGTTAGATTTACTAAATTTGTCGGCCCCTTCTTTTATTAATGTAGTTGTTTCCCTTTTCTATATGAGGATTATGGGGTAAGTAATCTCAAAAGAAGCATTATTTATAACAATATTCTCTTTTGAATTATTGATGCGCTTGATTAATAGCTAGTTTTCTCTTATTTAGTTCATATCTTTTAAACATTTTAAACTACTTATTTCATATACATTCTTGAACTTATATACCTTTTTATATCTTTTATGCAATCTAAACCAAACCTTGATATGTGGAAATATGATTATGATATGATTCAATATTTGCATGGACAAATGTGTAAATGTGTATGAAATTCAATATGAATTTGTGTTTAATTCATGGTTGTTAATTGTTAATGGTAGGTATTCTTTAGATGAAACTAACTTCTTGCAATCAAAAGTATAGAAACCTGCAACCAAAGGATTCTAAGCAATTTGCAAGGGAGATTCTAGAACGTTGGAAACGTGACAGTTGCAAAAATGATGGAAGTGATCATTGAAGAGCTCAATTGTGATTCATCAGAGAATTCAATAAAATGATGGACTTGGAAGAAGACGTTTGCAGTAATCAGGAAACTAACATGACTATTTGCACAAAGCACATCTTTGTCATACAATTAAAGCAGAGTTTTAATCCTATTTGTCTTCTTCTATCTTTTCTAGTTATAGTTTCAGTTGCAAAGACTTTGTCTCTCTCTATTTTGAAGGGGAGTGGACACCTACATTTATTTTTTGTTTTTAGTCTTTGTTTGAATAAACCTCCTCCTGAAACCTATATAGTTGGATCGATGGTTGAGGAGCAAATCTAGTTGGATGATATGTTTTTGCTACATACATAGTTTTGTTACACAAACAATATGTATTTGTTGGTTTTCTATTATGCACTCATGAATAAGAAATACATGTGAAGATTCTCGTTAGATTGTAGAATTCAATTATATGCACAATAAAGATGTCCCAGTTTAATATTATGATTAGTTTATTCAAGTAGCACATATTTGGTTTATCTTGTGGGTACACTAGCTTGAGCAAGGGCCACTCAAGGTATGTTCACCCACCTTATTTTCTACTATTAAATTAGATGTTTACATTATTGCATTCATTTCAATAGATTCTTTATTACATGCACGTGAATGATATCTTGTCTCGTGATATATGTTTTGTAATGCATCATTGATTCGTCCTTCGAAGTGAGTCAAGTAGTTAGAAGTAAGAATTAGAAATGCTAGTGAAATTGCAGAGTTCAAGTTTAGCAGTTAACTGTTATAGTGTTAAGTCAAAGGTACTCGCAACATCAGTAGTAGATTAAGTTATTTTCCCTGTTTTGCAGTTTATGCTTTATTTCCTTTTTTTAGCCTTTACTGTTTTCTTGCACATGTGTAAACCACCTATACTTGATGATATAGGCTGTGTATAGTATATGAATGCACATATACAACCAACATCATCAAAAGCTTATGAAGCCTTGGTTGATAATTAAATAAAGCCTTTGCAAGGGTTTAGTGTATTGTTCAATTAGGAACCTCTCCTTTGAATTGTGTTTCTAAAACCAAGTTTACTAAGCTCATTAGTGATGCCTTATATTTTTTGCATCATTGTCGGGGATGGTTCTACATTCAGGATTCTCTTGTATAATTTCAATCTTTCATAGTTAGAATTTTGCTTTCAGCATTAGGGTAATTAGATTTTAGTTATCAATACAAAAATGCTTTACTAACAATGTGTAGGATTTGTTGATCCAAAGATTCAACTCTATTGTATGGAGAGACAATGAGACACTCTAGGATATTTCTCCCTTCAACACACAAAGTTTTAGAGGAAACTGGTGATCATAGTGAACAGAGCGAGGGTATTCCTGAAGAAGAATCTTCCCTAACACCAATATCCATGTTAGATACATAAGAGACTTCCCACACACATATCATCACCATGGGTAATGATGCTATGGAAAACCCACCAGAGCATGTAGCCTTTGAGTTCCTCATTGCCAACCAAGAGAGAGCAATTGCACTGAAGAAAATACCTCCTTCAATAGTATTTGTCTTCTATGGGTTGGTCACGAAGGACCCAAATACATTCCTATTTGACTTTGATGTGTTTGTGTAAAATTTATGATTATACTACACATGCACATAGGCTCAAATTGTTTCTAGCAACCCTAAAGGATGCTGCTACAAGATGGTTCATGGGTTTAGGAAGAGATGTTCCAAATCAAAATTCCATGAAGACAACGTTCTTGGAGAAGTAATAGGATTATTATAAAGGAATATACAGAAAGAGAGATGACATCTTCAGGATGTCAAAAAAGGAGGATAAATCCCTAGAAGACTACATGGAAAGGTTTCAGTTTTACCTTAAGAAATTCCACCAAAATGGACTCTTTGATGAGTCGTTAAAGTTGATATTCTTAAGGGGGATTAATGAGGATAGTATGGATGCACTTAACCTCATTGGGGCAGGAGATAATTCTCAAGCACCATTTGAGGAGATTTGCAAGGAATATAGGAACTATTCAAGGTCTTTCACAAAGAAGGTTATAGGACATAAGACATCTTGCATCAACAAACTATCCAAAGGAGTCTCTAGAGTTGAATTGAGTAATCTTCTATCCAATATGAAGGAGGATATTATCAACCATCTATTTACACATCTAAATACCCTCCATGTCAAAAAGAAACAAGAAGAGGTAGAAGTAGGTCTTACAGAATACTGCCCACATTGTAGACAAAGAAAGACTAACTAAAAATGTAAGAAGGTGGAAAGTATATTTAAAGATAAGTAAGGGACATCAAATTGGAAGGAGAAGATGGACACGTATTCTATATAGCTCAAAGGAAAGCATGGAATCCAAGACAAGGTATGCTCCAAGATCCTCAAACCAATTAGAATCAACAACAACAAAAAACATGTGACAATCACAAAATTACCAAGGATATAATTCTCAATGGCTTCCCCAAAAAAACCAATGGAAACCTTAGTGGAAAAGAAGGTAGTTATGCAAAACCAAAATATGAATTATCAACAACCACAATAGCCCTTGCAGCCACAACAACAAGCCATTATGCCAAGCCCAACAAACCCAACACCACAGCCACCTAGAGCACCTCAATTGCTAACCCAACTTTTACCTAACCCCAATAACAAGCATGTTCAATAGGCTTATACTAATGAAGTTGTTTAATACCCTACTTATGGGGTAGAGGTGAGTGATGCCCACCATAGATCAGGGAAAACTTTGGCTGGGCCTTCATCTCCTCATATCACTGGATTGATTTATGAGGAACCCCCAATAGAGACCTTGGACAATCAATCTAAGGAGCCTAAGTCAAATCGAGTTAACCACACCAATTCAAATCTAGAGCCCCCATTCCCTGAAAGATTAGTATTTCAAAGACATCAAACACAAGCTGAGATTGACTTATTGGGACAACTTAAGGATGTTTATATCAAAACACCCCTTATCCAAGCCATTAAGGAGGTACCTATCTATACCAAAATAGTGAGAGAACTATGCCTTAAAAATCCAAGAAGGAAGAGAAAAGACCCTCAGGTTATAATGTCATAAGACAACTTGTAGATATTATGTTGGGAACTATAACTATCCCCAAGTATGTATACCTTGGGAGTCTTGTAGTGGATGTAAAGATAAATGACACTCTCATTAAGAACACCTTAATTAACTTAGGAGCATTTATTAATGTAATACCTAAAGAGACAATAAAGTTATTATAGTTGATAGAACTCAAACCTACACCTACTATTCTACAGTTGGTAGATAGGTCCATAGTTAAACTTGAGGGTATTATTGAAGACTTGGTAATAACACTAGATTCATGGGAGTACCCTATAGATTTCATGGTATTGTAGCCAAAAGCTAACCTAGCAGGCTACCCCCTTGTTTTAAGAAGACCTTGGTTGGCAACAACAGATGCCTTCATAAGTTGCAGGTCTGTCAATATGATTATCTCTAATGGAAATGTGACTAAAAAATTGGTCATTTATCCACCAACCCAACCACATGTAGACCTAGAATAGACCATTCAAGGCCTACCCTAAATGAGGAGGACCGATACTTCTTGCAAGCCTTAATGACTAATGAACAAAATCCCTTATTAGAACACCACTATGAAGATGACTTGATAGTAAGCATCATGCAAAATAACTATGGTAGGGACTTGTAGCATCATGATTGCTTGACATGTTTGCAGGATCCTCTATAGAATGTTATCCCTACCAGTTCATCTCAGTAAATTTCCCAAATATTTCAGAATTTGTCACCTCACCAATGTATTCCAAACATAGTAGGAATTGGCATCTTAATAGTGCAAACAACATCCAAGACATTAGATATAATGTTGAGTAAAACATTAAATGTTAATAGTCAATTGATTGACATACAACAAACCTCACTAATGAACGTGTTACAAGCACACACAACAACCTTTGCATGGGATTATCATGACATGAAGGGGATAGACCCAGACTTGTGCATGCATAGGATTTACATCAATGATGGTTTTAAACCCATAAGGCAACCCCAAAAGAGAATGAACCTTGCAGTCAAAGACATAGTTAAATCATAATTGCAAAAATTGCTTGATGTAGACTTTATTATATCATATCTCTAATATTCAATGGGTGTCACCTCTAGTAATTGTCCCAAAGAAAGGAGGAAAGTGGAGAGTATGTATAGACTACCGAGAATTAAATGCTACAACTAGGAAGGACCACTTTTCACTCCCCTTCATTGACCAAGTACTTGATTCATTAGCAGGAAAGAAGCACTTCTCCTTTTTGGATGGATTTAGTGGCTATAATCAAATTAAGATATCTCCAGAAGACCAAGACAAGACAACATTTACATGCCCTTGGGGTATATATGCTTATTTTGTCCTACCATTTGGCCTATATAATGCATTAGCCACTTTCCAAAGGGAAATATTGAGTACATATTCTCATATTTTGTACATGATTCCATGGAGGTTTGCATGGATGATTTTACAACATATCAGAATTCATATGATGAAGCACTTGACAATCTAGAGAAAGTGCTAAAAAGGTGTCAAGAACATAATTTATCCTTGAGATGAAAATGTTTCATGATGATGACAAAAGGGATTGTATTGGGACATTTTGTGTCAAATGGAAGAATTCAAGTGGACCCTAACAAAATTGAAGTGATATCAACACTCCATGTGCCTCAAAGACAAAAATATGTTAGAAGTTTCCTAGGACATGTTGGGTATTATAGGAGATTCATCCAAGAGTTTAGAAAAATTGCATCTCCACGATTTGTTTTACTGTCTAAATATTCATAATTTGAGTGGACAATTGCTTGTCAATACTCTTTTGAAGCACTCAAGGCAACATTAACCAAAACACTTGTCTTGAGAGGACCATATTGGACCTTACCTTTCCATATCCATACAGATGCTTCTGATTTTTCTATAAAGGTTACTATCTAAAGTAGGAGAAGGGAGTTGATGTTGTAGTTGATTTCAGGGAAATGAATCTACAATACAACCTCTGTCCTTGAAAGATTGCTCGAGGACAAGAAATTTCTCTAGTTGGGGGGAATGATGGGACTAATTAATAGCTAGTTTTATCCTATTTAGTCCATATCTTTTAAACACTTTAAGCTTCTTATTTCATAGACATTCCTGAACTTATTTACCTTTTTATATCTTTTATGTAATCTAAACCAAACTTTGATATGTGAAAATATGATTATGATATGATGATATTTGCATGGATAAATGTGTGAATGTGTATGAAATTCAGTATGTATCTGTGTTTAATTCATGGTTGTTAATGGTATGTATGCTTTAGATGAAACTAACTTCTTGCAGCCAAAAGTATAGCAACCTACAACCAAAGGATTCTAGGCAGAATGCAAGGGAGATCTTCTAGAATGTTGGAAATGTGACAGTTACAGAAATGATGGAAGCAATCATTGAAAAGTTTGATTGTGAGTCATCAGAGAATTCACTAAAATGATGGGAGAAAGAAGACATTTATAGTAATCAGGAAACTAATGTGACTATTTGCATAGAGCATGTCTCTTCTATATAATTAAAATGTTCATCTCTTTCCCTTATTCGAACTTGCTCAATACATGTTAACCTTTTCCTCCTTCCACCCCTTCTATTCATAACTTGTTTTTTCCATTTTTAAACATTATTTTTACTAATAATTTTAAATTGAGGGTTATCTCTACCAATTATGCCCTTTAACCGGTGGAGAACAAATGATTTAAAAATAACAAAAAAATATGTTCTCCATATTACTACTCAATGAGAGAAGATAACTATTACAAGGAATTAGTTATCTACCTTATGCAATTCATTAATTGGTCAAGGATAGTTTTATTAAAATAAATTTTATTTCTATGCAAACATTTGTGTTGACTCTAATTAACAAATAAATCAAATAGATTGACTATTGTCCAACTATTGTTCAACTCATTTTAATTTAAGAATAATATATAATTTTACCTCTCTTTTAACTATTAAAACTCAAAATAATTACTTAATCTATTGTTTTAATTCATTTATTTAAAATTTATTTTATTATACTTTAATTCTATTTTATATATTTATTTTATTTTATTTTTTTGATAGTTAAATAGCTGCTATATGGGGCAACACCCTGTATTACTTTGAAAAAGAGATTATATACTGAAGTTTCATTGAAAATGGTCTCCACAGACCAGATTCATAACTCAAATACTTCTACACAAAAAACTTGCCTTAATTACCATCTACCCAAAATTTCTAGGGAAAGTTGCAAAAGGCCTGGAATGATTACAATTTTAACAAACCCAAAGTAATTCAAGACGGAACTGACACCAAATAGACTGGGTATGATCCATAGGTAGATATCATTGGGACTGACTCCATAACCCCTACTATTGATGACCAAATTTATAGACATTAACTTGAAAAACAAACATACAGACACTAGACCCGCCAGCCTTATTCATCACTGTCTTCTTTCGAGTCATACCTTTTCTACCAGGCTTTGAAATCGGCAATCACAGGGCATTTTGGGCCACATTTGGCATGTGTTGGGCTCTTGGCCTTTTGCTCAGGGTCCCTCTCATCATTTTGATGCCATTCTTCCCCCAACCCTAGCTTCTAGTCCTCATCATCTCCAACCACAATCTTGTTCACCAACTCTTCATCTTCCACATAGCACAGGGCCCAGCCTCGTGGTATGTTGGTGACCATCTTCACAGCCCAAAGCAAGAAGAAAATGTTGCGTTTGTGAACATCCCAGAGCTTCTCGAAGGTTTCAGGCTCTATGGTTATGATCAACGGGAATTTCATCACCTCCTAACCATGCATGTGAATCATGTAGTAATTTTGTGGCATGGGTATCAGCTTGTTCTCATCAACATTGTCCAGAGCCGCATCGATGTCTACCAGCCACGCATGATCAAAAACCATATGTGTGAACTTTTTGGCACCCTCCTTTGACACCCCCATATGCAAAAGGACTGCCAAAAACATGGCAGGGATCTTTGAATTGGACCTCGCTCTGTGGTAGGCCCTTAAAAACTCAAGACCCAAAACTCTCTTTGTGGCCCAAAGGATTACTGGGTGCAGAGAGGAAAGCAACCCCTATAGACATTTATCTGTGATCTCCCCTTTAAAGGCCTGTTGTTGCTTGTCTGTGCTAAGTGAAAGTGGTGTCTCCATTTTAAGCTATCTACAAGCGGCTTACAACTGCTAACGACATATGGCGCCTACACTCCACCTGTCACTCTTGTTTTTGTAAAAGTTTGCAGATTTCTTTGAGGGGCTTCGTTTGGGCTGTTAATTAAATTATTCTAGGCTTTAATTCCAAAGCCTGCCAAGCCATTATTGCAAGGCATGTCTGTTTGCCACCAGCTTGTTACGAATGAGTACTTTTCATGGATGACGAGCCAAACCCAGCTCATCTTCGCCAATGTGGCTTTAGCAAATGACCTTCCCCACACTTCGCACGTATTTGACCCTTTTCACTTTAATTTAATTCTACCAGTAGTCGGTAAGAATGAGCTTATTTCCCATTTCTCAATAAACCCACATTGGACACCACCTAGTCGACATTCACAGCCTTCCTTGCTAGCTCTTCTAACCCTATGGGGCCCGCATGTACACATGCCTTTCCTTGGAAATGTGTCAATTCACCCGACATGTTTCCCACTCAACTCTTTGGTAGGACTGATTCTAATTCTTGCCACCTCATGCACCCATGTAGGATAGGACGTGGAGCATTTGTTGGCCATCATGCTCTTCAAATTATTGCCCAATTTTTTATTAGAATCCCTTCCATAAGGCCCTTGGCATATTCTTCATTGATTTTTTTTTAGCTTCTTTTGCCAAGTTGTCTTCTCTTTGATTTCCTTCTATGTAAATGTGTGATACCTTGAATTCCTCAAATCTACCCAGAAATTGTGATATTGATTGAAGCCAGTGGTTCAATTTCCAATTGGGATAGTTTTTCTGTCTTATCAAGTTAATAGATATGAGGGAGTCGCCTTATAGCAAAATTCTCTTTGCATTTATGGCTATTCCCATATGAATTCCCATTAGAGTTGCTTGGAACTCCACCTCATTGTTTGTGTAGATTCCTAGCGGTTTGGATTTCTTTGCTATTGTCTCCCCCTTCTCATTTCTGGCCACACACCCCGCACCTCCTAGGCTTGGATTGCCTTGAGCCACCCCATCAAAGTTGATCTTGATCCAACCATTTTTTGGAGGTTCCCAACTGACTTCCTTTCTCTTATGCTGAGATATACTTTGTCCCAAACCTACTATTTTAGGTATGATAAGTCCCTTGAAAGCTTGTTTCATTTGGTCATCCCAATTTGTGTAGGCACCTTGCTTCCCTGTATTTGATTTTACTGCTTCATTCACTGTTTCAGTAACCATTCCTTCTATTTTTTCACATAGCCTTTTTGGAGTCATTTCCTTATTTTAGAAGATCCTTCTGTTGCATTCCTTCTAGATTTCCCATATGATTATTGGCAGGGCTATAGGCCAGATGCTGTCAAATATTGCCTTTCTTCTTGGATGGGGCCACATATTAAGCCATGTCAATAAGCAATTTGGCAAGGGGCTTTTCCACCTAAGTTTCCTCATGAAATGCTTCCAACAATGCTCTGAGTATGGGAAGTTTAGTAGCAGGTGGTCTGTATCTTCGTTATCATTTTTGCACAAAATGCATCTCCCAGGGCCCTGGATTCCATAGGTAGATAATCTATCCTTTGTTAGGATCCTTTTTTGAATCACTAGCCAAGCAAACACCCTTGCTTTTGGTAGACAGTTCCTCCCCCATAGTAGTTTACTTGGCCAATTTTCTCTTACCTCTGCTTGTTCCTTTATCCTGTAGCCAAGCTTGACTACATATGCTCCTATTGTGGAGCCACACCATCTAATGGTGTCTTCTTGGTTAGAAGGCAAAAAAATTCTTTCCTTTAAGATTGTAGCAAGGGCTTCTTTCTGGTTTTGTGGGACTTCTAGATTTTGCAAGGAGTTTCATTCCCATTCTTGCAGACCCTCCCTCTCTATTATCCTTCCATAGTTGCATACCTTCTCTCCCCAAGTTCTTGTAGTTTCTTCTCTGATTAGATCCAGGTTGGGTAGCATTGCCAAAGCTTTTTTTCCATTCCATGAATCCTTCTAGAAATATGTTGATTTACCACTTCTCAACTCCCATGTCACATGCTTTGTGATTATGTCCCTGCACTCCAACAAATAGTTCCAGATGGTTGATCCTCTAGGAGGGTTCTCAGTTGTGAGAATTTGAATTAGACAGTCTGAGTCCATATATTTTCTTCTTAGAATCCTGACCCAGCATTGCTCTCCTCTTGCATACATGTCCCAGACCAATTTTGCACCCACTGCCATATTCATTAGTCTTAATTGCTTAATGCCTACTCCTCTGACCTCTTTGGGAGTGCAAAATTTTTTCCATGCTACTAGGGGAAATTTTGGTTGATCTCCTATACCACTCCAAAAGAAATTTCTAAATATTTGGTTGAGCTTCTCCTCAATTGTTGTTGGGATCTTTAGGCATGCCATTAAGTATATCAATATGGCTGAAGCACTGCCTTCACCATCATTAATCTTCCTGCTGATGATAGCCATTTCCCCTTCCATGTCCCCATTTTATTCTTGCAGCTATTTATTAGCCTTTGCCAATAACATTTTTTGTCACAAATAATGGAGTACCCAAGAATCTCCCTGGGAAATTTGCCACTCTCAGGCCCAAAATTCTTGCCAGATCTCTCTGAAGGCTTGGTTGTGTGTTGAGAAAGAAGACCTCTAATTTGTGTTAGTTTATACTTTGTCCTGATGCTTGGCAATACTCATCCAAAAAGGTTTTTATGGTTCTTGCTTCTTTTCTACTTGCCATTCCAAACAGAGTTTCATCATCAGCAAACTGTTGATGCATTGTATTTTCAACACCATTAGCTACTTGCACACCTTTCCACTTGCCTGCCTATCTTAGAACTATTATTCCCCTTCCCATTACTTTCGCCATGATGATGAATAGGAAAGGGGATAGGGGATCTCCCTGCCTAATCCCTCTCGTGGATGAGAAGAAGCCCTGAGCTATCCTATTTACCAACACCGAGAATTTTGTCATGGAGATACAACTTTTAACCCAATTTACCCAATCCTCCTAAAATTTGAATTTCCTGAGTACCTCCAGTAGGAACTCTCTGTCCACCAAATCATATGCTTTAAGTATGTCCAACTTGAGGATCATACACGACTCTCTTGCCTTTCTGGCTGAATGCAGGGTTTCATGAGTTGTTATTATGCCTTCAACAATTGATCTACCCAAATCAAACCCACTATGTTCCTCCAAGATTATGTTCCCTAATACTCCCTTCAGTTTGTTTGATATTATTTTTATAATTACTTTATACACTGTATTGCATAAAGCAATTGGTCTGAAATCCCTCATCTTTTTCGGGTCCTTTTTCTTAGGGATCAAAGCCAAGAATGTGTGGTTTGTTGCTCCTAACATGGTCATACTTTTTCTTGATTCTTTTGCTGCCAAGTATAAGTCCCCCCCAACTATTTCCCAAAATTTATGAAAGAAGCATGCAGGAAACCTATCCAGTCCTGGGGACTTGTTTGGGTTTAGGTGAAAAGTCGCCTTTTTCACCTCCTCTTTGCTTAATTGCTTATATAGCATTTTATTCTATTCTTCTCCTATGATCTTTGGGATTGTTTCCAACAATTTGTTTCTGAATTCCTCATTATTCCCAGTTGGTCTATTTAGAATTGCTTGGTAGAAGTTCACTGCCTCCTCATTGAATTCCTCCAACGACTGTGCTATTGAACCATCTTCTCTTGTTATGGATGTTATTCTATTCCTGCTTTTATTGGTTACTGCCATTCTATGGAAATACTTTGTATTTTTGTCACCTTCTCTGAGCCACGTCTCCCTTGATTTCTGTCTCCAGAAGCATTCTTCCCTTTTCAAGATCTTTGTTAGTTCTTCTTTTAGGGCCTTTTCTATTTCAAAATCGACCATATCCATTCCTTCTTCTACAATATGTTCATTGAGTGTGCTTATTTCTTTTTCCACCCATTCTTTTTCTTGGAAGATGTTTTTGAAATGTTCTTTATTCCATTCTTTGAGTTTATTCTTCACATGGTTCAATTTTATGTTCATTTTATATAGGTAAGAGTGATTTCCTATTTGTAATTCCTACCACCAATCCTTAATCAAATTGGGGAGCTTACCATCTCTGGTCCACATTTTCTCAAACTTGAATGGGCAGCCCACTGGGGTGGCATCTGGTTGTAATTGTAGTTGCACTAGGAAATGATCTGATCCCACATAGGGAAAAATAGTGGCTTCATGAGTTTGGTTTATTCTTCCCCAATCCCCAAATAAGAAAATTTGTCCATCCTTTCAGATATGTTTGTAAATCCTCTCCTCCTATTTGTCTAGGTAAAGGTGCCATTTCTTGTTGTTATGTCCATTAGGTGGTTGTTGTCCACAAATTCTTGAAATTCCTATTGGACTCTTGTGACTCTCCCTATCCCACCTCTATTTTCTTCACAATTTAGGGTTGCATTGAAATCTCCTGCTATGATTCCTTTTTCTCCCCTGAAATTGAATATGGCCTGAGAGATTTGTTCCCAAACTGCTCTTTTCTCTCCTCTTTGGGTAGGGCCATATGTGTTGATTAATGTAAATTGCTTATTTTTTTGTAACACTTTACATTTTATTGCTATCCAATTCCTGTTCTCTTCCAACAGTTCCCCTATTACTATGAGTGGGTTCCAAATAACCCCTAGACCTCCTGAGGCCCCTTCTGCTCCTACATAGCATCCTTCCCATTGCTTCCACCACCTCATTCTATTCTTGATTTCTTTTGTGCCGCACTTTGTTTCTTGTAGTATGAATATATCTGCTTTGGATTGGTTAATTTGGCGCTTGACCATACACCATTTGTTAGGGGCTTTTAAGCCCCTAACATTCCATGTTATTATCCTCATTGGGTCTGGGGAAGGAGCGTCTCCTTCCCCTTCCATAGTTTTGTTTGTCCAGCTGCATTTGTTGCTATTTCCAGTTTAGCTTTGTTGGTTTTGGGGCCTCTCTTCCCCTTCCCCTTTATGTTTGGCTCTTTTAGCTTAGATTGGGTTTGTTCCAACATTCTTTCCTCCCATAGCTCCCCTTCTTCCGCTTCCTCTTGCTCTTCCTCATCTGTTTCCCAATCTTCATCTGTTTCATTGTCTGATAGATGAGTTCCTTCTTCCCCTTTCTCCTCCTGGTGAGGTTTTTGGGCTTCGTTTTCTTCTTTTTCATCTATTTTTTCCTTTTCCTCTGCTTCCTTTGCTTCTTCTTCTTCTTGTGCTTCTCTAATCTCTTGATTTGTGTTCTCGGGGTTCTTTCTCTTGTTCATGACTTCCCCTATTTGTGTGGATATGACTTTTTCCAAGTCTTTGGTGTGTTTCAAGAGTGTACTCAAATCCTCTTTCGCCTGCAGAATTACTCCTTCAACATTCGACATTCTTTGGCTTGGGATTATAGTTGCTTCCCATTCATTTCCTCCCAGCTTCCTCTTTTCAGAGTTCTTTTCATTTGTTTGTTCCAGGCCTTCACCCCTTGGAGCTATTTTGTTTCCATTACCCCCAGACTTTGCCACTGGACTGCTTGTTATTTCTTACTTGCTACCGATGTAGTTTTCCTCTTCCACTATGTCAGAGCCTCCTTTCTTTATGTCCTCCTTGAAGAGGCACTTCCCTATCTTATTGCTTTCACTCTTAGCCACCTTCTAAATCCAACTAGCAAACTCTGATAGGATCTCCAAGCTTTTATATATCCCTACTCCTTCCTCTATTTCCACCAGAATATTTGCCTCTGCACCTTTTTCCCATTTATAAAATCTTCGTCTATTCCCAGGCAGACTCCCAAAGTGTCCCCAATCTTGGTCATAGCCTCCACACTCCAATATTCTGATGGAAGGTCAATCAGTTTTAACCATGTTGGGGTTTGTTTGATTTTGTAGTGTCATGGGTCAAAATTGGATTCCTAGTTTTTGCAATGAAAGTTGTGACCATTGAAGAAAAGGGGTTTACCAAATACTATTTGTTGTTTCAGTTCCCAGTCTATGCATTCTATCAAATAAAAGGCACTGGGGAGAGGTTTTATGCTTACCTGGTCTTTAAAGTTTTGCTACCACTAGTTCATGATTTCTTCTTTCAGATCTCCTGGCCCACACCATTTCACAAAGAGGGCTTGATCACGCAGTCTCTCTACTCTTCCTTTGATGATTTCCATCGGCATTGAGAAAAACTTCCTGCCCCATGGTTTAGCGTTCGCTTCTGATCCTCTTTCTTTCCCTCTCTTACCACCAATCTGCTCCCCATTCCTCCAATTGTGGTGAGGGTTGTAGTGGTTGGGTCTTCTTGGGGGTCTTCTCTTGTTCTAGTGGGCTCCATACTGCGTGGATCTATCCCAGCGCATATGATCTCCTCCCGGGCGATTTCCTTGGTAGCTCTACTTGTTATTGTTGTTGCTTCCTCTTTGCCAAGATTCTTCTTTACTGGGATTGCCACTTCGATTGGTTTTCCTATCCTCCTTGGCTCTCCAATGCCTCACCACTGGGATCCTAGGGTTTTTATTTTTCCCAAACTACCCACTCCTGAAATTGCCATAGTTTACATTTTCCTTCTGATTCCATCCACTGGGAATTTGTTTACCCCAACTTCCTTCCTGCTGGCCACCATGAAAATCGTCTTTCACTATGTCCATGTTTTGTTTTCTTCCTTGTTCTTCTTCCCAATTCTGGATCCTTGGGTCGTATTTGTTGATCCATCTTCCATTTGAGTAAACCCATTGCGGGATATGGTTTATCTCTTTCTCCTTTCCTGGCTCGACTCCTACTCTTCCCAGTGCCCTTTCCTTAGGCTCGTCGCCCCATCACCATCTTTCCTGGCTGCCTGCTTCCTGTCGATCCCTGCCTCCTGCAAAATTTTGTTCTGATGCACCAATTTGCGCCATTTTTAGCCTTTTCATAGTTTTATGGTTGTATATTAATACTAATTTATTATATTTATTTGAAGTTTTATTTGTATAAATAAAATTTATTTATTAATATGTTATGTTACCAAATGTTTAATTGTTATTATATTATATTTTTATTCATTCATTTTAATATTTTTATTATCATTAATTAAATCAATTTAGTTAATACTTTCGTTTAGCTAATTATTACAATCAAATAATTTGTTTTCCCCCAGCTTAATGAATAAGGTTTTAATGTGCCAAGGAGGGGTCAAGATGATTTTCTTGGAGAAATAGATGCATAATATATGAGAGAATTTTTAGAGAAGTGAGATGGATGAGACAAGTGCATGCAAGTTTGACCACGACTTATGTATTCTTTGGAATGTGCAAGTGAATAATTAGTCAACTAAATAATTTTAATCAACATATCAATTGAGGATAATTTCTATGAGAGTTAAATAAATAGTATTTATTTAGTTTTTGGAGGATATAAATGTGAAAGGTGAACTTAATTAAATAAATGATATGGATTTATATAGTTAATGCTAGGAGGATGATTGAGAAGGTTAATTAAATAATTGATCTTATCTAATTAACACTAGAAGGGGATAACCTTGGGTGTGATTAAGATATGGATGATTTCAGGTGTCTACAATTTGAAATAGATATTCAATGTGTGTATTAGTCTAATTTTGGTTTACTGTTAAATTTTAGTTGTTGATGATACCAACAATTATATGAGACTGAAAGCTATCAATTTTTGATAAATAAGGGCAGTTTTGGCCTTCAATCTCTAGAAAGTAACCATAAAGAACTCTAGATCCAATAAAGACAAACTTCAAAATTCTAGAACCTAGTTGTGGATATTAAACAACTTTGAAGGATATGGACCAATAAAGAATAAAAGGAAAAAACTGTATTTGACCACCACCGTGGTAACCTAACACCACCCCTAGTTCAATTAATGTGTAACTACAACAAAAATGGAGGGTTGATGAAACAAACCATATATAAATGATAATATCTATTTTATTTACATGAATTAAATAGAAAATAATTGGTTCTTTTAAAAATTCTATTATATTCAGTCTTAAAGTTGTAGTGAAATAAAAACACAAAATGTGCATTTGCATGATGTTGGGTTATAAGAATAATTTTAGGAATTTCAAAAAGCTTGCACATATAAATTCTATAGAATAGGGAAATGCTAGAGAAAATTTTAGTGATTTAAAAAAAAGACTTCTACAATTTCAAATGCTATGTAATTTCCTTTAATAAACAACAATATAACAAATTATTTAAATTGCACGCTATCTATATGAGTTTTGAGTAGTTGCATGTGATCCTTAATGCTCTCATTCTTCCAAAGGAGTTGATCACTCACCTATGAGAAGGAGAATGGGTTGATAACACTACATATAATTATTCTATTACGTTTTCTTGTTGCATGTGTGAATGCTCATTCTATAAATGTGGGTATTAGGCACATTTATGTAACACATAGGTTTGTTAACCATTCAAGTGATTTCTTTCAAGGTTTTATTTTATTTGATTATTATCATTTGTAAGTTACTAAGAATATGACAAAAATCATAAGTTATTTACCTTGGATACTTTAGTTTTCATTAGGATTACATTTTTTTTCATAGAATAATTTCATTTCTTAGTTTAGTAAGCATACTCATTTCCTTAATAGTATTGATTTAATAGTTTAAATTCAACTTTTTAAATTTGGTGTGCAAAATTACTTTCCTAGAATAAGAGACTCCTAGTTCAGTTTCCAAGATCCCTATTACAAACAACCTTTAGACATCACTTGGTTTGAAAAGAGGTAAATCATCTTCTAGAATGAGAGATTTAATGACATCTTGTCACTTTTATCCCTACACAAGTCCAATTTTGAATAAATCATATAAAATTCTAGACTAGAGATGTCTTGTGATCTCATTTTTATGATTTTTTGAATATGCAAAAGCTATTTGGTTCGATGCTCTTACACTTGAGTATACATGACACTTTTATCACATGGAGAGAAAATAAAACATCATCCACATGTATATCTTTTATGAATATGTTTTCCATTTACTATGTTGGATGCTTGTTTTACTTTAACATACATGATTAATGGTAATTCACATGTAAGTCAGAATGGGGAGGAAATATTGAGGTGAAAAGTGCATACCTAGTACTTTTTCACTTTTGTTTGACTTTTTTTTTTTATATTTTTCCTTTAAGAAATAGTCAAATGCTCAATTTAGGCACTTATGTGCAAATGTTGGCATTCAAACCTTACCTAATTAAACTTGAGTCCATATTTGTAGTGATTTAGACCCAATCCTTCATCTTTTTGTTCCTAGTTGTAAGTCAAGATTGTCTAGGTGGCCTCTATCCTAGATCAAATCCCCATTTTCTAACTTCAAATTTAATTGTGGTTCTAAGTTGAACCAATCCTAATTAGTCATTACCTGTTGACTCATGCATAAAATATATAAATTTAAATATTATGGTGTTGTATAAAAGGACAGCTTCATAGACCATCTAGATTTCATATAGCATCATTGTTAGCAGTTGTAATCAAGAAAATTTATTTAAGAATCTAGAAAAATCATTACATCAACAAATCTATATACTTAAGGGAAAATACTTAGGTATTTGTATTTTGTGTGTTGTGTCTTCAATCTTGTTCGAACATAGTTGAATTTGAATAACTTGGCTTGATTGCAACCAATATTTCATGGATTCCTACACTTGATAATAGGTCTTAATGATGCTTATAGGTACCACATATATTATATATTAATAAGAAAATAAATTTCTAAATAGCAAGAACATATATGTCAAGGCTATGCATTACAAGTTCAAGGCCATGATTGTAGTTTTCACCCCAATTCATGTATAATTCATGTTCTAGGCTATCAAAGCCCCACTAATGCAAATCTTATAGTAGAAATCTAAGATAGGTCACAAAGTGCTTTATATGATAAAATTATTAGATGTAAGGTGTTATTTTTTTATAGTACTTACTTTACCTTTTAGTAAAAGGTAAAATTAACCTTATTGGGTAAACATAGGCTAATAAAAAATATTTGACAAACAAAGCACGCTTAACCTAGGTAAATCAAATTTGGGTAAATTTTAGAATAATACATGTTATTTTAGGAAATTAAATGTGAAGAAAAGATGTACTTAACTTTTGAATCAAAGATGAAATACAAAAATTGACTTTTATAATTGATTCATCATAGATTGGAAAATTAATGACTTTAGAATGTAGAATATCCTTGAACTTTTTGTGAGCCCAAACTCTTTAGGGGTTATCTTATGGATTTAGATCAATCTTGTGCAACATGGATCTTCTTTGTAACTCATGAATCTAACTCGATAGAGTATGCATTTCCACAACCTAGTTTAGCCTTATTATTACTCTCAGTTGATGTGTCAAGACTAGAAATATTTTAAAATACTTTGGAGATATTGTTGAATTGTGAGGATTCATGCTTTCCTCAATCAACCCCTTTGAATGTCTAGCTTTATGACCTCAGTAAGTTTTGGCAAACAAGCAGCAAACATGCAAGTAATCTAGGATGCAAATTTTGATGGAAGTAATATTTTTTTAGTGCTCTAATTTCAAATGTTCTTAAAAGTGTTCCTTATAATACTAAAGATGCTCGAATGATTTTAAGATGTTCAAGGATGTGTTTTAATGTCCAAATGAGTACCTTAAATACCAAGACATAACAAATTGTTGCACAAAACATGCACTGAAATAATTCCAAACTAGTAAAAGATGACAAATCTTGAATATACATATTTGTATTTCAAAACAATTTTATGCCGTATAAAATCTCTCCAACTTATTGTAAAAATGACCTAAATAAAAGAAATAAAATCCAAAATAAATATATTAAAAATATAAACTAATAAATAAAGAAATATAGAAGAATATGTGTATATAAAATTTAGATAAAATCCTATATATAGAAATAATGTGCAAGTAAAAAGTAAATAAGGACGAATAAAAATCATAAAAAAAATTAAATTGAAATTTATATATAAAATTGTATCAGGATATTCCTTCAAAATGAACCCAAAACTGAACGGTCCACAGATTTCACCGTGCACTTTTATAAAATCCATTACTGAGAACCTATAATCGATCATTGATCAAGAAATATACCATATGCTTGCCTGATCTTTCAAACCCTTTTCCTCACTGCTCTGCAACACTGCCTGTTTTGATTGTTTTATTGCCGTCTTTGTCTTGCAAATGTATATCATCAAACAGCAGAAAATAAACTACACTGTATTCACATCATAGTTAATCAAGTAAGTATGAAAAAATTCAGCAGTATACAAGTAGTAAGCAAACAAACGGAAGGGTTTCTGTGAATGCTGAAGTTCTTGTTTTTTGGCTGCCGCTTCCAATATGCTTTCTGTCCTAAACAGGTATGTTAGAATTTCCAATTTGTTTTGTGTTGAATTTGTTTTCTATTACCATTTGTTTATGTATTGACATTTAAAACAAATTGCATTTCTAATTGCCACTTGTTGATGTTTTCTTCTTCTTTTGGATTGCTTTTAATAGCATGTAAGGTAATCTTGAAACAAGATCTTAAAGATTTGTCAATACGAGGCACATTCTTTCATAATTTTAAACATAGGGTATGTTCTTTAAGATCACTTTCGTAAAATTTGTAATATGGAAATATGGAATACAGTTAACAATTTATGAGCTAAGTTTGAAATACATTACTAAAGATTTGTGAACATTGGAATAAACATGGGTAATACTCTTTAAGCTTTATAAATGTAGGTCCGTTTTTAAGATTTCAAACACTTGTATCCTTTAAGACTTCTAAAGAAGGGCTACATTTGTAGGATTTGTATATTTAGGTTGGGCTGAAATGGACCTTAATTGTCAGATCACATCCTCACCACATGTAGGCTGGAGTTGTTGGGGGCTTTATTGCAATGAAAGAAATTTTAACTTGGGTTAGTCCTGCAATCAGGACGAATTTCCCGGTCATCAGAATTGACTGGGCCCCAACAGCCTGTATATGCTTGGTGCTGGAGATTTGCTTTAAACTCGGGTGTCCTAATATGGTTCAGCATTTGAATCCCCAGTCTCACCATCTCATAATCAAAATAAAAACAAGAAAGGGAATCAAACCCAAAGATATGAGCCGGATAAGCTATATGCTTAAGTGACTAAGCTGTGGTTCGCTTGGGTTTATATAGTGTTATGTATAGATAAGACGAGGTTTTAGAAATTGGCGTGCAACATGAACTAGTTGACCAACATCAATTTAATGTTTATCCTGCTTCATTACATTGTGGCTTATGTAGCTTGCTGACCCTAATTTAGATTTCTCCCTTACCCATTTGCATATAGAGCCAGACCCAAATTCGGAAGACTGTTTCATGCTTCCTCCATACATCAGCACCTCAGAGACCCAAATTCAGAAGACTGCTTCCAACAAAGTTTGAGATTCTGACTCAAAATCCACACTTACTGTGCTATCACGACAGCAGATAACAGAGGTTAAGTACTGTTCTATTAACTAGTAAAGGTCATTTCATCCTTTGTAAAGAGGGAGGGTTATTGCATGCAGATTATTAAGCTTATGTTACATATTGCAAAATGTATTTTGCTTTGGCATTGGAAGCTATATGATGTTTTCATCTGGTACAATTCAACAAGGGTTGACATATAACAGCTGTTTTACAAAGACAAATAAGAACTATTTGACAAAAGCATCTTATTTCAATTTTTTATGGTCTCATTCAGCAATGCTTAGAAACTCTATTGGCAATTTTATGACATTGCGAACTCTGATGATACTGCTTTTGAATCACACGTACTAGTCATTTCATCAAAAAATTATTTCCATGTTTAGAGTGGTTCTTTTCTTGTTAATATTTTTGGCTATTAGCAGTCTGTTCCTGACCCATTGCTTTTGAATCACACGTACTAGTCATTTCTCAAAAAATTATTTCCAGTTTAGAGTGGTTCTTTTCTTGTTAATATTTTTGGCTTTAGAGTCTGTTCCTGACCCATTCTTGATTCATTGTTGGGCAGATGTCAATCTACAATATCTGTGGATTTCTTCAGCTCCAAAGCTCTTCTGCAATCATTCTTTCCTGGATTGACAATTAAAACACAATTCAAAGCAAATTTGTCTAGTGTGAAGTGCAAGAGATTCTCCTTAAAATGGAAGAGAAATTCACATGTTTGTGGAATTGGCTGTTCAAATCTCAAGCTTCCCTCTCTTCCTTGTGTTTGTACTCTAGACCATGTGATTGGACTGACTGGAATCAAGGATAATTATGTCATAAGGAATTTTGCACAAATAAACAATGTACATCCTTTACTAAATTCCTCTTCTACAGAAGCTATTCCAGCAGTTAGATCACATGAAAGTACCTTTGCAATGATGGAACAGGGCGGGGAAGAGTATCAAAACTTGATGGGAAATGCACCGATTAAATTAGATCAGTTATTATTTGAAGATGCTGCAGCAGAAGAATACAGGGAGAGTACGAGGAGAAAGAAAACTAGTCTTGCAAATAAAGGAAAGGTACCTTGGAACAAGGGCAGAAAACACAGGCCAGGTAATTCAAAGAGATTTGGCTATGGCTCATTTTTTATATATTGCACATTGAAATTACAAGTTCCAGGGATCAATTGTTTTTTCTAATGACATACAGAGACTGTTGCCCTAATACGAGAGAGAACTACACAGGCTATGCAAGATCCCGAGGTGACACTATTGAAGAACTTAATTTTTTAAGGAATTTGAAACCCATGATTGCAATGTTAATGTGCAAGAAAATGGAATTGATTTTTCTTAAAGCTAATTACCAGTATCTTTTTGCTTGACAATTTTAGTTGCTCTTGGATTTGTAGATTAAGAAGAAATTGGGACAACCTCGTCTTCCTCTCAGGTAAGCATTGATCTTCATGTATGAGTAAATTCTAGTAGAAATACATTATCGATTTTTTTGTCTCATTTATTACTGGACTTGGATAGGTTGAAAGAAATCTTGATGACAAAGATACAGAATGGTTCTGGGATGATGCATTAAATAGCACTGAAAGAAATAAAAGGCAATTGAGATTCTCTTTATTATTTGGTTATTTAATACAGGGATAAATATCAGGTTTAAATAAATGGCATTCCGTGTGGATAAAAGCTCTTAACTATTAGGACAGCCTTAGGAGACTAACATTTTCACTATGGTAGATGTCAACACCTGCAACCTTGTGCTTGCATTGGCAACAAAATTGACCTGCATTAAAATCAGGTTTAAGTAAATGCTATTCTATGGGACAAAAGCTGTGAACAATTAGATCAGCCTTAAGAGACCAACGATTTCACTATGAGAATGGTGCTGCTAAAGGAAATCTGGGACCTGCAAGGTGTGGGGGAGTGTTACAAGATTCGCATGGTAGGCTTGTTTCTGCAGTGGCGCTCCCTTTGGGAACTTAGACAAACCACTTTGCAGAAGCTTCTGCAACCTATCATGGCTTAAAACTTGCTCAGAAGAAGGGGATTAGAAAAATCTGGTTGGAGGGAGATTCTTTGAATGTTGTTAATTGTCTTAAAAAGGTCAATTTTTCTTCTTGGTTGATTGAGCATATTATTGAGGATTCTATCTCCGTATTAAACTCCTTTGAGGATTTTTATGTTTCTCATGTTTATAGAGAAGCTAATTGTTTAGCTGAGTGCATTGCAAATTTGGGAGTGCCCTCACCTAGGTGTTGGGACTCTCATGACCTAATCCCCATCGAAATTCAAACTCTTGTTAAAAATGATCAAAAATCACATGTTTCATATGCTGGATGGCATGTTATGTAATGTCCCCTTCCAGTTGACATCTCTCAGTTCTTGAGATTAGCTTATTATGTGGCCCTCATAGGCTAATAGGGTAGATAGAGGGTCTTGTTGAGGCAGGGTAGATAGAGGGTCTTGTTGAGGCATGGCTTGGCTTCAGTTATCAGAATCATTCAGTTTGGCTTTCGTTCGGGGTCTTTTGGACATCGTTTGCTTGACTTACTATTTTTAGTAAGTGGAGACACTCAGCGGAGCACCCCTGCTATTTTTAGCAGTATGGTTTGGTCATATGCAGATTCAGTCACTTATCATCCGGCTTCAGACAGTTCGTTATTTGGACTTCTATTGAGAGAAATATTAATATTTATTTGCCAAAATAAATATTAATTTAATTGAAGCTTATATTATAAAGTTATAATATAATTTAATATTATAACTTAAGTGACTTTTTGAAAGGGGTCGACCATCATGAAGAAGGGGTCACTTTTTAATTAATGATTATAATTAAAAGGGCGTCCAAACCATAGTTACAAGACTCGGACTCGCCTCGGACTCGGCAAGCTGATTTTTGACTCGGACTCGGACTCGGCGCCAAGACTCGGCAAAGACTCGGCAAAGACTCGGCAAATAGAAAAACCCAAGAAATTCAGAGATTTTTAAGGATTTAAAGCTTGTTTCATGCACCCTTTAGTAAATAAACCTTAAATACACAATAACATCATGAAATAGAAACTACTATGATCCTATACACAAACATCTATCGATCACATAAGGTGCTCTTAATTTACAATAACTAGTAAGAGTTTAAAGTTTAAGTTAAACAGTTAGAACTTAGATATATAAATGTTGTGAAATGTATACAATACTCATGGAATATGAAATCCATGGCATCAAAAGTTCCAAACATATAATAAAAGTAAAACAAAAGCTATAAGTCTATGGCTCAGAGGAGCCTGCATGCTTTCCTCTTGCGTAGACGTCTCCTAGATGAAGGAGTGTCAGACTCAGAGGCACCCAAACCAGCATGGTGTCTCCTCGTGCTCTATCCTCCTCCTCTGCCATGGCTATTTGTCTCGATCATTCCTGAGGTGACCTCAGGTGTAGGACAAGTCAGCCTGTTACTTGGGAGGATATGAAGTGCTAAACATATTGCGCTTTAGTCTGGGAAATCCTTGAGAAGGGAGGGGATTCAATAAGCATTTGGTGCTCAATCTCTTTGCTGATTTTCCTTCAATGCAAATGTGTTTTGGCTCTCTTCTCTCTTTTTTCTCTCTTACTAGCTTGAAAATGAAATGAAGTGCCTTTTGGAGGAATAGAGGCAAGTATAAAAACAAAAAGAAAAAAAAAATGAAACTTTAAAATGTGTTTTTTTTAACACACATGCAAAAACTGTCTTTGGCTCACTCGCCGAGTCTTCTTTGCGAAGTCTGGGTGGCATAATAGGATCGCTCGAGAATTTGTTGGGAAAGATGTGAGATTAATGATAATAGAGAAGATTTTATTTTCGGAGGCCAAGGGTTTCAGTTGTCTTCTGCATTCGAGAACGAGCCATCTTCAGTGTTTGCAGTTTAGAGGTTGTGAAATACCAGCTGATTTATTGCCTGCCAGTTGAATAGCTTCATCCAGAAGTTATTACAGAGTTTATTGTGAAGTCATTGTTCAGGGTTTGATTCAATAATTGTCCAGAAAGAGTGATATTCTTGAGCGGCTGGTTTAGATGCACATTTGGCGCTATTTCCAAGGTGGTACGGATTTATCATTGCTGGTTTAGGGCCGTACTTTTCAGCCTTGAGGCCGTACTTCTTCTACAGGCTTGGACGCCTTGCTTTTTGGTCTTCTGCCTTCACCAGATGGAACACCTTGCACTCTGGGTCAATCTGCACAAATTTCGAGGCTAGAGAAATGTCATTTGATGTTGGCCGTATTAAATCTTCATCATTTTGGGGCGGCTGCAATCAGAAAATCAGGTATTTAAATATTGCAATTTGCTTTGCCTTTTTGTCTGCATGTTAGGGTTTCAGCATTGTAATCACTGAGAAAGAATAATAAACCTATATGCTATTGATTCAGAAGTCTATCTGCTTCAGTTTTTACTTCTCTGTATTTATTTAAGATTTTAGAAGTATTTTCTTTCAAAATCGCATTTTTATCTTTATATGCAAAACCACAAAAAAATCAAAACAAGAAAAAAAAAGCAAAAACAATCAGTTTCAGAATCGTGGGAAAACGAGTTTCTACAAGTTAGTACTTAGAGGTGATAGCTTATCGCCTCATAATTGCCTCTTTGATGTGAAAAGACTTATGGAGTGCTACATATATCTTGGCAATTCTGGCAGAGATTGGGGAAAATTCCCGAGGGTTGCGGCCATGATGACATTTAGTACTAGGGTTGTCAATTTTACATGCTTTCTGGGTGCTCTTTTCCTCCTTTCTATCTGGAACCTTCATTTTCTCTTGTTTGCTTTCCATCTCAGGAAGGAAGTTGCGGTCATTTGTGTTTTGTTGATCATTTGAGGTGATAGGTGTAGGACAAAGCCTGTTACTTGGGAGGATATGAAGGCTAATGGTTTAGTCTGGGAAATCCTTGAGAAGGGAGGGGTTACGCCCTTCATGCTGAAGCTTCATGGCTTTGACTCTCAAGTTTCTCAGGAGTTTCTTAATGGGTGGCATAATAGGATGCTGAGAATTTTTGGGGTGGAGATTAATATAATAGAGGATTTTATTTCGGAGGTTATCGGACTATCCACTCAAGGCAAGAAATTTTATAGGGAGAGGTCGGCTTCCAAATCGGCGAGGGCCACCTTCTTGAAAGACAATGAAAGAGGGAAGATTAAGAAGTTGGGGTGTGGAGGTTATGATCGACAATCTATAAAGCCCATTTGGAGGGAGGTGGTGATGGCGATTATGAGGTATTTCACCTTGGACGGTAGATTCTCCTCCATTTATGGTTATCATTTCATGCTCCTCAACCATTTTAGACATAATAAGTTAGTGGCATTTCCTTTTTACTTGCTCTTGTCTTCGGAAAATGGCATCTTGGAGTTTAGAAAGAACCCCAATAACCCCTATCTGCATGAGGGGTTAATGCTCTTGATTACAGAACATATCAAAGCTAAGTATGTGATTGAAGCTCCCAAAGTGAATAGAGCTCGCAAGCTTAAGGATTTGCCCTCTGATTTTGAAACGGGCGATGACACTAATGAGAAGCACACAGGAAATATTGAGGGGGGTGGGGGGGTGAATCAGTATTTCAAACTTTTAAAAAACTATGAATGCATAAAACCATATAAAACATAAAGAGAACAACCATTAAGACATGAACACCAAATTTCTTGTGGAAAACCCTTTCGGGTCAAAAACCATGGCGTCAAATAGCTTTCATAAACAAACATAGGCTCCAACCCAGATTACAAAAGAGAGAGAGCACCAACTCTCCTATGAAGCACTCACTTCGAATAGACTAAAGCACCAACTTCAGTAAAAACTTGTGTTCCACGCCCTGTCGGGGATGGGGGACAGGGGGACGGCAGGGGACGCGTTTCCGGAACGTTTCCTAAGGGGCAATTTTTAGGGGACAGCATGGGACGGCGACATACAAAATACATATATATATATATGATTTTTTCAAAATTTATTAATATATTAGAGAGAGAGAGAGGGAAAGAGAGATAGATATGTCAATAAATTAATAATTGATAACAACAATATCAATATGTAAGTAAATCGCGAGAGTAGTACTATAACAGCATAAGAAATGTCATTAAAGCATTATAAAATTTATCACAGCAGTATCAAACATCAATAAAACCATGGTTTATCAATATCCAAATGTCTCAAACATGTATCTAGAAGTCTCAAAGTTCTAACATGAAAATCAAAATATTAAATACAACAGTCTATAAAATTAAGCCTCAATTCGGGCTATGAATATCCAAAGACTCAGAACTATCCGAGTCACTATCATCCTCTGGCAAGAGTGGATCATCCAATGGTAGCCCGACCAATCCTGGTTGCGTCTCCTCATCAGATTTGCCTAACATCCTTAGGATCAACATCCCATCGTGCTGCTAGAGTCTGCTGATCTTTGTCGGTCCTGAAGTCTCAAGGCACTGTGAACCCTCGGTGCAACCTCTTTCAAATCCCTCCAATGGGGTTGTTCACTCCTAGCCTTTGGTTTGCTGAATGTAGGACCTTGAAGATCAGAAAACAAGTTGTTCATTGGCATGGCCTCAGAAGGATCTAGGTACATACCACTTCCCATCTTTGTCACAATAGGCCTAATATGGTCCTCATAAAAAGGGAGGTGCATATATCTCTCCCAAGCTAGGAGAGTTGCAGCTGGTGATGTGAAAGGGGTTTTAAAATACAAAGACTAAAGTAAAACAAAGTGTAAGTGTAACAAATTCAAAAACAATTTAAATTTTCAGATTTCTTACTTGATATATTCATTAAGTACTCTATCTCTCACTTCCTTGCCTTCCAGAGTCCACCTTTTGCACAAACAACCATTCCTCCCATATCAACTTTGAGGAATTCTTTCTTTGAATAAGAGGAAGTTTGATGGTTACATACAAACATTTGTATGTTTCTAGCCTCTGCAACTGCTACCTTCACCCAATCTATTTTGCCAATGTGCCACATGGAGTCCAAAAAATATGTTTGTAAGCATCAAACCAGCTAGCTTACAAACACGATTCAGGTCAGGCCTCCCTCAACTCATCCTGTGAAGCTTTCTATACTTGCCACCCACCTCATCCCTCTATCTCTTCCCCAACTGAAAATGGAAGAGCATGTGCATAAAAGAATTTGGCCATTGCATCATCAGCTTGCTCACGTTTTTGCACATTTATTAACCCCATGACTGAAGCTTTCTCACTTGCTTTCCTCTTCCCTCTATCACAACTCTCTCCAACTGATACATTGGAAGAGCCTTGCAAATCAGCTAATGACCGTTTTTTATTTTGAATGGTAACCATTTGGTCCTCACTTACCCCAGCCAAATTTGCAAATAGAAGCTGCTGCTCCAATGTTATTGCCCCACAAACTCTAACACCCTTTCCACAGTCACCCACTAGATGGCCTCTAATTCTAGTATAGCTCCCATGGTAATGAGTTTTACAAATATGACAAAACCATTTCCTGCTGCCCCCTGAATTTTTCTTCTTGTTGGTGGTCACATCTGTGGCAAATTGACGCAATGGTTTATTCTTGTTGAAAGGGCCTTTTGCAAACCTTTGAAGAGTGGCTATAGGGCATGCCAAATGGTCTGAAGAAGCATGGGTTGGATTTTCAGAGGTAGAAGAAGGGTTTACTAGCATTTCTGTAACTTCATTTTCACTGTCAGTATTCTCAATCTCATGATCACTGCCACTATTGCTATCACTGCTCATTTTGGGTGCTTTTTTTTTGTTGAAAGCCTGAAAATTTGTAAAACTAAATATTAAAATAATAAATTTAAAATTATTAAAGTTTAAGACTTTAAAACCTTGCATTCTCCGAGCATAAAATTAAAAAAGCCCTATGGCTACTTTTTAATTTTATGCTCAGAATAACAGAGAGTCCCTTGCATTCTCTGTTATTTTGAGCATAAAATTAAAAAGTAGCCATAGGGCTTTTTTAATTTTATACTCAGAATAAAATAAGGGTTTTAAAGTACTTTAAAACTTTAAAAATTTCATTTTAAAAAATAAATTAAAAAGACATTAAAAATTTACAAATTGAAAATTGAAAAAACAAAACAAAATATTAAAATAATTATTTTTAAAACTCAAACTACCTGTTGCAGCTGCAAATGTAGCTGGAGAAGGGCACCGCTCCCAGTATGAGATTACAAAATGAAAATAGTAAATACAATATTTATTATTTAAATTTCAAATGGCCATTGCTTCCTTCCTCAGTCGCCGTCGCTTCCTTCTTCAGTCATCGTCGCTTGCTTTCAAAGGGTTTCCAATGGTCGCCGCCTCCCAAACTCTTTGCGTGCCTCAGAAAGCTTCGTCCATCACAGATTTTAGGGTTTAAACTTTAAACTTCAGTCGCTGGTTAAAATGTCCGCATAAACTCGTAAAAATAAAAACGCGATTTCGGATTTCATTAACTCTTAAGTTTTACTATTTGGTGGTTTCGACTTTAGCCCAAAGTAATAAAATATTTGCCTCTGTTGGGCCCCGCGCACAGGAAATGAGCTTAAAAAAATCATTTTTTAATCTTTTTAAATCGCATTTTTATGTTTTTTTAATTTAAGCTACAGGGGACGGCTAGGTGTCCCCAGGACGGATAGGGGATAGATAGGCGTCCCCAATCTGTACCGGGGATGGGGGAACGTTCCTTGTATGCAGGAAACGTTCCCTAGCGTTTCCTAAAGATTTTCACTTTTCGGGGACGGTAGGGGGACGTCCCCTTTGTGTCCCCTCGTCCCCGGGACGGCAGGGGACGGGGACAAGGGGTTTTGGAGCAGGGGACGCGTCCCCGTGTAACACAGGTAAAAACTCAAAGATTACTGAAACTGAAACAACTCTACACCAATCTTTTCTTTTTGAACCTAGCAGCTCTACTCAAACACAAATTAGCAACACTTAGAAAACGTTGCAATAATCCTGCTCACTTAGCAGAGAAACTCATGCGACTCCCAAATGCTCAAACATTCATACTCCCGTCAACACACACTTTGCAAAATGGACATCAACAATATGTCATCGAAAGACCATAACAATCTTAACGAAGACAGTATCATGTATTTTTGACTCCACAAGAGTAAACACTGCTTAGAAATGATGATCCATGTAATGTCTACTCACCCACAAAATGAAGAAAACCGTAACACACATTCACAACAACACCTACACATACTCAATTTTTTTTACCACTTTGAATATTCCCAATGGACTCCTTGGAGTGCGACATGTATATCATTCCAGAACACACAGGTCATAACATCTCTTTTTAAAAAGACGGCCCAATAAAAGGTAAAGCGATAAAGAAGTTTCACAAAGACCACAGGCCACTATTCGTGCCACTCACCAAAAACAATGATATTCAGATACACGTTAGAAGTATATCACTCTGTTACCCGGCTTCATTCAGATACACGATATTCCCCACAACTTTTTCATCGAAATAGAATTTTCTATCCTTAACCGTCTTGTTTAAATCATATCTCTGCCAAAACATTTACGTTTTTGCCATTAGCCCCTCCAACAATAATCTGAAGCCATCGACAAAAATAAAGAAAGCAGTTTTTTAAAACGCCTTCACATCTTCTTCATGAAATAACCGATGCTATGGATAGAAGGATATTTGAAAAATTCAACCAACTTCACCACGTCCTCCTGCTCGACTCATGAAGACATCGCGCCAAATAAATGCCACCAAAACCACCTGTTTGGCAAAACACGTTCAAATTTTATGTTTTTAGACTATTGGAAGCTGTTGTAATAAAAAGAATCAGACCGAGCATATGTGGAAGCCGCCCAATCATTTACTATTTCAATGCACGATTTATATCACAAACTTTACAAGGCTGCCCAAAAAAGATAGAGGAAATAAACGCATGCCTAAGATAGAGTGATTTTCTGTGTGAAGCTGCCACCACATAAAAACTGTTAGAAATTATTTCAAATTAAAACAAAGCTGCTGTAATGTCCCCATTTTGGCCATACGCTCTTCTTTGACTGATAGCCTATTTCTGGAAATCCGTAGGTTGATCAGAAGTGAAATTAGGGTTTCCTTGCTTGGAGTTTTGTGGCATTTCGAGGTATTTACTATTTTTAGTAAATACTAATTCTGGCAGTGGTTCGGTTGTCAGCCTTCATTAAGTCATTTTCAGTTGGAGCAGTTGTTATTATGGCTTGGTCTTCAGAGAGCTTTATTTGGTGAAAAATATTTAATTAAAGGCATTATGTTTTAATTCACTGTTGACACCCCCTTGGCCTAAGGAGATAACTTAAGTTGTTTTTAAAATGGGGCCATGAAGGGTACGCCTTCATAAAGAGCTTTATTAATTTTATTAAGAACTTTATTCCTTGAGCAAAAGTGGATGCCACTTTATATTATTTGAATAAAGTGAAATTCTTGGAGGCTTTTGGGACGCCACTTGAGAAGTTGACTGGTCTTTGGGAATTGGAAAGGTCTCTTGTGTCTTTTGAGCTGCTTCTCAGGCAATTGAAGAGTTTTGTTGAGCTCTTATTTATTGAAGGTTTTTGCTCCAGCATTGGATCCATTCATGTTATCATATTGTTATGCTGTCGGAATGACATTTGAACTAATGCTTCGAGGATGCTACCTCCTAGCCACTCTCCAATTTCGTGTTTGAAATACAACACCTAGTTGGTTTTTGCTGCTTCTCATCCAGACTAGCAGATTTGTGCTTATAGTTGAAGTTTTGATAAATTTTCCAGATTTTGAAGTTGCTGATGTTTATACAGCTGAAAGTGAATTCTGTTAGCAGCTCTTGGAATAAAATTATTTTGGTTATGGGTATTTTTGCTGAGTGATTATTATGCCAAGGCGCCCCCTCTTGCAAAGTTTCGGATTTTAATTTGAAGCCTTCAATTTTTTAAGCTAAAATCGCCCCTTCTCAAGGCCGTACATTTTAGTTTGTATTGGGAATTGTGTCAGAAAATAAAGGACGTGATTTGCTGCTGTTTCTTCCTCCTGGTTTGGTCGCCTACCTTCCAGAAGTCCATTGCATTCAGTTTCAGTCAATTTGGAGGTGAAATGAGTGAGTTATGAGTATTTTATTAATTTCCAGTTTGCTGATATGAATTTCCAGAATTCTGATTTTTATATCAGATTGTTGCAATTTCCAGTTTTTGGTCATATACTTCAGTATTTGAGAGTTATATCATTGTAAAAGTTCATGCTTAATATCTAAGGTTCATTCCTTATCAATGTAATTGTAATTTGCAGAGTTTTAATTTGTAAGGTTGAGATTAAGCATTACTAATCCAACCAATCTTTCATTTCTGCAATTACTTTCTGTTCTATCATTAAATTACCCCTGGATGGTTTACCGCCAGTGTGGACAGTCTATTTTGTAACTCTCATATACCCACATTCATAGTGGTGAATCCCCACAGCTCTGTGGATGCCCGCCGCAGCGGACGAATTGCTTTAATTGTAATCTCTTCCCCCCACTGTTTGGTGGTAGTGTGGAAATGTTCTTCATGGCTGGTTATCCGCCTATCAGTTAATGTTCTTCATGGCTGGTTATCCGCCTATCAGTTTATAATTTCAATTTTTAAGACTCCGTCATATGTTAGCACCTCGCCCTCAGTGGGATCTTGAGTGCACATTCTTGACGTTGAGTAGTTTTCATTTCAAGTTCAGTTTTCAAGTTTGATGCTAACGCTAATCCAGTTAACTATTGCTGGTTATGTTGTGTTACTTCTTCAAAAAAAATTGGTTAGCATATTTCAGCTGCCATACAAAAAGAATTCGATACTCTTTTCAAACATCTGCTTCACTAAGAAATTTTTGCCTCACAAAATATAAACCAAAATATAACGATGCATGGAGGTGAATAAGCAGACCCCACAAGAATTTTCAACCTGCTGCCAATGTATGCTAAGATGGCACAAATGCTAACAAAAAAAAAATGACAAGTAAGCTCACAACAAGCTTAAGTAGACACACACCCAGCTAAACCACACACATAGGCAGCTCAAGTAGGCAACCAAGGAGCTCAAGCTGCTCAACCTGACAACCAACTAGCTCAAGCACACGTCCAAGCAGCTCAACCAAAAACTTATCCAAAAATCAACTTGAAAACGTTCTAATCTCCTTGACATCAATGACAAAATCTACAACAAACTCCCCCTTTGTCATTGATGGCAACTCCATCTGCAAACTCCTAAAACCAAGAAAACAACTCAGGGGAGCAACTTTGTTTTCTTGGTTTCAAGAATTTGCAGATGGAGTTGCCATCAATGACAAGGGGGGAGTTTGTTGTAGATTTTGTCATTGATGTCAAGGAGATTAGAACGTTTTCAAGTTGATTTTTGAATAAGTTTTTGGTTGAGCTGGGTGTGTGTCTACTTAAGCTTATTGTGAGCTTACTTGTCATTTTCCTTTTGTCAGCATGTGTGCCATCTTAGCATACTTTGACAGCAGGTTGAATATTCTTGTGGGGTCCGCTAATGCACCTCTATGCATCGATATCTTTTGATTTATATTTTTTTGAGGCAAAAAAAATTCCTTCATATTATTCAGGGCAGCTATGAAATAAAAGAAATTGTGAGAGTTCAATAGTTATCAGGAGCAGTTTAGCTATATGATGCCAAACTTTACATTTAATTGGATTTTTCTTATAAAAATGCAAAGATTTCTGCTATAGAAGAGATGGTTGACCTTGACAAAATGTCAATTGATAAGCTTCATGGTATATTGACAGCTTATGAGATGAGGATGAATACTTAATCTTCATCAAAGAAAGAGACAGCCTTCAAAACATCAAAGAAAGGAAAACAAAAGGAACAAGTATCAAGTGATAGTTCAGATGATAATTCTGATTCAAAAGAAGCATTGTTCATGAGAAAGTTGAAGGACTCCGACAAATACAAGAAGAAGATGCCTCTCAAGTGTTTTAACTGTGGAAAGGCAGGACATTTTGCTGCTAAATGTCCATTTGTTGATGACAACAGTTATGAGGAGAAATCAAAACACAATAACAAAAAGTATAAAGGAAAAGAAAAGAAGATTCTAAAATCCAAAAGGAGTCTATTCAAAAGAAGAAAGTGATTCATCAGAAGGAAGTGATAAAGAATCTCAGAGTGAAGAAAGTCTGTTTATGGCCTTGGAAGAAGCACCTGCTGAAAATCAGATTCAAGAGAATGAAGAACATGTTGATGAAGAAAAAGAGAGAGTTGATTTTGAGTTAGAACTGATAGTTGCCTTAGATGAAATCAAGAAACTAAAGAAGAAAAATCAAAATTTGAAGGTGCTGCTCCAAGAAGAGAGTGAAGATAAAATGAAGACATCTCAAGCACTTGAGGAAGCTGAGAAGAAGGTGGTTGATCTGAAAAATCAGATTGAAGAAGCTGAAAAACTGATCGTTGATTTGAAGGTTCAGATCGAAGAGGCAAAAAGGATTGAGGAAGAAATCATAAATCAACTCAAGGTGAAAGAAGAGAATGTTGAGAGACTTGAATCTGAAGTTGTTTCACTTAGAAATATAGATAAATCTTCAAAACAGCTGAGTGAAGAGAAGATAAATCAGAAAAGTTCTATGTCCTTGGACAAGATTATAAATGCACAGAAGGCTCCTAATGACAAAGGTGGAGTTGGCTTTGAAAAAGGTCAATGTTCGACGTTTACAAATGAAGAACGGCAGAAAGGTAACACTGATTGCTCAAAACATTTCCATTCAAAGATCAAAAATAACACTTTCAGATGGCCTCCTACCTCTAGACAAGCACATATGACCAAGTTTAACAACACTTTCTTTTATGGTTATTGTTATGCTTGTAATTATTTTGGACACAAGGCAATGAACTGTAGAGTGTCTACTAGAAATGATTTCAGATTTGTGAATAGGAGCTCTTTAGCTCCTTTGAGAAATTACAATGTTGTTTGTTATAAGTGTAATAATCTTGGACGCAATGCAAGAGTTTGCAAAAGTCGTATGGCAGATTTTTCCAAGAAATATTCAAAGGACAATGCAAAGGAAAGTACCAAAGTTAGGAGAAAGAAGGAGAAACAAGCTGCAATAAAATCTCTGATTGTGCAAACAGCCCTTCTTGCACAAAATGAGAAGGACATTTGGTATGTGGATAGTGGCTGCTCTAGACACATGACCGAAGATGAGAGTAAGTTCTTGACTTTAAAAAAATCTAATGGAGGCAAGGTAAGGTTCGGAGGTAATTCATCTGCAAAGGTAGCGGGTAAAGGTACATTTATGTTGAATGATGGCAAAACAAAAGTTGAGAATGTGTTGTTTGTAGAAGGTCTAAAACACAATTTGCTGAGTGTTAGTCAGTTATGTGATCAGGGACAGTTTAATTTTCAGTTCAGATTGTTGTAAAATCAGTAAAGATGGTATTCACATTGCTGATACTAGTAGGGCAGCAAATAACTTGTATATTCTTGATGATGTTAAGAGTGAGACTTGTTGTTTGAGTCAACTTGATGAATCATGCTTATGGCACAGGAGATTGGGACACATGAACTTTGATAGTCTCATTCAGATCTGCAGAAAAGAAGTGGTTAGAGATATGCCTCAGCTCACTAAACCTTTTGATACTGTATTTAAAGAATGCCAACTAGGTAAACAAACTCGGAGGAGCTTCAAATCAAAAGAATATTCAAGCATGAAACCACTAGAGCTGATACACACTGATTTGTGTGGTCCCACAAGAACTGCAAGCATGCATGGTGAAAGATATTTTATGCTATTGATTGATGATTATTCACGTATGACTTGGTTACTTTTGAGAAATCAAAGGCTTTAGAGAAGTTCAAAGCTTTTAAAGCTTTGGTTGAAAATGAGAAAGGTCTGAAAATCAAGTGCCTATGTTTAGACAAAGGAGGAGAGTTTACATCCAATGACTTCATAAGTTTTTGTAAAAATAATGGAATTAAGAGATAGTATTCAGCTGCTAGAACACCTCAACAAAATGGTGTTGTTGAGAGGAAGAACGGATCAGTCCAAGAGATGGCACGAAGTATGATGAATGATTCCAAAGTGAGTGATTGTTTTTGAAAGGAAGCAGTCCATACAACAGTCTACATTCAGAACAAAGGGCTGATTAGAGCATAACACAACAAAACACCATATGAACTATGGAATGGTAAGGCAGCGTCTGTTAAGTATTTTAAAGTTTTTGGAAGCCCTTGTTATATTAAAAGAGAAGAGGATAATCTGGGTAAATTTGATCCTAGAGCTGATGAGGGTATTTTTCTAAGATATTCTTCTAAGAGTAAAGCTTTTAAGTGCTTTAACAAGATTGCATAAAATTGTTGAAAGTACTAATGTTAGAGTTTATGAAATATCTAACTTCTCTAAAAAGTTGCAAGGTTGTGATGAGAACTTACAAAATGGTGAAGTTGAAAGTGCTGATCAACAATCTTCTCCTAGTGTGCAAGCTGTGACATCAAGTAATAATGCTGGAAATACTTCTGAAAATCGTCAAAATGGAGGGTTTGATACACATCTAGAAGGTGAAGCAGCAGATAATCAGTTGGGTACAAAAGATATATCAGCTGGACATACATCTTCTCATGATCAAAATAGAACCACTGTTAGAACATCTCTTAAGACTTCTTCAAAATTTGTTGAAAGGAATCATCCAATCAATTGGATTTTACAAGAGGACAGACCTAGAGCAACAAGAAGGAATGTGAATTATTATGAGGATGAAGACATATCCTTGCTGTCCATGATTGAACCAAAAAGCTTTGAAGAGGCAGCAGATGACAAGTATTGGGTAGCTGCTATGAAGGAAGAGCTGGATCAGATTCAAAAGAGTGGAACTTGGTAACTTGTCCCAAGGCCTAAGGACAAGAATGTGATTGGTACAAAATGGGTTTTCAGGAACAAGTTGAACGAAGATGGCCAAGTGGTGAGAAACAAAACAAGACTTGTGTGTAAAGGATATGCCCAGGTAGAAGGTATTGATTTTGATGAAACCTTTGCTCCTGTTGCTCGTCTAGAAGCAATCAAAATGTTTTTAGCCTTTGCTTCTTTTAAGGGTTTTAAAAGTTTTCCAAATGGATGTTAAATCTGCGTTTTTGAATGGTAATCTAAATGAATAAGTTTATGTAGAACAGCCTGATGGATTTGTGTTATCAGAAAATCAGAACTATGTGTGCAAGCTGAAAAAGGCCCTTTATATGCCTCAAACAAGCACCATGTGCTTGATATGATAGGCTAGACTGTTTTTTACAACAACAAGGATTCAAAAGAGGCATAGCGGACAACAACTTGTATGTGAAATAGGAAGGTAAACCTATGTTGATTGTAGTTATTTATGTTGATGACCTGATATTTGGTAGTGATTGTGAACAAATGTGTAAGGTTTTTGCTACCAACATGAAGATGGAGTTTGAAATATCTATGTTGGGAGAGTTATCTTTTTTCCTTGGGCTACAAATTCATCAATCTAAGGAAGGTATCTTCATTTTCCAAACTAAATGCATTAGAGAAATGTTGAAAAGGTTTAAAATGGAAGATTGTACACCTATAAGTACTTCCATGGTAATAGGCTGCAAACTTAGTAAAGATGGTGAGTCCTCATATGGTAATCAAACACTTTATAGGTCTATGATAGGAAGTTTGTTGTATGTAACAACCACTAGACCTGATATAATGCAAGCTGTAGGATATGCTACTGGATTCCAGGTTACTCCTAAAGAGAATCATGTTCATGCTGTTAAAAGAATTTTCAAGTATCTCAAGGGTACTATGGACTATGGGCTTTGGTATCCTAAAGGCAATGATTTCACACTCACATCCTATACAGATGTAGATTGGGGTGGCTCAGTTGATGATAGGAAGAGCACAAGTGGAGGTGCATTCTTCCTTGGGGGTTGCTTAGTTTCTTGGCATAGTAAAAAGCAAGCATCTATCTCTATATCAACAGCTGAAGCGGAGTATATTGCAACAGTGTCTTGTTGCACACAAGTTCTTTGGATGAAGCAGACATTAAAAGATATTAAGGTAGATTTCAGTCATCCTATATCTATATTTTGTGACAATACGAGTGCCATTAATATATCCAAAAATCCTATTTTGCACTCTCGAACCAAGCATATTCCCATATAGTATCATTTCTTAAGAGAACAGGTTAGTAATTAGGAGGTTAAACTTGAATTGCAATGGTTAAAGATCTATCAAGTATCATACATTGTGTAGCCCATTCTACTTGACCATGTCTAAAGGCTCTCTTTGTTCTTTTGGATGATACTACCCTTGGGGTCCATCAGATAAACCTTGTAAGATCACCTCTTGGCTGTTGCGTTGAAAACAAAGTTCCATCTTTTGAAAGTATTGGTAATATCTCCCTAAGGAGTGCAACCATTGGATGCCTAACACCACTTCAGTATCACCCATGTTTACCACGTAAAAGTCTTCCTTGATTTGATGTCTTCCTAAGGTAATACTTAGTTATTGGATTCTTTGTGTGCATGGAGCAATAAATCTGTCCGCCGTGACAACTTTGAAACCTTCAAAAAATTTTGTTTCTAATCTCATTCTTGTCACAAGACTTTTGTCGATGAAGTTGTGAATGGCACCACTATCCACTAGGACAATCAATTTTTGTCCTTTTAGAATGCTACAAATTCTAAAAGGGTGGTATTTGGCTGCTCTTGGAAGTGTGGCTAATGTACCACTTGCGTTTTCTTCGTCCTCTTGTTTCCTTTTCTTCCTTTGGGTTTCATATTCTTCTTCACTTATTTCCTCATCCAATATTGCTTCTAAATTGAGTGCTTTTCCTCTCCTTGTGCACTTATGTCCCAACTCCCATTTTTCCTTACAATCAAAACATAATCCCTTTCTTCCCATGTTGTGTGTGGTTGAGAAGGTAATGACTTTTGTTGCCAGTTTCTTTGTTTGGGGGTGGTTTTGTGATCTTGAAGGTATGTTCTTGGATTGGTTCTTTTCTTTTGTTTATGTGGTTTTTAACCTTAGGGCCTTTTGAGTTGCATCTTGAAGAGATGTGGGGTCAAAAGCACTTACTAAACCACGAATTGACTCCGATAGTCCTTCAATAAATAGGTAAGTTAGTTTTTTCTTCGTAACCCCAGGTACCATGACTAAGAGCTTTTGAAATTCGATTATATAGTCTTCTATAGATCCTTGTTTTAGTTGTTGTAATTCTTAAAGTGTCTTTTAGGGTATTTTTCGTTATTTTTGGTCAAATCAGTCCATAAGCTTTTGAGTAAATTCATCATAGGTTGTTATGCTTTAGTGCCCTTGAGTAATCAAACCATGGTGCCACTAGTCGTGTGCAACCCCTTCCAAATGTAAAATGGCAAATTTGATGGCATCTTCTTCAGACATAGGATTGAGAGATAGATATGTGTCCGAATTTTGGATCCATGAATGGACGGTGACTTTTCCTGACCCATTGTTGCACCCCAAAATTAAAATTTTTGTTACACTTAACATTTTGAAGAAATGAGTAAAAGTCTTGTTAAATCAGTCAAAAAGGTCAAAATTTGGGTGTGCACGTCTTGCATGAGGGGTTAAAACGTAAAATTTTCAAATTCTGACGATCTGGGTCTGCTAAGAGCGGCTCAAACGACAAAACCCAGATCTCAATTTTTCATCCCTAAAATTTAGGAAAACTGCTATTTTTAGAAATTTTCTAAAATTAGTAACGTTTTCTGGGTTTTTCTAGGTTTATTGGGAAATGGATATTGGCAAAACTTTCTAAAAATAGAAAGTTTGTCCGCCAGGGTCCAAACTGATTTTGATTGGCTCAAAATACGTCCATATTAGGCTGGTGCAGTCAGAATCTTAAAATAATCAGTTTTGCCCTACTAGGTCTATTTTGCTTTTCAGAAGCATATCTGGAGCTCTGAGATCATCAATGGAGGTCATTCGACTGCCAGGCGTCAGTTTCAGCACTTAAACTTCCAGCAGAGGGTGAAAAGATGAACATGCACGAAGAACGAGGAAGAAAATTGAAAAGTCATGAAAATTTTCTAACACTGCTGAGTTTGGGCGCCCCTGTTGAAGAAAGGCGCCCACCTTTTTAGGGCATCAAATGTCAGTTTTAGGGTTTTCGTCTCCAGTCAAACTTCCTCACTTTTCTGTTAGCTTCGTAGTGGATTCAGCGGTGTAGTTATCAGATTACTCAGTCATCCGGAATTCAGTGCCGAACGGGAGGTTTCAAACTGAAGTCAACGTGAAGAATTTGGAAAAGATTACAAAATTGACTAAGTGTTGAAAGTTTGGGCGCCCCTAGTCAAGAAGGGCGCCCAACTTTTTGGAGGGGTAAATTCAACAGCCATGATCCAAAAGTATGCTCAATCTTTTCAGATTCCGCCCAGCTTCGCGATGTCTGTTTTCGTCAGCATTTTCAACTGGTCGTCTTCCGGCAAATTCAAATCAAAGATGAAGGTTTAGAATAAAGATTTCAAACTCGAAGTCGAAAAACAATAAAAATGGCTAAGTTTGGAGAAAGTGGGCGCCCCTGGTGAAGAAGGGCGCCCAAGTTTTCAGGGGGTCAAACGAATGAATTCACAAAAGAGTGTCTAACGTGATCTCTTTGCAGTTGATCAAGCTTTCAAATGAGATGTTCAGCATGCCTATTGGAGCTCGCAGTCGCAAGATACGAGGAGCCGAACAGAGGGTCCAACAAGAGTTGAATTTCAAAGTTCTGAAGCAAACATAGGAAAGTGAAAATTTGACTAAGTATGTATGAAATGGGCGCCCCCAGCCAAGAAGGGCATCCAAACTTTTGAGGGGTCAAATTTCACTTTCCAACAAAATCTCTTCCAGAAGACCCCTTCTCATTCTTCGTCAGCTTCGCGATGAGCACAACCGTCAGTCGATCCGACGCCTGAAACACCAGATTTGACGAAATCATCTGTAGAAGAGGAGTTAATGAAGAAATTGAAGATCAGAAAAATGGCTAACATTGTGAAAGTTCGGAGCCCCTCGAAGGAAAAGGCTCCCATGAATTCAAAGGTCAAGATCAAGTTTTTAGCCAAAGGCTCCTCCAGAACATCCTTCTCAGAATCAGTCTGGCTCCGCGATGAATCTTTCAGATCGCCTGTCGGATCAATCTGCGAACGGGAAATCAGAGGCGAAGTTGGAGGTCGAAATGGTGAAAAGTTGAAAATGTCTAAATTTTGGTTAACACTGGAGGAAGTGGGCGCTCCTGGAGAGAAAGGGCGCCCAATTTCTCATGCCTTAGAGAATTTTTTGAGATTTTCAAAAGGTTTCAAAATTGCAAAGTGAGGGAAGATGGTGTCCAAATACTTTGAACAGAGATTTTAGGGTTTTGAAATAAAAGCAAAAGAAAGCAAAACAAAGACAAAACCCTAAGTCTATTTAACATCTTTCTTTTATGTTATTTTCATTATTTTTGCAGGTAGCCTTCAAGGGAGAAAGTTGGAGCAGCAAGTTTGAAGAAATTTTTCAAGATTCAAGAACGTAGCTTGCTGGTTTTTCATCATATTTTTCAGACCAGCAACATAAACCCTTGCTTTTCAAGCTTTTTCATCCAAAAGATCAAACTTTGCAAGAAGAAGACCAAGGCATTCCATTTTTCAATCATCTGGGTCTTTTCTCTTCAATCTTCTGAAGGAAATTTTCAAGAACTTCATCAAGTTGCAGCAAGTGCTTTTATTTTGCATGTCAGTGAAATCATCAGTGCATTCATTTTCAACCATCTGGGTCCTCTCAAATCACTTCAAGAAAACCCATATCACAGCTTTTTTCAAGAAAATTTTAAAACCTAGGGTTGGCTGCTTTTTCGATCAGCCATCAGTGTTTTTCAAATTTGATCAACTGGGTCCATTTCTAATCATATTCTAAACGAAACCCAGGTGTCAGCTTTTTCGGTAAAAAATTGAAGAAATTAGGGGTTGCTGCTTTTTAAGTCAAAATTCAAGATTTTCAAAAACGGACGATCTGGGTTGTCTTGCAACGAAGTTCTGAGCAAAACCCATATCTCAGAAAAAATTCCAAAAATTTGTCCGTTTGAAGACGAAAAACTAGTATTCTAAAAATAGAAAGTTGCTCAAAGCTTGTCTAAATATAGGTGAGTTTACAGTCATTCTTCAAGGTTTTCAATATGGAGTACATTCCCCTCGAGTTTTAGACCAAATCAGCACTACGTCAAAACTTCATCATCTTAGCTGAAGAACGAGAGAAGGTGTGATATGAGAAAAAGGAAAGGTATCAGAAAAGAGTTGTGCAATACTCTTCTGTTGGAAATCAAGCGAAGTGTCAAAAGAATAAAGTTGTAGAGCCGCCAAGTTATCAAATTTGTGAGTCATCTTTTGGGGCAGTGATGTTTTTCAAGAACAAAACTCATAAAGCAATTGAAGAAGTGAAAGATCCTCTAGGTTTGATCACAAAAGGCGAAGAGATCTTGGAGAATCGGAATATTGCCTTAAGACAGTATAGATGCACCAAACCGGGACACAGTTTCTAATTTCCTAGCGGATGTGATTGAGCTTTAAAGCAGCTTTCTTCTAGAAGCTTTCTTTCCTGCTTTCTTTCTATTCTTGGAATGATCCTTATCCATTCTTTGAGAAGAGAAAGAAGATAAGATGTAATAGTTGGCGTTTCCCGCTTTTTGCTTTCTTAGGTGTTAGTTGTTATCTTCTTTCTAGATTTAGTAATAAAGCTTGCTTCTGAGCAAGCCCTAGATTGTGAAAGCAAGGAGATTTTAGGGTTCCCTACTCCTCTGCTTCTCTATAAATAAGAGCCTTTGCTCATTTAGTTTCTGAGCCATGCTAGTGATAACAAAACGCTAAGCCTATTTTGCCTTCTATTTGTTATTCAAGTGTCGTTCAATTGTGTTGTGATAGCAAATTGTTGAGCCTCTTTAGCCAACAAGGAGTTAGTGTGATTGTTGTTTCTATTGTGTAAGAATAAGATTGCAAGCCTCTTTAGCTGCAATTTCTTATTCCAGGCATGTTAGAAGTGAGTTTTGTTCCAGAAGTTCGAGTAATAAAATCGTGAGCCTCCTTTGCCTTGATATAAAATCTCTGATTTCCGTTATTGGTGTTTTACTTTTATGATCTTGATTTCAACTTACATTGAAGTGTGTAGATGTTCGTTGAGAAAAAGTTTATCAAAGTATTTTGTCAGAAAATCTACCTTGTTCATTTCTAGTTTCTCTTGCTCTACTTATTACTTGAGAAGTTAGAAACGTCTTTAGTTTAAGTTAGTCGTAGTTGAAGTTCTTAAATCAGAAAATCTTAGCTGCGGCGTTTGTGTTTTATAAACCTTGTGCTCTAAGCTGATCAAAAAGATAGGCAACTTAGTTTTAGTTTACTTTCTTGAATACCATCAGCAAGAGGGAGCTTCCCCTCCTAATTTGAAGAGTAGTTTATCTGTGCATAGCTCTCCGTTTCAAATACGCATACCAGAGGTGCGAATTTAAACGCCAACACCCATCAAAGTTGGGGAGAGTTATTTTACTCACTTTTTGACGTAAATCTTTATTAGGTTGACCCCTTTCTCTTCTAGGGTTACATCTTTTTCAAGCCTCACAATACTCTCTAAATGGAATATTCCTCCTAATTTCAGGGTCAAGTCTTAAGTAAGCTACTGCATACTTGTCTATGTTATTGTTTGGTGTATTGATTTCTTCTTTCTCACTTCATGGTCCCTCTCTAGGTAGTAAAGATGGTCTGGTTACCCTAGGTGTTGACCCTAGTGGAGCTCTATTATCATTTTCTGAATGGTTAGAAGTGGCATCCCTCCCATTAGTTTGGTTGTGCTGAAGAGTGTTAATTGTGTTCTTCATATTTTGGAGCGTTTGTAGGAGTAATTGGTTTGTCTTCTCATTTTGCTCCATGAAAGCCCTCAACTCATTTCCCAATTGTTCATCCATTTTATTACTTTGAATAGAGTTGTTACTTGCTGTAAGTTGTCTTCTTTCCCCTTCCAACGCCCTTTGGGCCCTTTGGCTTAGTTGCATCCACTATCTTTTGTCCCGCAGAATGGCAAGAACAATGCTCTGATACCAATTGTAATGTCCCTTGTTGGGATATCTCTATATTTTTCCCTAAAACCACAATTCCAATTAAAATATGAAATGCAATATATTTAAGAATAATGAAATTACCAATTAAATTGTCCTCTATAAGATAAACCTTGGTTTAGGTCCTACACATAATATTAGTCGCTAGAAATTGACATTAAATCATAAGCCATAATATATATATTACTAATCATTAGTAAACATCATGATATTCATGTGCATTAGTCACATCAAAATCTAATTAATGCAATAGCCTTTCCAATGTGGATTCCCATAATAATCTTATTAGGAATTCGTTGAAATGCTTGCAAACCACAATCTCAAGGTTGGTCGCCCTTGTACTACGAGAGCATGGAAGGTGGGTCGCCCTTCCACCCCTCAGTCCACCTTGGTTGTCCTCCTTGATCAAGCCCCAGGGCATGGAAGGATTTCTGGTCCATTGCACCCTCCAGCCCATGAGCGTGGAAGGTTGGTCATCCATTCCATCTCTGGGTGGCGTACTTGGTAAGAGCATGAAGGCTGGTTGTCCTTCATCTCTTGTGAACCTGGAAGGCTGGCAGTCCTTCCTATTTGCAATCCATTTCTTCTAAATTCAAAATGGACTATCATATGTATCTATTATTAAGCATATTTATAACAATGGAAGCATCTAGGTTACTCACAATGATCAATAATTTCTGTATCACTATTGCATGATCACCCACACACACACACATATATATAGTTATTCCTAATTATATTTAAAACTTACTTCCAAATAATATTCTTAAAAATAATACTTATTCCAACAGACCTCTTATAATTTCCAATTCTTATTTCTTTTTTTCCAATCTGCCTGATTGATCCAATTTGATGCCTTTTGCGTATGAATTATTCTCCCTTTAATATCTTCAATGGTGAGGAAAAGCCACCTCTTTTCATTACATCCTTACATTGGTAAGGGACACATTCCTTCATAATCCAAATGCTGCCCCTTAAACCTTTTTAATTATTAATTGCATGCTTTTTTATTATTTTATTATATTATTTTTGGAGTTGCTGCAATTAGTTTTCTTTGCATATAATGGAATCACTGACTAACCTTAATTAATCCCCAACATTCACTTTGTAGAATCGCCACTCTTAATATCTCCTTGGTCAAGGATAAATGTAGGGATCTAGAGTTATAATGCTGCAAATTTTCTAACATGGTGGAGGCATGACACAGACTACAGTTCTGGTGTTGTGGGGAAGTGTGCTTGCACATGTCTAATCCCAGAGTACTTGCCTTTGCTCCATTGGACATCGGAGCCAAAATACTCTGACATAGGGAGTTTTAGAAAGCAAATTATAAAGCTGTCATAACTTCTCTGTCATTCCTTCCTGTTGCATTTTCACAGGCATGCCATCAACTACCTTCATAATCAAATGGAGCGTGAGAATCAGATGGGTAAGTGTGCTTGCACACGTCTAATACCAGATTACTTGCCTTTACTCCAGTGGGCATTGTAGTAAAAAATACTCTGACGTGGAGAGCTTTGGAAAGCAAATTATAAAGCTCAATGCTATGGAACAATGATTTTCATTCTGATTCATACCCACATATAATCTTGAATCTGAAAGCAATCACAATCAAATGCTCATGCATTGAAAATTTGAAACCAAACTGAAATCTTGCAACAACCATTGACACACTTTGCAACTGTTTTCCACTGAACTTTGTACCCAACACTCTTACAACAACTGTGCTTATTGCAAATAATTGGAAATTTAAACTAATGTTGCATCTACAACTTATACCTTAACCATCTGAAAACATACTATCATGATAAGTGAAAACTATGGGAACATGCCCATTCACTGGGGTTGCAAAATAACTTGCCTGCTTAATGATCTTGTTCCATGCAATCAATTTTTAAATGATGAGAGACCAGACAAATTGTACAAATAAATATAGAAAGAACTTAAACCTTTTCACCTCTCTATGCTTTTGCATCTCCTCTCTCAATTTATAATGCCATTTGCTTTGATATACATATTGATCTTCATCAGGTGGAGGGCAGGAGGGAAACACAAAGTGTTGGAGCATATGCTTTTACTTGCACTTGGAGGTTTTTGACAGCTTGAAACCATTGGCCACCTCATTTGCATGTTGTTCTTCATGCGTGTGGTTCAAGAAAGTATCAAAATTGGCTTGAAGGAAATGGTACTGCCCATGATAGTCTTGAATCTGATTGGGATCCCCTCTTGAACAAAGAATGCTGTATGATTATTGCTTACATGCAACTCTTCATTGCTGCAAATGACTTCAGAAATGTTGTGACAAGAATGCTTTGAGTGCATTTGATGATCTTCCTCAAGAATGAGAGAATATCCAGCTTTGAATATGGTGAACAGATACATTTTTTCTTGAAAATCTACACATACCTTATTTATGCTTCCTTCATGACCATCTGAAATAGGCTTTGAAAAGAAGCCATGAACATGCTCTATGATGCAATTTCCTTCATCAAGAAGATGATGTGGGAGCTCATCACATAATTCAAAACAATCACTCTTTGTATCCTCAATAATTTCCTGAAAACTTTTTCCTCTAAATAGGATATGAAATTTTCATCATCATTTGAGCACTTTTCAGCTTCTAGAACAGGTGCGAAGTCATTATCATAAGAGTATTCTCATCCCCTTCTTCATTTTATTTTACCTTTGTATGATATTGCACAAGCTTTCTCTGCAACTGAAGATTTTTGCCATGCAACCCTTATATTTTACTCTTATCCATCTCATAACAAGCATGAGAAAATCCTTCAAATGAACCGAAACTCAGAGGGTTCAATGTTGTGCATGATTCCATAAATTTTACATCCGCATGATGCTCATGATTAGTTGAAAATACTAGGTAAACAATGGCATCTTGTTTCATTTTGTGATCTTTTAAACCTGAGTTTTTATGATTTTCCCCTTTGATATCTAATTGACAAAACTCTTGATTTGATACTTCTATCGATCGAAAATTTGGCTTTGAAACCATATAGGAGCTTGAGAAGCACAACTTTCAAAATAATTGAGCATTTTTTGTGAATGAGGGAGGGGTTTTCCTAGAAGCTGTTTGTATGCTTATTGCTGTTCTTGAGAGCTTTGAGGCATTCAATTTGGATTGCTTTGATATATATATTGGCCATTTAGCTCATTGAGCTCACGAGAAAACTGTTCTGCAAGTTTTTTCATTTTTACCACCTCTCTATGATCTATAAAATTAGTAGAGGTGGTGGGTGGAGAGTTGCACATTTGCATTTGTTCATATAGGACAGCTTGGGAAGGGATATTCTCCTGAGAAATCATTGATTATATTGGCAAAGGAGTCAATTTACCAGCTTCTATAAGGCTTATTTCAGCTCTAACAACTAGATCATATAATTGTGGCTAAGTTTCACCTCTTGGAACTTGTATCATGATAGCAATTTCAAAATCTAAAGCTCTCAAAAAATATAGAAATGTGAAACTTGGAGGTGGTCTGACATCAACCGGAAATCTCTTCCATGCCTTGTCAAATTGTGCATTGAAATCATGCATGCATTTTGTAGGAGAACTTTTGATTTCCATGAAATACCGAAGAAGAGAGCTTGCATTTGCATTTTCTTGGAACTAATTGAAAAGGAAATCACCAAGTTGATCTCAACTTGCAATTGAACTAGGTTGAAGGTTTTGAACCATTCACGTGCTTCACAATTGAGAGATAAAACAAGCAATTGGAGAGCTATATTCTGAGTAGTGATATTATGTATATGGCACAAATTTGCAATATCTTGGATATGATTTATAGGATTAATAGAGCCATCTTCATAGAACAAAGGCAATGCCTTCGATGCAGATTCAAGAAATTGACATCTTGGTTACTGTTGCAATGGGCCACTTGAATACCATGCTGGAAATGGTAGATTCTTTGCATGAATATTTAGATACACCTGAATATTGTGATTTGCCATAATATGCAAGAGTGAAAATTCTGGATCTTTTGACTAATGAATTCACTAATGGAGTCACCAGGTGGAAGATGTATGCTCCTAGGATTAATAGAGCCATCTTCATAGAATGAAGGCAATGCTTTCAATGCAGATTCAAGAAATTGACATCTTGGTGCTGTTGCAAAGGGCCTTCAGAAAATGGTAGATTCTTTGCTTGAATATTTAGATGCATTTGAATTTTGTGATTTGCCATAATATGAAAGAGTGAAAATACTGGATCTTTTGTGATTTATCACCAAAATCACAAAATGTAGATCAATGATCAAACGAGGCATAGACTGAAGCATTTGACTTGTGTCCCACTGGGCTTGCCAAAAACTGTTGATGCTCAGATTTGCACCTGCATATAAACCTACAATATTAGAAATCTCACAAATGTGGGATGTGGCTTCAAAATAATCTCCAGGACTTTAGAAGCTAGCTCTTTGTATGATCTTCAAAGAATTAAAAACAAAACTATCTAAAGGTGAAACACAAACTGAAAACCCTTTATTTGCACATGATTGATTTGCACAAAATTGGTAGTTGTGAAACAAAACAAACTCAAATGCAATAATGAAAGGCGAAGATCGCATGGTCGTTAATTTGCAAGAGGTTAATTGATTTCAGATTTATGAATTAAGGCTGTATATGCGAGATAAGAAGTGGAAATAATTTATTGGCAAAAATGAAATGAAGCACAAATAAACAAGAACATTTCATTCATTTGTAAAATAAATTAATAGACAAATGCCAAATGCCAATTGCACAGTCACACAGTTGTTATTGATGAACATAAATGATTACAAAATGATTGCCTGAAAGACTCGAATGCCAAAATGGTACAGCTTTGCCAAGAGAGAAATATAATCTCCAGTCTTTTGTCCTGTAAGGACATCCATCAGTGTTGTCTTTCCCTCTCCATCGACATTCAGTAAAGGTGTCATAACTTCTCTATCACTCCCTCCTGTTCCATTTTCACAGGCATGTCATTGACTACCTTCCCAATCAAACTGAGTGTGAGAATTAGACTACAAGTGCCATAAACAAGTGTGTTGAGCAATTGTTAGAGATACTTCTATCAATATAAAGAATCTTCGTTATCACATTCAATACAAGGACGAGTCTTATTTATTGTGATCTATGGAAGGTACCAGGCTTCAAATCCTTAGGGGCTTACATTACTAAGCTCATGAAATATACTTGCTTAACTCATACTCTATGTGACAGTTTTCAAGACATGTACAACATGAAGCAATGGAATGATTTTTAGGAATGACAAACTTCTGACCAGATTTGGGAAATGGTAGGGGATGACAATTATAACATTATATTTATTTTATTGTAATGTCCCCTTCTCGAGCATGATTGTAAATGCAAACAAATCTGCAATAGGATGGGATCCTAATACTAAGAATAAACTAAAGACAGAAATTCTAAGAGATAAATACTAAGACAAATATAAGTTTTCTGAATACTTCTCTTTACTGTTGAATGTATTGGATGTAGAACATTAATGGATTTCGATGATCTGCATAATGGAAATGGACTCAACCTTTGTATGAGGGAGACCCGCATCCAAGGGACACGTCTCTTGAGAGGACATGTCTCCACACTTGGAGACACGTCCGCTCAAGGGACGTGTTCCTTTGAGCGCACGGGTTCCATATCTAAGGAACACGCCTCTTGAGAGGACGTGTCTCCACACTCGGAGACATGTCCGCTCAAGGGATGTGTTCTTTGAGCATGCGAGTTCCAGAATATCTGATAACCATTCACATTTAAACAGATTAACAAATACGCGTCATCAAACATGGCGTATATGATCATCGTTTATATGAGTTCGATTTTATACATGCATTATAAAGTCGATTACTTATTTCCAGAAATATTTACAGAGCAAATAGATCTAATATAACAATGATGATGCTTATAGCAATCATTGTTCATATCAGACCTAAGCTATCATGTATCAACACTCCCTCTTAGCTTAGGGAAGATATTTCAAATCAAATAAGTGAAGATATCACCTTCACACGTGATATCGAAGATATGTTTTCTCAAAGTTGTCAAGTCACATGACATTTTTCATAACACATCTTCATTATGGTATGTGCACTAACATCAAGTCACATGATGTCTACCATAATTCATGGCATATCCACGGATATAAATATCCACCATGATTATCTCTTAAGGATCACAATGATCTACAAATGATATCAAGTCCCATGATATCAACCAAAGTGTCCAAGAGATACTATCATGACATATCTATAAATATCAAGTCACATGACATCTATCATGATAGTTTTCATTGTAGAGTCATCACTTTACAATGTCAAATACAAGTGTTCATTATTAGAAAGATTGTCACCTTTCAATAATGTACACAGGGGAAGTAGGCCCATAAAGTCATGGAGTCACACACATGACAAAAGAGTTTACACATTAAAACATCTTTATATATTAGTACAATTTGATAAACAATTTGGATTTGAGCATAAATAACGGTGCGTTTCAGCCGCGCCGGTTTTGCTGCGAAGTGCTCACCTTGGTTAGGAGGGCTTGGTGGGAATGTCTGCGGTTTGATCGTTTGTACTAATATACTCCAATGAATTACTTTCCTTTCTGCCTTATCTCTTGCATAATGATGAGGGATCTCCAGTATTGCTTGGAATATCATGGAGGCGGAGTTCACGGAGTTTGATGGCCGATTATCACAATGAATTGTAGAGTTCAAGGGGCTCGCAAAGGGTCCACAAGTAATTCTGATGGCCTCTTGGGGAAGCTTGCGAAGTATTGATTAGGCTTTTGTTGAGCTGCGAAGTTGTTTTACGCAAATCCAGGAGATCATAGCGATCCTAAAGGCTGATGACATGCGTTGTTTTTTAGTTGGTTATGCTTTCGATGATCAGTAGGTGCCAGATCTGGTTGATCATTCTTGTAAGAAGACCATATCCAATGGTGCGTGAAGATATCTCAAAATATGTTTCCATGACCATTAAGTGAATTTCCTTTGGCTCACACATGAGCGAGAACATTCCTTTGCATAACAAATGTCAATTCTGGTGTTAACCCAGTCAATAGGATCAATCATCATCGCACAGGGTTGGATCTGCACATAGTTCTCTGCTTCTTTCAATTTGTGAAGGTTCAAAGTTTCCATAGGGGTGTGAACTTATGGTCTAGGTTCCATTAAATCTTTGAGTATCAATAAAAGTATACTTCCCTTGGTTTAGTATAATGCCCTCTGATTTCTGCCATACTTCTAAACCTAGGAAGTAGTGTAGAATGCCCAAGTCTTTCATGTCAAATTCAGAAATTAGATCTTGCTTCCCTTGAGCAATGAGGTGATCTTCTCCTATTATCAGTAGGTCATCAACATATAAAATAATTATTAGCATATCACCTTTGATTACCTTGAAGTAGAGATTGGGGTCGGCCTCATTCTTGGAAAATCCTAATCCCAAGAGATATTTAATCAATTCTTTCGCATACCCGGACCACGGGGAGCACATTTTGGAGTCCATAAAGAGCTCTTACGATTCACGCATACACATGTGAGTCGGGGTTTATGCATCAAAGCCATTGGGGCTGTTCTAGATGACTTTCCCTCTTCAATGGTTCCATTCGGGAAGGCCGGTCTTCACATCCATTTGATGGATCTTCCGACCTTTAGTTACTGCAATAGCTTCTTTCTTTAACTCTCGATGTGCAGACGGCAAGTTCTGAAATGTTTCTTAAGTAATCAATGCCTTCCTTTTGAGGAAAAACCTCTTGCCACAGCGTGCTTTATGTTTTTCTATACTGCCATCAGCAGCATGCTTGATTTTGAAGAGCCATTTGGAAGAGACAACAAATTTCCCTTTTGGTCTAGGCACAACATCCCATACATCATTTTTTAGAATGGACTGATATTCCTCCGTCATTGCATCTTTCCATGCTTGATGTCTGAAGGCTTCTGAAACACTGACAGGTTCGGAGTTTATGATATCGTTCATGAGAGCAACATAGCTAGAGAAACGTTTGGGTCTCTTACTCTCCCTGAACGTTCCTTTGGGTGCTGCATGATTCTCTGCTTCTTTGATCATCTTCTTGGCCCAAAGTGGTCTCTTTCTGCCATTGATATCTGTATTCTCATTTGAAGTAGAAGGAAATTCAGGTGTCATTTCCTCAAGTTGCTCCCTCTGAATCTCAGGAGCAGGTTCCATTTCAGATACTCTAGGGGAAAAGGATTCAGACTCACTAGAGCTTCTTGCCCTCTTGATTGCAATGTCTTCTTCAAAGATGACATCTCTGCTCAATTCAATTTGATCTTGACCGGGAATGAATATTCTGAAGGCTTTGGAGGTTTCACTATATCCCATAAATATCCCTTGCTTTCCGGAAGGTTCAAGTTTGAATCTCTTCTCCTTGGGCACATGAATATAGACGGGACAACCAAAAATCCTAAAGTGACTAATGTCAGGTTTTATCCCAGTGAAGGCTCCTTCAGGAGTTTTGTTTTCAAGATGAGAATGAGGACATCTATTTTGGATGTAGACAGCAGTCCTAGAGGCTTCAGCCCAGAAAGAGGTTTCAATGTTTTGATCAAGCAACATTGCTTTGGCAGCTTCTACAATGGTTCTATTTTTCCTTTCAGCAACCCCATTTTGTTGAGGGTTGTAAGCCACTGTGAACTCCCTCTTAATTCCAGCACTCATGCAGAATTCCTTAAAAGCTTCAGAGGTGTATTCTTTCCCATTGTCTGTCCTTAAGGTTTTTATTTTCTTCCCGGAGAAGTTTTCTGTAAGTGCTTTGAACTCTTTGAACCTTTTGAGGATTTCTAATGACTCTTTACACTTAAGGAAATAGATCCAGGTTTTCCTAGAGAAGTCATCTATGAATATGACATAGTAAAGAAATCCTGCTTTAGAAGGTACAGACATAGGTCCACATAAGTCAGAATGAACCAGATCTAACACATTAAGAGTTTTGCTCAAACTAGTGGGAAAGGATCCCTTTGAATTCTTTCCTAAGGCACAACCTTTACAATTTCCTTCATGAGATGATTTTAACTTAGGTAACCCTGTAACAAGTTTTTCCATAGAAGGTAGGGCACGGAAATGAAGGTGTCCTAATCTTCTATGCCAGATTTCATTTGAATCAAAGGTGTTAAGGGTAAGGGCTTGATTGACTTCAGTGCAAAGTTTGTAAAGGTACCCTTGTCTCACACCTATGGTTTGGGCTTTCTTGATTGTTGAGTTTTTAGGCCATGCTAGAACTTTCCCATCCATGAAGGTAACTCTATAACCATTGTCTTCAAGTGCGGAGATGGATATGAGATTCCTCTTTATACCAGGTACAAATAAAACTCCAGTGAGTTGAAGAGAGAGACCAGATTTCAATGTGATGGAACAAGTTCCAACCCCTTTTACTTGATGTGTAGAGTCATCCCCAATTGTTACATCTTCATCAGATTTTTCAGACATAGTGTCTAGATGTTCTCTAAACCCTGTGATGTGCCTTGAAGAACCACTATCAATTACCCAGTTGTTGAAATTGTTAGATACTTGACTAGATAATGCTGAATAGAACACAAAGTTCTCAGATTCATGATCTGAATTTGACTTTCCTACTTTGGCAAAGGATGCTTGTTGCTTTGTTCTGTCAGGGCATTTCATTGCATAGTGGCCATATTGATCACACCTAAAGCATTGCACTTGAGAAATGTCTTTCTTCTTAGAGGATCCCTTTCCATTGGGATTTCTCTTTCTTTTAAAAGATCCTTTCTTGTAGGAGTTTTTCTTATTCCTTTTGTTAGACGATGTGTTGAGTGCATGAATGCCTTCATCTATGTTTTTCTGTTTGTTTTCTTTTGAGGAGAGTCTTGTTTCTTCTTGAAGGCAGTCAGTCCTTAGCCTGTCAAACTTAGGGAGTTTGGATCTTGCACTTATTCCTTGAACAAAAGACTCCCATGAGTTTGGTAGGCCTCCTAGTGCAATTAGAGTTAATTCTTTGCTATCAATCTGATATCCAATCGTAGATAGTTGATCTCTCAGTTCAATAATCCTCATAAAGTACGCATTAATGGACTCTCCTTTGTTTATATGAGCATTGTTGATTTGCCTTTTTAAAGCAAGAGTCCTGCAGGTGTTGTTAATCTCATAAGTTTTCTCAAGAGATTTGAACATGTGGTATGCAGTTTCATGTTTTGCTAGGATGGGCACTATGTGATCCCTAACTGCATCTACTAGAATTTTCATGGCCTTTTCATTGTTTTCTGTCCATTGAGTTTTCTCAGATTCAGACTTTGGTTCCTCCAAGTTTTCTTTCACAAGTGAATCTAATTTATTTTCTCTAAGGATCATCATGATTCTAAATTTCCATGATGTGAAATTGTCTGCTCCAGCAAGGCGATCTTCAAATCTGATCACACTTGACATTATGAAGAATGTGAGCAAATTCGATTTTTATAAAATGCGAATTTTCTAGAGCAAACTGATATTAGATCTGTTTGGGATTCGCACAACCTGGCTCTGATACCATGTGAATGTAAACAAATCTAATGGCAAGTAAGAGAGATATAAGGGTTCTATAATAATTTTCAGTTTCAGAAATTTACAAGGGCTAAGACAGATTTTCGACTTCCAGAAATACACAGATTTTGACTTTCAGATTTTCATGATACTTAACGTGCTGAATGCAGAACATTGATCGATTTCTATATCCTGCATAATGGAAATGGACTCAACCTTTGTATGAGGGAGACTCGCATCCAAGGGACACGTCTCTTGAGAGGACGTGTCTCCATACTTGAAGACACGTCCGCTCAAGGGACGTGTTCCTTTGAGCGCACGGGTTTCAAATCTAAGGAACACGCCTCTTGAGAGGACGTGTCTCCTCACTTGGAGACACGTCTGCTCAAGGGACATGTTCTTTGAGCATGCGAGTTCCAGAATCTCTGATAACCATTCATGTTTAACAGATTAACAAATACGCGTCATCAAACATGGAGTATATGATCACCATTTATATGAGTTCGATTTTATACATGCATTATAAAGTCGATTACTTATTGCCAGAAATATATAAAGATCAAATAGATCTAATACAACAATGATGATGCTTCCAGCAATCATTGTTCATATCAGACCGAAGCTACCATGTATCAACAAGGGGACATTACATAAGACAACATTAGCAGGTGAGTTTGATATGACCAATCATGGTGAAACTAACTATCGTTTCTGTAAGGAAGCTAAGGTAGCGGAACAACTTCCTACACTAATCTTGAGAGGAGGATAATGCAAACTTTACAGATCTTTAATAGTTATAGAAACTTAAATAGAATAAACATAAATATCATGTATACCACGACATAGTGATTTACGTGGGGAAAACCCTTTCGAGAGAAAAACCCCACACTCCAAAAGCTGCCCAATATATTATTCAGAAATCACAAAGATTAGAATATGCTTGCAAAGCAAGCTTCTCATAGGAGTATCACCACTCAGAGATCAAGAGACAACACAACCGCTATCAGACTCTCAGAATACATCAATGTCTCTCTCTACTGCAACCATAATACAATGCCCTTATAAAATAGGATTACGTTCTAGGGCAAGACAAGCCAACAAAATATCCACCATTAGATCTAAAACCTAATAATGTATTGAATTTTAGATGATCAGATTTAGTGCACAGAAAATAATTCAAAATCAGACGCAATAACACAGCAGTTACCCTGGGAAAACCCTCCTCTTGAGGGAGAAAAACCCAGCAACAAAGATCTCTCTTATATATAAAATAATGGCAATAAGTCTCTTTACAAAGAGGCCACACACAAGGCCAATATCAGTACCAGCAATGGGTGTATAACAATCAAATAAACTGCTCTTACTTGATCTCTGATCTGCACTTACAGAAGATTGCAATCTGCTTCAAGCTCTTGTTAGCTCTTGTTCACACTTGTTAGCTCTTGTTCAAGCTCGCAGCCTGAACTTTGATGGTTCGCAAATTGCTCACAATGAGTTCGTCCTTGCAAATATTACATACAAGATCATATATTGCACTTGATCTCGCACTGTGTGATCTTCATCACTCGACTGGTGTATTCGATCTGAACTCTCAGACAGGTTCACACTTGAATGATATCCGCACTGTGAGAAGTCCGCACTTGTATGTTATTTGCCCTGTAAGAAGTTTGCACTTTGCTTTGCTTGCTTCCTTGTACTGGATAATCTTCAATTTGTATCTTGAATTCGCATTTGATTGATATCGGACTTATGTATATAACCGAACTGATTCGCTCTTTATGTTCGCACAGAACTGAAGTGAACAATAACCATCGCACATTATAATGCAAGACTGGTAAGAATAACCGAACTCCGGGGTCTATTACAATGGCGAGTCAAGGTGTATATATATACCGGTGAATGGGAGAGACACCTCTCTTAAGATCGCGCGCCTTCTTAGATATGTCGGCTCCAATAATTGCTATTCTTCCTTGTAATGAAAGTCGGCCTCAACCTATATCTCTACATTTGTTCTTTTTATGAGTTTCGAATTATACATGTCGGCCAAAGCATGAGACACAAAATAATAAGAGTTAAATTGAATAGCCAACGGCTATATTCAATTTGAGACTTTCTCGAAGGAAGTGAACTGGAAGAATCAACCGAAGCTGCTATAACATTAACACTCCCTCTCAGCTAGGGAGAGAACTTCCAGCTGAAGACAAATCATCTACCACCATTGCCTGCAATCAAATATAAGGAGAAATATATATCACCTCAATGTGATATCAACCATCACATGGTTAAGTACTAGTGTTCATCACTTGCGTGATAGTGTCACCTCAATGTGACTTTCACCATGGCTCTCCCAGAGGGTGAAACACAAGTACAAGAAGATCATCACGGACTCTCTCACGTGATGTTGTCATGGAGTCACACACATGACATCCACCATGACTCAGCTCAGAGGGTGGAAACGAGGGCTTTCACCTCAAGTTCTTCCGTCACAGAAGAAAGTGCAATAGTAAGTACGAGTGTTCATCACTTGCGTGATGTTGTCACCTCAAGTGACTTTCACCATGACTCTTTCAGAGGGTGAAACACAAGTACAAGATATGTCATGGAGTCGCACACATGACATCCACCATGACTCTCTCAGAGGGTGGAAACAAGGGCTTTCACCTCAATTTCTTCCGTCACAGAAGAAAATGCATTAACAAGGGATTTCACCTCAAACTTCTCTCACAAAGAACTCATTAGGCAAGGCTCATCGATAATGGACTCATACTCGCTAAGGCTGGATTCTCCACCATACCAAGCTTGTCTCGAAAGTGTACAAACTTTACCCGGGCGAGAGGCTTGGTGAGAATATCGTCGTCCGCCATCGGCAATGTAATTCAACGGCACTTTCCGTAGTTACATATCTCTGATATAGTGGTACTTGATCTCAACATGCTTGGATCTCGCTCATGAAACACAGGATTGACGAAAGCTTCACACAACTCTGTTTATCATAATGAATAATAGTGGGCTCCATTGATTGTCCAAACAATCCTGCAAGGAGCTTACGAAGCCATATTGCTTCCCGAGTTGCCATGCAAGCTGCAATGTACTCAGCCTCTGCTGTACTCAATGCTACAAAAGACTGCTTCCTGCTGCACCAGGAAATCATAGCAGAACCCAAACTGAAGCAACAGCCAGAGGTGCTCTTCCGATCTGTGACACAACCTGCCCAATCAGGATCAGTGAAACCAAGTAACTCCAAGTCTGCATCTGAAGTATACTTCAACCCATATCCAATTGTGCCATGCAAGTATCTCCGGATATGTTTAGCTGCAACAAGATGTATCTGCCTCGGATCACATATAACCTGGCTAAGTGCACTCACTGCATAGCAAATATCAGGTCTAGTGATAACTAGATACATCAAGGATCCAATCAGCTGTCTGTACAACATAGGATCCACCAAATTTGAACTAGCTGCAGCAAGATTACCATCTTCTTCAGGCTCAGTGGGGCTCCCTCTAAATCTTCAGGCACTTGCATCAACCTTCTGACCTCTTCGTCCAATATTGCCTGCAACACTTTGACTTAGATAAATGTTTTCCAGTGCACACCTTTGGTACTGAAGAGAGTTCAGAATAGTCCTCCTCGACCTCATCTCAGATCTCACTATTCTGAATAGGTTTGCGGAGCTACCAATGACAAATCCAGAAGACAGTCTTGAGCAATTATGATCTCAACAACTGAAGGGATCCTCTAAGGGTTTAGCACCGAGCCTTTTTAATACAACAATCTTCACTTCTTCTTAGTGAATTACAAGACTCCCTCTTGATTCTTGCTCCAAAGATTGCAAAAAAGACTTCTGGAAGTGAGCTCCCTCTGGCCACCAGCTCAGTCCCAAGGCTACTTGATTATTTCTTTGGTCGGCATGACTTCCTCACATGATGCCTCAAGCTTTTCATAGCAATCTCTCATCACCTTCTTGCTCCTAGAACATTGAACTGCAAGCATTTTAGAGAGAGATTACTAATAGTTTATAGTTACCCAAAGAAATAACAAGACTGGAATCATACAAAGTTTACAATCACAAGTTATAACTTGAATACATAAGATTTTATGCACAATGTTAGAACATGAATAAATAAATCAACCTGAAGGAGAAATATATCAAAAGATCAAACTAAAGGGATAAAGAAACTTATCTTTGATATAACTCTTTCTTTCATCTTTTACTCCTCTTGAGAGTGCCAAACTCAGCACAACAAAAACAATCTGCACAACTACAGATTTCTTGAATGCGTTATGCGGTTAGCATGTAGAACCAGCTCTCTCCAAGAGTCATGGTTCTAACACAGTTCATGCATTAGAGACTGATATCAATGTGATCAACCTATCACAATCGAAAATGCAATTCTCTTTTTCATCTCAAAGTCACACTCAGAGATCTACATGATTAGCATGAAACAACTCACAGTAGATAATTTGAAATCTTCAAAGGATCACAACTCAAGAGAAATCACTAACTCTCTTTCCTAAGATCCAACTAAATGTAATTACAGTACTTCAAACTAGAAGGGAGATTTCAATAAAACACAAAATACTTATCTTCTTTAATGTTCTAATGAAGGCAATTATAGAACACAGTATGTTGTTCTTATACTCAGATCAATCCACAGCCTTCATGACTCGAACACAGACCCATGACAAGGTTAAATTTGAACAAGGCCCATGACTGCTCAAATTTACAATGCACTCCGTCTCCGACTACAATACACTAGGTTATGCAACATGCTTACTTGCAATACCCAAAGTGTTAGAGATAGATAGCATCATCACTCGAAAGACTTTATAAGATCTGCACAACTGAGATTCACATAAAGGAATATAAACAAAGAAAGGAACCAAATACTTATCTCTATTTGATGGCAGCCTTTTTGATTTCAAACATCAACCCTTGGCAGCACAATCTGACATAGTTGAGCTCTTGACTGCAAAGTTGTGAAGACCATTGAAGTCCATTCCAAATAATAGAATTCTCTCAGAATACATGACTACTTCAGAACCTTCCATAATCATGTGCATTTAGATAACAGATCCCGGAAGGTGAGATCACCGCATCATATGACTCTCTGATCTCAGATTGCTAACAATATGACTCAAGTAAACTCATGAAGAGAGCCAAGATGATGCGCTCCTTTCGTAGATGACAAAACTGGACTTTTCTGAAATGGAAGGACCAAGGAATGCATCCCGCACAGAAGTACTCTACTTGCTCAAGTAGAAGACGTTAGATCTGACTTCGAACTATTTTTCAAGATCTGATCGGATCTTTCCACAAACCCGCTCTGATACCATATTGAATTTTAGATGATCAGATTTAGTGCACAGAAAATAATTCAAAATCAGACGCAATAACACAGCAGTTACCCTGGGAAAACCCTCCTCTTGAGGGAGAAAAACCCAGCAACAAAGATCTCTCTTATATATAAAATAATGGCAATAAGTCTCTTTACAAAGAGGCCACACACAAGGCCAATATCAGTACCAGCAATGGGTGTATAACAATCAAATAAACTGCTCTTACTTGATCTCTGATCTGCACTTACAGAAGATTGCAATCTGCTTCAAGCTCTTGTTAGCTCTTGTTCACACTTGTTAGCTCTTGTTCAAGCTCGCAGCCTGAACTTTGATGGTTCACAAATTGCTCACAATGAGTTCGTCCTTGCAAATATTACATACAAGATGATATATTGCACTTGATCTCGCACTGTGTGATCTTCATCACTCGACTGGTGTATTCGATCTGAACTCTCAGACAAGTTCACACTTGAATGATATCCGCACTGTGAGAAGTCCGCACTTGTATGTTATTTGCCCTGTAAGAAGTTCGCACTTTGCTTTGCTTGCTTCCTTGTACTGGATAATCTTCAATCTGTATCTTGAATTCGCATTTGATTGATATCGGACTTATGTATATAACCGAACTGATTCGCTCTTTATGTTCGCACAGAACTGAAGTGAACAATAACCATCGCACATTATAATGCAAGACTGGTAAGAATAACTGAACTCCGGGGTCTATTACAATGGTGAGTCAAGGTGTATATATATACCGGTGAATGGGAGAGACACCTCTCTTAAGATCGCGCGCCTTCTTAGATATGTCGGCTCCAATAATTGCTATTCTTCCTTTTAATGAAAGTCGGCCTCAACCTGTATCTCTACATTTGTTCTTTTTATGAGTTTTGAATTATACATGTCGGCCAAAGCATGAGACACAAAATAATAAGAGTTAAATTGAATAGCCAACGGCTATATTCAATTTGAGACTTTCTCGAAGGAAGTGAGCTGGAAGAATCAACCGAAGCTGCTATAACATTAACATAATGAACAGCCTAGATTTACAGTATATCATTATTTAATGTATGTCAGCCATTTTAGAAGTTTTCTGAAAAAAGTTAACACACTCACATGTTGCTTTTTTGTTGCCATTGTATGCACCTATCGGTGTAACTAGGAAATATATATATAAATATATATACATCCTATCAACAATAAATCATATATAATTGCAAGGTTAAGACACATTTTCCCAACAAATCTCCCACTTGTCGAACACTTTGCAAGAGCAATGTGAGGGTGTAAACATCGTCTCTTTAATTGCTAGGGGCCGAAAGGCCCATAGTCTCTAAACACCATTTGAACTTCTCTATGCTCACAAGCTTGGTTAAAGAATCAGCAACATTCATCAAAGTCTCTACCTTAACCAGCTTCACCCTGTCATCTTCGAGCATATCTCTAACAAAATGCTACTATCCATCAATGTGCTTGGTCCTGGCATGAAATGTCAGGTTCTTGGCTAGACATATTGCACTCTAACTATCACAATAAATTGTCATTGCACCTTGTTTTATTACAATATCTGAACATAGTCTCTTAAGTCAAATGGCTTCTTTACAAGCATGAGTAGTTGCCATATACTCAGCCTCAGTAGTGGACAAAGCAACCACAGCCTGTCGCTTACTCATCCAACTAATTGCACCACCAAATAAAGTCAACACATAAGCACTGGTGGATTTTCTGCTATCAACGTCACCTGCCCAGTCTGAATCCACATAACCATGAATATCAAGGGAAATCTCGTCTTCAGTCATATTACTATGATAACATAAGGAATACTCTGAGGTACCCCGAAAATATTTGAAGACTCTTTTAACTGCATCCCAATGAATTCTACCAGGATTAGACATATATCTGGAAAGAACTCCCATTGCTTGGAAAATATCTGGTCTAGTACAAACCATAGCATACATCAAACTTCCAATTGCACTCTGGTAAGGCACTCTGCCCATCTCTTCCATCTCTAATGGAGATGTTGGACAATCTGACATAAATAACTTTGAATTATTGTTGAGTTTATGGATTGTAACTGTGTGAACTTTTTTTGTATCAACGTTTCAGGTCATACTCCATGATCCATCATCACTTTCTTGCTCTCTTGGCTCAGCATCCTGATGATGGATCATGGGAGTGTGATCTAAAACATTGATGCAAAAAAAGTTCACACAGTTACAATCTAGAAACTCAACAATAATTTGATCATGGATTGTGGAAACCTTATGTTATTAATAAATAACTTTGTTCCAACTAAAACAAGAACACACAATGGTCTACAATCCTGCATATCAAACCTCTGTAAAATTGAGTTGACATACTTACTTTGGCCAAGCCATAGCTTTCTGTTCACTCTATCTCTTTTAATTTCCATCCCAAGAATGTGTTTAGTTGCACCAAGATCTTTCATTTCAAATTTAGCAACAAGTTGAGATTTTAGTTCTAAAACCATACCTTCCCGTCTACCAATAAATAGCATATCTATCATCAACATATAATACAGTAAACAGGAAACGATCTCCATCAGCTTTATAATAAACACAATAATCTGATTTAGGACGCTCAAATCCTAAACTCAACACATATGTATCAAATTTTTGGTACCATATCCTAGGACTCTGTTTTAGGCCATACAAAGATCTCTTCAATTTGCAAACCAACTTACTTTTACCTTTCACCATGTAGTGCTTTGGCTGTGTCATATAAATATCCTCCTCCAAATCACCATGAAGGAAAGCAATTTTCACATCCATTTGCTCAACCTCTAAATCATAAGCAGCAGCAATAGAAAGCAAAAAATCTAATGGATGTCATTTTTGCAATAGAAAAAAATATCTCACCATAATCAATACCCTCAACTTAAGAGTAACCTTTTGCAACCAACCTTACTTTATACTTTTCAATACCTTCATCTGAACCAATCTTTTTCTTGAACACCCATTTGCAACCAACAGGTTTTCGTCCTTCAAGCAATGGCACAAGATCCCATGTATCATTCTTTTTCAAAGATGCCATTTCTTCATCCATAGCAATCTTCTAGGATTATGCATCATTCATACCTAGTACCTCTTCTATAGATCTGGGTTCATCCATGTTAGTATTCAAAGCAAAAATACATCTCCAATCATCAGGTGAATACCTTTCAAGTGGTTGTCTATGTCTTGTGGACCTAGGAACAAGTTGAGTTGGAGGTTCTTCCTCCTCTTCTGAAGATCCGGAGCTAGATGAGCTCTCCTCAACTTCTTGTCTATCCTTGGGCCTCGATTTAACTTTCTCAGGTGTAGAAGGAAATTGAATCACATATTCCTATTTACTTTGTTTTGGCTGCAATATAACAGAAGAAGGCTTAGTTTCTCTAAAAATAACACTTCTACTATGTATTACCTTTTGTGCAATAGGATCCCAAAGCTTGTATCCTTTCACACCATAACTATATCCAATGAAGATAAATTTCACAGTCTTGTTCTCCAACTCTGTTCACTTCTCCTTTGGCACATGTGCATATGCCTCACAACCAAAAACTCTAAGATGTCTTAATGAAGAAGGCTTGTGACCCAACCATGCCTCTATAGGCATCTTATCAACAAGAGTTGATGTAGAAGACCTATTAATCAAGTAATAGGCAGTGGCAATAGCTTCAACCCAAAACCTTTGTTCTAGACCAACACCACTCAACATACTCCTGGCCTTCTCAATCAATGTCCAATTCATTCTTTCAGCAACTCCATTCCGTTGTGGAGAATATGGAGTTGTCTTCTGTCTATGAATACCACAATCTTTACAAAATTTATCAAAATCATTAGAGCAAAATTCACACCATTATCAATCCTCAAACATTTTATTTTCTTTCCAATCTACAACTCAACCATTGCTTTAAATTCTTTAAATCGACTAAAAACATCAGATTTACTCTTTAGAAAATATGCCATGTCTTACTATAATCATCAATAAATGGAACATAATATGTGGATCTACCAATCGAATGAACAACTACAAGACCAAACACATCAGAATGAATAAGATCCAATACACTACAAGATTTATGAGAACTCAAGTAAAATTGAACGCGGTTTTGTTTTCCATAAATGCAATGCACATAGAAATTGAATTCAAGATTACAATCAGACAAACCTTCAACAAGGTTTTTATTTTTCAAGGTCCTTAGACCCTTTTCTCCAATGTGGCCAAGTCTCTGGTGCCATAACATAGATTTCTCTACAGGTAACTTTGACTCGGAAGAAGTACTATTGCACTCAGCAGTGCATGAATCCAACTTATACAATGTGTCATATCTGACACATCTAGCAATCACCATAGCACCTCTAACCATCTTGCATCCTACATCAAAAAATACTACCTGCACACCCGCATCTATTAATTTGCTCACAGATAACAAATTTCATGCTAATCCAGGGATATGCAACACACCATTAATCCTTTTTATTCTACCATCAGGAAATCTGATCTTAACTTTACCACGGCCAACAATGTCTGAATAAGAATCATCACCCAAGTACACCTTACCTTCATCAAATTCTTCATATTCACAAAACCAATCTCTATTAAAGGTCATCTAGAAAGATGCACCTGAGTCAATTAACCATGCATCATTACCTACACGAGTTGTCAAAGTTGCAATGAATGTGTCAACATCTTCCTTCTCGGACTCGGAATCAGAATCAAATTTCTTCTTTTTCTTCTTCTTTTCTTCTTTGCATTCCTTACAAACATGCCCAGGCTTACTACAATTCCAACAAATAACTTTGGACTTTCTAGGAGATTTAGATCTCCCCCTGGACTTGGATTTGTCACTCTTCTCATTCTTCTTGCCTTTTCCTTAGGTCTTCCACGAACATTTAGGGCCTCCTTGGCAATGATGGATACCTTCCTCCTCATTTCTTCAAAAAGCAAAAAACCTGCCACATCTCCAGTCTTCAAAATAACAAAAGTGCTCCCAATAGCCATAACAAGAGAATCCCACGAATCAGGCAAACAACAAAGCAGGATCTGTCATTTCTCCTTCTCATCCATTTTAACACCAACTGATGCCAATTGAGCCACCAACATATTGAATGCTTCCAGGTGGCCTGTGATTCGTCCACCCTCTTCCATTCTCAAAGAATACAACTTCTTCCTCAAGAAAATCTTGTTCACTAAAGATTTGGCCTGATACATCTCACCAAGCTTCTTCCATAGCTTTTGTGCAGAGGTCTCTTCATGGACATTAATTAAAACAGAGTCTACCAAGCACAATCTAATTAGACCCTTGGCTTTACGGTCCATAACATCATATTGAGGAGTTTGAGTAGGATTTGCAAGCCTTGAAACATTCTCATCAACAATATCCCATAGATCTCGATCTATCAACAAATCCTCCATCTTCAGCTTCCACATCTCAAAATTATTTCCAGAAAATTTCTCCACCTCTATTCTCCTTGATGAACTTGCCATCTGAAAATTCCTGCAACAAGATCACAAAGTGTCTTCTGCACAAGCTCCCACTCAAATCTGGATTAGTTCAAAAAACCCAACCACCCACAATTGAAACCAAAGGTGATCAAGCTCCGATACCACTTGTAAGGAAGCTAAGGTAGCGGAACAACTTCCTACACTAATCTTGAGAGGAGGATAATGCAAAACTTTATAGATCTTTAACAGTTATAGAAACTTAAACAGAATAAACATAAATATCATACATACCACGACACAGTGATTTACGTGGGGAAAACCCTTTCAGGAGAAAAACCCCACTCTCCAAAAACCGCCCAATATATTATTCAAAAATCACAAAGATTACAATATACTTGCAGAGAAAGCATCTCACAAGAGTACCACCACTCAGAGATCAAGAAACAACACGACTGTTATTAGACTCTCATAATACATTACCGTCTCTCACTACCGCAATCGTAATACAATGCCCCCATAAAATAGGATTACATTCTAGGGCAAGACATGACAACAAAATATCCACAATTAGATCCAAAACCTAATAATGAACAGTCCAGATTTACAATATATCATTATTTAATGTATGTTAGTCATTTTAGAAGTTTCCTGAAAAAGTTAACACACTCCCATTTTGCTCTTCGCTGCCATTGTATACACCTATCGGTGTAATAAGGAAATATATATATAAATATATATACATCCTATCAACAATAAATTGTATATAATTGCAAGGTTGAGACACATTTTCCCAATAGTTTGGGAATTCAAGTGAGAAGCAATTCATAGAACATTTGAGAAAGAAAAGTACATTGAATACCATCTCTACAAGATTGGTGTGCATGCACGTAAGCCTGGGCAAACTCCAAAGGAAGTTGTACTTCAGGAATCTATAAAGATGTGCCCAAAATTACCATGTTTTCTAGAGGATCTCCATGTATGTTTTAACTTTATTCTAACTATTTATAGCTGTCAATGAGGTAGCTTGTGTCATAACCTGATTAAAACTAGGCATGAAGAAAATGCCCATAGTTTGAGTTACATATGTTATGCATTTGCTCTTGTGCGTTCATTGCTTCCCATCATGTGCCTATGCTTTATTTCTCAAGTGCTACAAATAATTTGCTAATTAAGTGTGATAATGCAAATGGAAAATTCTGGTAACACATGTAATATGGTCCCTTCAAGAATTTTTTGATAGTGTGGACCATTTATGGGGCGTGGATCAGGGCACCACAGTTATTTTAGATCAAACTCTAAAATTTTAAAATGTCTTCTCAGTATATTTAGGTAATTATCTTGTTGCATGATATTGGATTTATGATTCTTTACAGTGACATATAATTCAATATGTTCATTGTCCTAAAATTTTTACTAAGGCTCAAACTTTTGTAAGCACTCCCCTCCCACTCCCTTATCTCAGATATACCATGTTTTTTGAACATGATAAACCAAGCACTATAGCATATACAATCTTTGTAAGGTGTTCATCCTACAGCTCTCAAACACAACAGAGACTCTGATTACCAGTCACATGAAAAAATATAGCCATCAGAGGCTTAAGGTCATCATGGTATTATCTGCCAAAGCACTATCAATCACAACCAAAGTCACGCAACTGACAATAAATTCACGAGACCTGTGAGTTATTTCTTAGTACTCAAAAAAAACATTCAGCTCAGTGCCCAAATGACCCAATTTATATGAGATGTGCAGACTCGAACAAAGCCATTGAATTCAGTCAAACTCGGGGATGATCAACATGCAGCTCAACAAAAAGTCTCATAAAAAAAATGTTAGCCAGACCAGAGAAACTCATGTCAATATAAAAACAATCTTCTATTTTTCTTGTGAATTTTAGATACCTTCTCGATTGTTTATAGTAACTAAGAATTCCGAGGCTTTTGCTGACTAATCCCCAGAGTTTGATCTTCTTCCATGTCAAATCAATGCCAAAAATTAAAATAATCGTTGATCTAGACTAGAAAATTGATCCTTGCCACCAAAATCAATCATATTTCATAATGACTGAGGATATTCAAACCTATCTACCCTCGAAATGACACTTCAAAAACTTTACACCCAAATTTATTTCTTAGAACATGAGAAGACCAGATATTTAGAAACAAGAATAAACCCAAATTTTCATTCAGTTACCTATCCAAGCTGCGTACAAGTTTACTCTCATGGCTAGAAATACATAATCAAAGTGATATAAGATGTTTTATGTTTCAGAAATTCAGATAAAATTAAAAATTCTAAGAATCAACCTTGTAGAAGCTATACAAAGTACAAACAACTTTACTACCTTTCGATTTAGATTCCTAGCTTCAGAGATAACAATTCCAGTGAAATCCACCCTTAACTCCATTTAACAAGTAAGGCCTAGCATTCTGCAGGACTGAAACCCTGGCAAATTTATAACAGCCAAATCGAATCACTTCACCTGTGAACTCTGGCCCAACTGACTAGACTACTTATTATCGCCGTCTTACAAAGGAAATTTCAGAAGGATCCAATCAGCAAGACCCAGGTTCAAACTCACTGGACACGCTCTCAATAATCATATGAGAAAAAGGGTATTAAATGACATTAAGTACCTTCTCCACTTTTAAATTTATGTGGAACAAATAAAGAAAGAAAGAAAAATAGCCTGTTGGACTATCATTTACAAACAATCCAAATAAATCTTCTTCAACAAACAAGCACTGCAGAAACATAGAATTTTTTAATAAAGTAGTTAGCTATAGCAATAATGACCTAAGTTCAAAACCCAACTGACATGACTCCTTTAAGCCCAAGGATCATCTTGGGAAGTTGGTTAAAACAATGTGCAATTACACGAGGTTAAATCCCAATGAAAAGGAGATTATTAGAGTCATGTAATGGCATGTGTTTTAAACACTTTTAATCAGGTGACCCTGTGCCTTTAAAGCCGTTGCTGTAATAATGGAGTTTGATAGATGCTGAAGAAAACATTGGATAGTACAGGTTGCGTACTCCAGAGAGGAGAAGGCACGCGTTTGACTCCAGAATGGGGGGTGGGGTAGAGTATGTGTACTCTTTACAAACAGCATCGTAGAAAACTAAGTTCTTTCTTATAAAATTGTAAAGCACCAAGAAATAAGTCGTGTATATGTTTTCAAAAAAAAAAAAATGACATACTCATACAAAGACTGAAAAGTATAATTGAAGTAGCTCAGTTCTAATTTGATCCAACAAAAATTAAATACAAAGAATGCATACCTCAACAAGTGCAGCTTCCTTCCTAGGAAATGCACCGACAATTGAGGGTGAAATACCCACATCTTTTGCCCCTGCTACCATGGCCGCCTCTGTCCACCCCAATTTTGGCTGTAGAAAACCCGAAATTCCCCGAATTAAACTCACAAGACCATTTAACGAATTTGATCAAACAAATGAATTCAAATAATTTAAACATATGTATACCACATATCCGAGCGCCGCTTCCAGGACCCTAGTCTGCTCATTTTTTATATCAGGATGTGCCTTGTTGTCTTCCTTGTCCTCCTTCTTTTCTTGCTCAGTGTGTGTGGATTCAGACTCTACATTTTCGGGGGGTACAGTGGTACTGTCTGAAAATGGCCTTAAATTGTAGGGCAAGAGTCCCAATTCATGCCTCGTCAATGGCCGAGTCTGAGAAAGAGGAAGGGCGGTGTGAGCATCACATCTGTAGTAGTAATTGGAATAAACTGATGAAGAAATGGGCAGGCATTTGAGTCTATTCAAGGCCTTACCCAAACTTAGGCTTCTCCTAATCATACTCATTATTTGCCCAATATAAGAAGAGAATGAACGAGCTAATTTTATTATTAGTTGCTGCTGTTGTACTTATTCTGTGCTACCATTGTTTTGGGGCTTTGAAAATATTTGGTGTGTCAAACAGAGACACATAGGCGTTGAGGTGGCTCACATGCCTTCCGAACAAACATGATTGAACTAGTAGCGGTGAAATTTTTTCAGCTGTAAAATTATGTTAAATACTTCATCGAAGCTTCACCTTTTTACCTAATAAAACTGGTTCAGTCCCTAATTTGGAATTACTATAGTTGTTTTTGAACAAATCATGTGAAAGATGGTCAATCATTTTTGTCAACTCTTTTTAGGTATTTTTAAAAGTCAAGATGAAGTTTTTCAATCAAAAAATATTTTTAAAATATTTTTTTTTACAATTCTATTGAGGACGAAAAATAACGATTCTAATATCCACCATTCTAAGAAGAAAAAGTGGTCATAAAAAACCTATATTTCATATAAAAGATATGCATACTTAAATAATATTTATGTTTTATCGTGTCATCATTTATATTTTATATTATAATTATTTTATTTTATTTTAGTTGTTCGGTGAATAAGTTTAAAGAAGTCAAATCCCATAAAATATTCAGAAAATATGTAAATAAGTGATTGCTCCTATGAAAATTGGAGGTGTTGGAAAAATGGTAATTGATTACATCTTGGGGAGTTTCACAAGAACCCCATGCCCAACATGAGGAGGCCATTTTTGACATATGTAACTCCTCATTAAATATAAAAATCTACAATTATTTGGAAGTGGAAGGAGCTAGGCACCAGGAAAAGAAATTATGGAATTGAAATGGTGATAGGATAATTTGGAAAAAATAAATTAATTGTGCAGGTAAAAAAGATGATGGAGAAGAATCGAATCAAATGCATGCATTGGGGAGGGAGATGGTCTGAGGTTGCAACTATGAGACCCAGTCTCAGTAAACTATGCATAACTTTCTCATGTCTTAACAAAATTGAGAAATTAAACATGTTCCAGAAAGTTAGGAAGGAGGAGCATAAAACCCAAAAATCATTCTAGAAAATTTATGCTAATGAGGGAGCAATGATAGGTAGAAACTGACGAGTTTTAAGAAGCTTTGGGATGGGAAAAGAGATGCAATGAATGTGTGAAAATGGTGATTGTTTTGAGGGAAGGAGGATTTGATGGCATTGGAGGTGTGTTGCAGGTGCTTTTTACTGCTCAAAGAGAGCAAGGATCAAATTTTGGGTTGTATGTAGGTGTTTTCCAGAAAATAAGAAGTTTTCTTGTGTTTGCATGTAGGTTGGTGTTGTCAGATTGGCATAGTTTGGAGATGTGGAAGTTATTGTAACATATTGTTGTTGCAAGCATATTGATTCAATATAATAAATTTATATTTCAAATTTATTGTGTTTTCCTATTATGCATTCAAAAATCTCATAGGCAAAATTGTTGCTCTCTTTATTGTTGCATCAAATGGTATGAAATTGTTGCTCTCTTTGTTCTTACATCAATTGGTATGAAATTGTTGCTCTCTTTGTTATTGCATCAAATGGTATGATTTTTTTTCTCTCTTTATTCTTGCATCAAATTAGAGCCAGAGATTTTGAGTGCATAGGCAGAGCGTCGAACATGAGGCAGCCTATGCCAGGAACTGCAAGTAGAGTAGAGAAGGCGGTAGAGAAGAGCTCATGTGAGGATTGTTATAGGTAGAGTGAAGCCCTGAGAAATTAAGAGCTAGAAGTTATGAAATTGTTTTCAGAATGTGGGATGTGAATTGTGAAAGGCTGCAGCAATGAGAAGGATGAAGATATTTGTGAGGAAGGAACATGTGATATGGGATGGATGGAGGTAGTATCGAAAGAGAGATTTGTGGATGATAGTTGATATACATGCGAGATTGGATAGGTTGGAAACCTTGCAGTGTGGAGAGATTGTCAATAACAAGAAGAAGAAAAGAGTTATAGTAGAGGCATATATTTTAGAAGATGTGAAGGAGGAAAGGAGTGGAGATGAGGAGAAGAATAGGAATACAAAGATTTGCAGAGGCCCTATGTTTGACAGAGAACCTGATAAGGAGGATTTGTTTCTTGCAAAGGAGATCATGAAAATAGAGGAGATGTTCAAATCAAATGAGAATCTTGAGAAGAATGAAAGTACAAACCCGGTGAAAGAAATTGCAACAAATGATGTTGAGGTAGAAGTTGCAGTAGCAGAGGAAGAGTATAATAAAGACATGTTGGTGGACATGAAGCATCAAATTGATGAAGAGGTAACTTTTTTTTTTTAATTTTATGATGAAAAAGTTGATGTGGATTTGCATAAGGAGTCAGTGCAAGAAGATAGAAAGAGAGATTATGTAGTTGCAAATTAGTGTGTGGATGTAGCATATTTATATGTAGAAGTTGTAGAGGATGTCATATGTGAGATTTGGTGGAGGTGTTCAATTTGTGATGGGACAAAAACCATGAAAGAGGAGAAGCGAGAAGGAAAGATTCTTTGGAGGAGGATGGTGAATATGTCGACAAGATGTTGGACGAAGAGAAAGAGGAAATTTCAGGAAAATAAAGAAAAACGATGGATCCTTGAAGCAAACATATGGTCTTCAAATGTTCATGAGTTTTCAACTCATGAAACATTACTCTTACCCAGGTCGTTTGATGCAGGAGCATCTAAGTGTGCAAACAATCCTGCACACAAAAAAAAAAAATGTTTTTCCTTTGATTTTGGCTTTGGTTGTATATGTAGGCATGATCTTATTTAAATTTCATTCTCCTCATAACTCCTCAAAATTGGATTCAAATAATTTTCATTTGAATTTAAATTCAAATTAAATTGGAGGTGCTAGAAAAATGGTAATTGATTACATCTTGGGGAGTTTCATAAAAACCCCACGCCCAAACATGGGGAGACCATTTTTGGCATATGTAACTCCTCATTAAATTTAAAAATCTACAATTATTTGGAAATGGAGGGAGTTGGGCACCAGGAAGAAAAATTATGGAATTGAAATGGTGACAAGATAATTTGGAAAAAAATGATGGAGAAGAATCAAATGCATGCATTGGAGAGGGAGATGGTCTGAGGTTGCAACTATGAGACCTAGTCTCAATAAACTATGCATAAAAAATCAAAATGTTCCAGAGAGTTGGGAAGGAGGAGGATAAAGCCCAAAAATCATTCTAGAAAAATCATGTTAATGAGGGAGCAATGATAGGAAAAAAGTGATGGGTTTTAAGAAGCTTTGGAATAGGAAAAGAGATGCAACGAATGTGTGAAAATGGTGATTTTTTTGAGGGAATGAGGATTTGGTGCCATTTGAGGTGTGTTGCAATTTCTTTTTCTACTCAAAGAGAGCAAGAATCATATTTTGGGTTGCATGTAGATGTTTTCAAGAAAATAAGAAGTTTGCTTGTGTTTGCCTATAGGTTGATGTTACCGGATTGGCATAGTTTGGAGATGTGGAAGCTATTGTGAATTATTTTTGTTGCAAGCACATTGGTTTAATATAATGAATTCATATTTATTATTTATTATGTTTTCCTATTATGCATCAAAAATCTCAAGGGTGAAATTGTTGCTCTCTTTGTTGTTGCATCAAATGGTATGAAATTATTGATCTCTTTGTTCTTGCATCAAATGGTATGAAATTGTTGCTCTCTTTGTTCTTGCATCAAATGGTATGAATTTTTTGCTCTCTTTGTCTTGTATCAAAGGGTCATAATCTATGTAACTAGAGTTGCATAAGATTAAACTTTAAAGATCCTAAAATTACAATTTAAGACCATTTGGAAGAATTATCACAATTTTTGGAGTGAGACCGCATGTGCATATTATGTCCGGCCTCATCCCTTTTGTAGGATACTTTCTTTATCTTATGCACTATTTCCCATGTGTCATTACTTTGTTCTTCACTCTAAGACGCTAAATTTGGATGAAGAGATTTAGCCATTGGAGTGGATTTTCCACATTCATCCACAAATTGCAACCGATCATCTTTTGACACTATTGAATTTTTTCGTTGTTGACATTTCCTTGCCTTGAGGAGAATCCTAATGTGCATTTGCATTACCCTTATTCGGCAAAGGCACGAGAGAAGGCTCTTGTTCTTCCTCTGGGAAAAAAATAGTGTAGTGATATGGAGCAATATCTTTCCACCATGTGGCCTGTCAATCTAATTTTTCTTTGGGGCTAGAACATTCTACTACAAGATGCACAGTACTAAAACATCTTCTACATTGAAAAGCCAGTCCCTTACAGTCCAAGGTTTGGGACCAACATTGGTCATTAACCCTTAAGATTATTTTTGTTGGAAGGTCTTTTGAAGTGTCTAGATCAACTAATATGCTAGCATAGGTTGTGTGCATAAAATCAACGGATTCATTGTTTGTAGCCAAGAAATTGACAATGAATTTCCAATCACTTCAAAACATGCCTTAACCTAGAAATGAAGTGGAAGATTCAAAAGATGTACCCAAATGGGCATAATATCAAAGGATTTTGTAGAAGCAGAAATTGAAGGGTGTCACATTTTTAACATGAGCAAGTGTTGTCCCCATGCACACAAAGTGCGAAGGATGGTGTTTTGATCCTTCACGCTATCAAAAATCACCATGAAGAAACCACAAGAAAAGGGATAGATTTCAAGTTTTTCTATCATAATATACTACTAGGATTCAATGATCCACTGATGCAGGTCTAGGAGGTAGGGCCATAAATGGCTAAACATTCCTATCAACCCATGCTTTTCAAAAAATCCTTATTTTCAACTATCTCTTCTTTAACTTTATTTTCTAAATTTATTTCTAAGGGCACACCTATGCTTTAAATGGGGTTTTTTTTCCTTTAAACGCTTTGTTGTTGAGTTCTTGGAATTTTTTTGGGGGTATGCACCTAAGTGTGGTAGCCTCCAAAAAAACCCTTATTAGATAGAGCAACTCAACTTTGGGAGCCATTAACAAAGTGGCCAAATGTTGTTGAAATCCTTGGCATCATTGATCCAAAGTTGACATGCATCTTCCCATTGTGATGGGTCTAAAGAGACTTGTGCATTGAGGCTACGCGCAAGAGGACAAACTTTGATGGGGGGAATTTACACTCCCATGCCCCTTCCCGCCCCCTCCCCCCACTCGTGCATGCAAATTCCATTGTTTTGTAGATTTTTCCCAAACAACAGACGTATCAACATCCTTAACAAAGGGATGATGCACAAAAAACTTCCTAAAACTCTTCCTTTCTATAGCAATCGATAGCGCATCCATAACTTCAATATTATTTTTATTTATTTTTAAATGAAATAAGATTTATTTTTATTTCTTACAAACATAATATAAAAAATTACTAATATTTTTAATTAATTTTTTATTTCTAATATTTAATTTCCTTTGCATAATATTAAACACTTTCAATATCTTATTTATAATTGATTGTGAATTATTAATATTTTTTAATAATCTTATAGTTTAATATTACAATTCCAACTTTATATTTAAAATTTTAATATTAACTTCATATTTTTTATTTTAACTCTAATTTAATATTAAAATTATATTAATATTTTTCTCATATTTTTAAAATTTAGTAATATTCTTTTTTACATCTTATATAATATTTTATAATTATAATAATTATCTCTTTATTATCATTTAATAATATTTTTAAATTATTGCAATAGCATAAAAAAACCATACTTTATAAATAGTATATGCACACTTAAATAATAAATTTATTAAAAATATATAATAATTATTAATTGATTGATTTTTAAATTTTATGTTAATTATTTTTATTTATTTTTAAATGATATAAGATTTTTTTTAATTTCTTACCAAAATTTATTATTATAATATTATAATATAAATATTAAATAATTTACTAATATTTCTAATTAACTTTTGATTTTTAATATTTATTAAATTATTTTTTATATAATATTTATATATAAATAATTAATAACTAGAATTGTAACCTTTTATTACAAATTAACTCATTATATCTTATTATTATATGATAATAGTAATAATGTTAATAACTTCATATTTATGTGGGTGGTTGGGTGGGCACCATTTCCACACATACTATTGTGGAAAGGTCGGGGTTCCTACAGATAGCAGGCAAGAAACTAAATGCAAGGGAGGGCACACTTGGCACTTTAACCTGACACTTCATTCCTGCCACCTCGGTGATGGTGAATTATATGGGATCACCAAACAGGACTAACGATGTGGGGTTGGCTTTGAAGACGTGGCAAGAAATGGCAGTTGTCAAATCCCTCTTTATTATCAACACAATGATAAAAACATCAAGCATTATACAAAGTTAGCATTTGGGAATTTGGGCTATCAAGTCATCACCTTTGTTGGGTCTTGTCAAATTGCTTCATACATGCAAGTTGGTGCCTTAGTAGTGGTGATGGGATAGCTCCCTACATGGCATGGTTAATACATGTTAGATCCATAATGGTGTGAAATGATGACAAAAAACCACATTTTTATTTATAGGTGGATGGGTTTGCTAATTAACTTCATTGTTGCATCAGGGTTTGTGTTTTTGTGTGGTGTGTGTCTAGTGTTGGGAATTTCTATTTCACAGGAAATTCATGGAGAGATCGAAGTTTGTGATTCGAATGTCTTTAGAGACCTTAACAAGCTTTGAGGCCATCACTATAATTTGCTTAATGAGCTTTGGTAGGCAAATGGCATTTTTTGGTTCGATCACGGACCAACGCCTCAAAAGAATATTAAAGAAGTACAATACTCTCATTTTGGTCATAGTGAAGATGATATTGGGGAAGAGCTTCCTAGAGGATGATGAGTCTTACAAGGTCAACACGAACATAACCTCATGGTTCCTAGCATCAGTTTTAGAAATTAGGCTGGGCAAAAGGGAGGCTAAGGTGCTGATGAAGAGGCTCTTCTATGTGGATTTATTGGTGGGATTGGAGGCTATGTTATATGTGGCATCCCCTGGAATGGGTATTCCCAGACCGTGAGATATGAGATTGCTCTATGTTCTAAGAGAGGTGATCAAATACTATCCCTTCCTATTGGATTTCAAAGGGATGGCACTAGTGTTCACAGGGAGTTGGTGGCGCTTGGTCTAGATTATCTGTTGTGGGTGCTCAAGCTTCCTCCTGCGCAACATGGCCATTGGGTTTCAGATTTTAGAGCCTTTGCTTGCATGAATGGCTTCTTGGAGATGGATAGGTTTGGTGTTGGAGCTAGTTAAGGGTTGTGTCAAGTGAAAGATCTATTTTTTGGTATGTTTGATGGTTTGGGTGTATCTAGGTATAGTGGATATGGTATATAATATAGACGGTAGTAGTGTCCAATTAATTTCAGTTTAAACAAGGAAAGGTGTCTATCCCTATGTGGATGTTTTGTAAACAATGTTGCTAGGGTGGTAGTTCAGTCAGTTTCAGTCTAGATATAGCAATACAGTAAATCTTGTCTAGGGGACTATCTATGTAAACTTTCTTTTTACAAATTAATATAAATCCTTGCTTACATATCAAAAAAAAAAACTTCATATTTATAATTTTATTATATTTTTTTAATATTTTCTAGGCAATTTTATTCATGTATTATTGTCTTATTATTAATTTTATTATTTAAACAAGTAAATAAATTGATAATAAAAATTAAAAATTAAGTAAAAACTCGCTTTCTCTTTGTCACTTTACATTTGGTAGGATTTGATGGAGTAATATTTTTATAAGATTAAAAAATTAATATAATAATCATTGAGAGATTGTGGAGTAAGGATGCAGAGTTCATATTTATTTTTAAAAAATCTAGAACTTAAATGTATAAGTTAAAGTATCTATATTAATAGTTATTTTATTTTTAAATTATTTAATAATTATTTTATTTTGAATAGTTATTTTTGTTTTGGGGGCTATTTTAAATATATATGTTTAAGATATCAATCTTGAGTTATTTTATTTATTGAAGAGTTTTTTTCTTCTTATAACTTACTTTAAGCCAATTTTATTTACTTAAAAATATTATATTGTATTTTAGAACTAGTAAAGAATTATTTTATTTTGTTTGTCATCAAACTCAAAAACAACCAATCAAATTACAAAGGTTTTTGAAAAAAATTATTTGCTTATCAATATTTTATAAATATTTATTCTAATAAACAAAATCAACTTTAATCAATCAATATTGGAGTGCAACCTCAAGAAAAAAAAAATGTCTCGCAGTCAAAATTCTGAGTTTTGGCACTATAGCATAGAAAATTGTACTCCCTTGTAGGTGATAGTACAATTTCATGCTTAGTTTGGACCTATTTTAGTGACCCTTGCATTTATGCATTTTTAACCCTTCCTAAGTAGGCCCTAATTCCCTTTATTATGCATTTTGAGGCCTATTTTTATCATTTTATGACACTAAAAAAAGTATTGAACAAATACAACCAATCATTAAATTGCCCCCAATCAAGTGTGTCCTGGAAATTTGGGCTAGGACCCAGTCCCCCATGGGCGACTAGGTCCCCTTTTTAGTCAGGACCCAAATTTTAATGGATTGTTGGCGGCATTTTAACATTCAAAATTTAAACTATAAATGTCGACTATCGGGATCTAATTGTTGAGAAATTAGAGAAATTCCTATAAATACCTAGTCTTTTCATCAATTCAAAAATAGAACACAAGAGATAACATTCAAGCAAGTAACATTCAAATTATTGGAGTAGCATTACTTGAGATTGCAAGTTTTCAAGCCCATTTGCATATTTGATCAAGCTTTATCACATGATTGAAGGTTGAAGTTCATAGAAAGGCATAATGGATTATAGGATTGGGAAATGGATTTGGCCACTTCCCTCTACTTACTAACTTGTTTCCTTAGTGCTCTCATCTTCAAACTTCATCTCACTTGTAGCCTACAATAAGGTATCATTGCATTTTCAAATTTACTTCGGGTGTTTTGACTTCTCCCTAATTGAATCTTATCATTGTCATACAACAATCATACTCTAATGCACTTGAGTAGGGTTTCTTTCCATTTTATCTCATAACAACTTTAGACACACATAAGGTTAGGGCTCTCACTATATTTTATTAGATCTTGGGCTATTTGTTGAGCTTTAATTACCAAAATAGGGGTTTCACTGGGGCAAACCCCCATATAGCCACCCAAATAATTTCTTTTGTAGATTTATTGTAGGTTCAGATCCGAAGATGAAGATTTGAAAGTACACGAACAAAGAGCAAACATAGGGTTATATGATCAAACTTTGAAGTTTTGGAAAGGCTTACAAAGACCCAGTCACCTAGGGGTCACCCAGTCCTACTACAACACTCAGATCCTACTTTTGGTGACAGGTACACATCAATATGCACTTTCCAGATCCACTTGTAGAGTTATGTTTTTGCATGTTTACTTTCGAGAAAATGCATTTATCATATTAGGTCATTTAGTCTAATTAGGTTAATCATTTCAAATCATTCCCAAATCATTCCTAAGACTCAACAAGATGTAAATCCAAGTCTGATTGACTCACTTTGACGGTTGAAAGTCAATCTATGCACCTTGTTGATTTGCATCCTAACAAAATCCTAAAAATGATGGAATGTACCCTAGGTTATGAGTATTCAAATTAGGGCTACCCCACATTTTTATGTTTCATTTTGGTGAGCCTGAAATTTGACATCATATCTTTCAAATTTGGTAGTCCTTTCAAACCCTAGATCTAAATTTTGCATCATTATGTTTTGCATTTCTCATTTAGGGTTGCATATTGCATCACAAAAAGTTACAAAAATACAAAAATATTGCATTATAGTGTGTTTCAATTATTTAGATCAAATTCTCGTCTCAAAATTGCATTCAACAAAATGTCATTTTATTCCAAAATTGTCATACATTTGCATTTCATTGGATTTTTTTTGGAAAACTAGTTATTGTAAAACCTATCAGTAGATAGGAACAACAACCTTAAACATCAATCTAAACATTCAGATTTTGAATTTTCAAAACACTACTCAAAGACTCAGTCGCCATTGGCTGACCAAGTCCTTATACAGGTGTTTAAACAATCTTTTTCACACATTTCTATTTTTGCATTTGCATTTTGTTTCTACTGGTAAATCTCTATTTTGAATTTTTGAAATAGTGTTGTTGCATGTTAAACAAAGTTGTCATTTTGCTTAGATTTTGGAAAAAAATTGAAAGATTTTTACTTTTCAGTACTTGAAACTTTTAGATTTATAGGACAATTGTTTTCATTTTCTAAGTCATTGCATAATTTGGGTAGATTAGTTTTCATTTTGCAAGCATTCAAAACCCTAGTTTATTACAACACATTCCACAAATTGAAAACTCATAAAATAGTAGAAGAAACAATCCTAAACCTGGGTTTACAAACTGAAACATAGTTGATCTCTATTAACCAAACCTTTGAAACTAACACTTTTGAAAAATCTATAATAGGACCTAGTCACTATTGGTTGACCTAGTCCTCCAAAACCAACTTTAGGACTTAGAAACATACTATCATTTACTATCAATTTGCAAGTATACAATTTGATTTCTAGATCATTGGAAAGTCTGTAGACCTATATTCAACCCTGGTTAGCTTAAACATACATTGAAAATTAATCATTAATCTTAGAGAAATCATATTCATCTGATCATGTCAGATATCTTTCTACAAGTTCTTTGTATACCTCTCAAACCCTTTAGTTGTAATGACTTTGATATGTTAGATGAAGCCCTTGAGGACTTCATCTCACCAAGATCATCCACTAAGGCTTGTAACATCCCAACCCAACAATGAACAATCAATGCAATCACACCTCAACTCATCATCTACCCACCTTCACAACAACCTCAAGAAAAAATTAGTGCTCATCATAGGACCACCCCAAAACCAACCAAAATCTCAAGGTCACATCTTAAATTTTGTAAAACAACTCACTAGCAACAATGTACTGCAACAACCAATTTACCACACAATTGTGCATACATATAACACAAGGAACAATAGGAAACTGAGACAAACACAAGCCAATCCTATATCAATACCCCTTCCACAACCTATTTTACCTAGTGCACCACGTTTACCACTAAGTAGTGTGAAGGAGTATGATCTTGTGGAATAACTTTGCAACACTCCAACTAAGATCTCCTTTTGGGACTTGATTCAAACATCATCCACTTATCATGGTATGCTTCAAAGTACAAATATTAGAGTTCCCCCCTAGTGTGCAACCAAATGATGTGACAACCTTAATTGAGAATATGAATTCACCTAGTGTGGACATATGAATTCACCTAGTGTGGACATTATATTCTATCAAAGTGAGCTACCTTCATTGGAAACATAGAAACAAAATGATGCTTTGATGATATGATTGTCATAAACAAGGTTGGCATTAGGCATACTCTCATTTCAACAATGTTCAGTACTTAATGTTTGTAAATATTTTAGATAGAATTGGAGTTAATAAGACTAAAATTCAACAAATTCTTTGTCTATTTTTGGTTTTTATAATGTGGGAAAAAAATTGCTTGGTGTGATACCATTACCTGTCATAGTTGGATATGTCACTTTACAAACTCCTATCCATGCTATTCCTACTGATCTTTCATATAATCTCCTCTTGGGTAGACAATGGATTCATGAAATGAATGTGTCTCCTCCAATGTTGCATCGTCTATTGAAGTACACTTATAACAACAAGGTTTACACAATAAAGGTTGGTCCAAAGTTTGAAAGTTGTTTACAAACTGACAAGGGAATGAAAAGTCCTTTAAGAACATTGATACCAACTTCAAAGGTGGGACCTTTGCAAAAGGAAGAAAAATGTGAGTGTCTTTCACCAGTGACAAAGTTATTGGAAGATGATTGGGGTTTGTTATAATTCACACCTACATTTATGGGTGAATATAAGATCACACAAAAAACATCAAAAAAGGAAAAGAAGTTGTGGTAGTCACAACACAATTTGTAGCAGAGTCATCACAAGCATCTGAATCCACAACCTCTAGTAAAGAAGAAGACACAAGTTATACATCCACTTATGATGAGGTTGAATATGAGAAACCACCATCCTCAAAAGAAATGGAATCCCTTTATGGAAGAGGATATCAACTCATGATACAATTTGGCTATAACGGAAAAGGATGTGGGGTGAAAGAACAAGGTATTTGGTAGAATTTTTGGGAATCTATGATACTTTACCAAGTCACCATCACAATCGAAGATTTACATATTATTTATGTGGTAAAGGATACTTTGGGAAGAAACTAAATCAAGTGATATTGAATAGGATGTATCTCAACAAATTCATGATGTTCCAAATCAAATGTATTGCTTGTGGGAGATACAATAAACATACCAATGGATACATCTAACAAGGAAAAGGTGATTCAAATAGGAAATTTTCTTGATGATGATGAACAAGAAGATCACACAACATTATTACATGATTTCCCCGAAATTTTTGCTTAGACTTATTCAAATATGTTGGGTGTTGACCCTAAGTTACATAGAACATTGTTCTTTAAATTGATGCTAAACCTGTGAGACAAAAGATACGCAAGATGAATCCCAAGATAGCATTATTGGTTAAGGTTGAGATTGAAAAACTCTTAGAAGTTGGATTTATTCACCCTATTGATTATTCACCTTGGATATCTAATATTGTGGTGGTGGAAAAACCTGATAATTGTATTAGGATGTGTATGAATTTTCATGACCTCATCAAAGCATCTTCAAAGAATGATTTTTCCCTTCCTAATATTGATATGATAATGGATTCAATTGTGGGACATGCCTTATTATCATTCACTGATGGTTTTTCAAGATATAACCAAATTTTCATTAACCTCTAAGATCAATATATGATAGCTTTCACTACACCTTGAGGAACATTTTGTTGGGTCATTATGCCTTTTAGATTGAAAAATGTTGGAGCAACATATCAAAGAGCTATGACATTAATATTTCATGATTTCATACATAATATTTTGGAGGACTATCTTGATGATATTTTGGTTGTCTATAATTCATCAAGATCATGTCAAAATGCTCTGATAAATCTTGAAATAATTTGCAAGTATAACATGCGATTAAACTTGAGGAAATGTGTCTTTGGTGTGGACAGTGGAAAATTGTTGGGTTTTATAGTGTCACATAGAGGCATTGAGGTGGAAGCAAAAAAGATTAATGCTATAATAAATATGCCACCTCTTAAGAATATTTCTCAATTGTGTAGCTTATAAGGCAAGATTCAAACTATTCGTCATTTTGTTGCATCATTGGTGGATCAGACTCTTCCTGTTACCTAGCTCCTTAAGAAGGAATCATGATTCAAATGGAATGAGGATTTTCAAAAAGATTTTGAAAGTCTCAAAGAATGCATAGCCAATCCTCCTATCTTACAACCTGATGTTCAAGTAAAACCTTTCCTCCTTTACATATCAACATCAACCCATGCTCTTCTTGTGTTATTAGCTCAACAAGATGAGAATGAAAAAGAGCATCATGTCTACTACATTAGTTGAACATTGATTGATTATGAAACCCATTATACAACTATAGAAAATAAATGTTTGGCTCTTGTGTTTTCCACCAATAAATTGAGACATTATTTATTAAACACAGAAGCACATGTCGTGACAAAATTTGATCCTTTAAAACATATTTTTGCTAAAACAAATTTGTTAGGAAATCTAGCTAAGTGGGTTATTGGGTTATGTTGTTAACTAAGTTTGACCTTAAACTTATCCCTCATAATGCAATCAAAGTCCAAGCATTGACCAACCATTTAGCTGATGATCCTTCACCATTAGCATTGCCAAACCATGAATCATTCCCTGATGATAATGTGTTGAAGATAGATGGAAATGAAAAATGGGAGTTATATTTTGATGTTTCTAAGTGTCAAACAGGTTCTAGAGTAGGGGTTATATTAATACCACCTTCAGGAAAGCCTATTCCCTTATCCTACTGTCTAAATTTCCTATGTACAAAAAACACAATAGAGTGTGAGGCCCTTATTATTGGGATACGTGCGGCCTTGTCTTTAGATGTTTGACACATTCATATATTTGGTGATTCACAATTGATAATCAAACAAATTAATGGGACCTATCAAGAAAAACATGATAAGTTATCACAATATAAAGATCTTACAATTAAATTTCTAGATCATTTTGAATCATATACTATTTGACAATTTGCCACAAAAAGATAATCAACATGCAGATGCAATGGTAAGCATTGCTTCCCTTGTTTCTCTCGAAGATTCTTTTGAGGATTTCACATTCATTTTCCATACTCTCACAAAACCATCAATAGGTGAAACAATGAAGAACACATTAGTTTCCAATATTGAAGCCTCTAGTGAATGGTATACGTTGATATTTAATTACCTAAAAGAAGGCATTTTTCTCAAACCAACTACGAAAAACACTAGAGCTTGTATTAGGAAACTTGTGGCTCGATATATAATCCTAGGTTGTGGATGTGTTATATAGGCAATCATTTCATGCTCTTCTTTTTCGATGTCTTAAACAATATGAAATCCCTATAGCCCTTGAGGAATCTCATGTGAGTGCCTGTGGGGGGCATTTTGGAGGAAAATCATTAGTTCAAAAGTTAATTTCCATAGGATATTATTGGTGAAACATGGAAAAAAATTTCTTTGATCACATAAAGAAGTGTCATAAATGTCAAGAACAAAATAATTTGATTCATGCACCTACTTCTGAACTACGTGCCCAAGTTCCTATTTGGCCATTTTTGGTGTGGGGCTTGGATCCTATTGGAAAAAACCCCTTTTATTTCTTTGAGACATGTTTATAATCACTACCACAGATTATTTCATCAAATCGGTAGAGGCAATTCCCCTTAGATCCACAACTGTTGATGTAATCTTTCATTTTATCTTAGACAACATTATTGCCCGATTTGGTCCTCCTTTTGCCTTAGTCTCAGATAATGGGACACTGTTCAAGAACAATGAAGTGAAGAAATTTTTGGAGACATTTTGCTTTCAAAATTATTTTTTAACACCTTATTATCCACAATATAATGGTGAAGTAGAATCAATGGATAAAATATTAGAGAAAATCTTGCAAAAAATAGTTAGTAAACATAATAAGGATTGGCACACTCAATTAACTTATGTGTTATGGGCTTATTGCACAAGTATTTGAACATCTACAAGAAATACGCCTTATAACCTAGTATATAGTGTGGTTGCAACCATGCCTTTGGAGTTAGAAATTCCATCATTATGAATTTATCTTAGGGTCCTTATTGATGATAACACTTACAAATAAAAATGGTTACAATAGCTTGAAATGATTTACGAATAGCGTATAAACACTCTTGAACATCTCCAAGCTTATTCAAAAAGAATGAAACACAATTATAATGGTAATTTCATTCCTTGTTTTTTTAACAAAGGGGATTTGGTTTTATGGAAATCAACATAATACTAACATGCCACTCTGGATGAAAAAGGAAAGTTTACCCCAAACTGGTTAGGACCTTATGTCATTGACGAAAGTTATGGGTTTGGAGCTTACAAACTTAAAGCAATGGATGGTACACCTCTCAAAGAACCTATCAATGTTGCATATTTATACATATATTACACTTAACAAATATTTTGAATGGTATGTATGTTAAAGCATGTTAGATTAAGTAGATAGTTTTCTATTTTATCTCACATTGCTTCATTCCTGACAAATATTTTTGTGTGTCTTGAATTATTTTGAGTAATTATGATTAGTTTAAATTACTAATTTGTTTACATGTTATTTAATCACATGTGTGTTGTGTTAAATAAGATAATTACATGCATTTAATTTTCAAATTAGATCATAAGGACATCTAGTTTAGCATGATCAAACTAAATAAAAAATATAGTATCTAAGTAGACAAGAATGTTTAATTAGATCATGGAGATATTTATTAAATAATCTTAAAAATATTTCTTAATAGATCACATTGGCATCTAATCCAAACAAAAATTTGTACAAGTAAAAACATGCTCATATAGATCATAAAGTTACAATAACAAAATGTGGTGTGTCATAAGATAGTACATCTAGGAGAGCCTATGGCTACCAGACCCCTCGAGCCCTGGTGCTAGTGGTGGTTCTTATCGAGAAATGGTAGTGTGAGGCCAAATCATTGAGCTTGTTCACTCTCATATAAATTTTATTTGGCCTAAGGCTACACCCTCATGTATGAGAGTTCCAACATGCCCCTGGTCTATCTGATCTCTATCCGCTTGTACCCTAGTGAAATTTTCCTGCACTTGGTTGAGTTCTAGTTGTAAGTAAGCCTATCATTTGCTCTCCAATGGAACCTGAGTGGCTTGAAGATCCTCATATGCATTCCTGAGCTCAAGTCATGTGTAGTCCTAATCTCCTCATGTGTGGTTCTCCACTACTCCTCCTTAGCTCAAACCTCCTCAATCTCAACTCTAGATAAATCAATAGTCTTCATAGTATCATCATAAGCTATCATCTATCTGTACAAGGGCTTAAATAGGTCAACATGGTGCCCTACACTAGGTGGTGGCCTATGCTTTGCTTGTGTTGTCTAGTGTGGTGGCATTATGGAACCATGTCTATGGTGATTTGATTGAAGAAGTCAATCCACTCTCGTGTACAAATTACAACAAAGAAAACATAACATAGGTCAAAACATAATATAATAACTAACACATAACTAAACGTAAAATAAAAATAACATACCACATCACTTGGATCACTGGCCCACCAAGTGGGATCTCAGTAAGACATAATGGGTGCCCTATTGGGACTCCTCTGATGGGTAGGAAGCATGGTGGGGAGCTATGTGACTACAACCTCCACGCTCATGGGACTAGATGCCTACTGTAGTTGATGCATGTGCTCAGGTAACACGAGGATGAGATCTCAGTCTCTCCTCAAGGGAATCTGCAACCTCTATTTGCTCCTCAAGCTCCTCTCTCATCCACTATTGATCCTCTTCATTTCTATCCTCTATTATATCATCATCATCATTTGTATCTCCATCCACGCCCATGTCCTCTCTCGCATCCTCTTGAACTAGCAAAGGTCCAATGTCGCCTGAAAGATGATCGTTAGGGAAGACATGTCGAGGTCATGTTGTAATCCACCATCTCTCATAAGCAATATCAGTGCCTACACCATCCAAGTCAGATGTTGGGGGTGCATCCTGATCCTTGTCATCTGATTGCTAAGAATAACATCAATGAATGTAGAACAATGGATGTCTCCTGGCCTCACACTGTTGAGAATCCAAACTACTAAGAGGGGGGTGAATCAGTATTTGATAAAACCATACTAAAATCCATCTAAACATTACCACAATTCTGATAGAATCAAAAAGAGAGAACATAAAAACAAGTCAATGCAACCATACACATGAACACTAGGATTTTATGTGGAAAACAAAAAAAGGGAAAAACCATGGTGAGGGTTAACTCACAATATATTATATTCAGATACAAAATATTATAGGGCTCACTACTAGGATCACTGTCCTCGAAAAGGCTCCTTTGCCCGAGTACAAAAGTATGGCTAGGCTGCCAAGATGCAATATTATTGGTTCACTACCAAAGATTGGCCCGATAGGATACGCTTCAATGTGCAAGGTTGGAGTTCAATGAAATCATAATATGAGTACTACCTCACATAGCGTGGAACAACTGGCTGCACTAATGTAATTGATAAAGCATTTAGGCTCAAATCTTCACATACCCCTTAATCTTTTAGCACTCACACTTACTTCTCATTTCACATTCACTACTCATGTGTGTCCTTCTCATTCCATTCCTCAAAACATCTTATATCTATACAAGTATATGTTAATCATCAATTAGGTCAACCTAATTAGATGAAAAAAATGAAATAATCAAAACTTCCTTTGTCAGCACCATTTATGATTTAAACATTTTATCCATGTAGTGCATTATACCAAGTTGTCTATCATCATAAAGATAACTAGTCTTCATAATGTATTGCATACACTGAGTTGGCCAAGACTAGTACACAATTCTCCAAACCAACAAATAATCCTCAAAGCAAACACCTTCTGAATCTGAGAACACATTAATTTCCATCATACTACCAACATAGAGACTATCAATAAAACCGCAACATAAGAATGTTCACCTTACAAGAATGTGGAGTCTCCCACACAGTATGCCAAGCAAGGAACAACAGTAGAATACAGAGTTGAACTCTGTCAGAGATAAATTTTTGCTCACAACAAAATATGTCTCAAGATCCAAGATATAACTATTTGAATGAGTCGTGATAACATGGTTAATATATTAGAGTCATATTAGATCTTGTGGTGAATTCTGGACTCAAATACCAACACACTGATCCATCACAAAAGGGTATTGCCAGCAGAGAACAACTTCCAGTAAACCAAGTAGACTTCCCTTATAGTTATCACCATGTTGGCATTAATGACAACATAGGAACAACCAACACAAAGCATCCATACTTCATGCTCATATTGCAAGGCTCCCAAAAATCTCCCCCTTTGACATTGATGGCAACATGCATGACAAAAAAAAATCAAGTTAACTGCAACTGAATGTTTTGAATACTCCCCTATCAAAAACTGTTCTTCACAAAAATGTTTTCCTCTTTCTCTCTATCTCTCGATTGGATTAAAGCTGTGGTTGATATTTTGAGTATAACTATCCTTGTAATTCTATCTTGAGTGGGTTGAAATCAATCTTTGAGAATTTTGCAAGTTCCTCAATTTACTCCTTAATGTCAATTTGGGAGCGTAGGCTTGTGAAAGATATTGGGGTTGTTTACCTAAGGGTTGAACCTAGAAAGCCAAATGGAGATGGATGCAACTACATGCAAATTGCATTTGTTCATAAATCTAGTTTTTTGACCTCCTATCACTTGTGTGACAAGAACCTATGCAACAGAAAACGGATTACTAACACACAACATAACAGAATTAACAACCTTTGTCAAAATTATTTGAGCAGAACTAACAATCTTTATTGAAATGAATTGAACAAAACTAAAATTAAGCAATTAAATGAAAGTATACTTAAGATGAGTTTTTGTACTTCTACCAATCACACCGATTAACACTTTTGTGAAATGTAATACTATCTCGTACTCTAATAGTAATTTTGATTAATCAAAAATTTAGTTACTTTTAATCATACTAATAAACATTCAATGTGTTGATAGATATTAAGTAAACTAATAAGCATTAAGCATACTAATAAAGGTGAAGCACACTGATAGAATTTTGACACTTAAACATAAACACAATAAGTGATATGCAAAACCAAAATGTACATTACCACACAACAGATTCCTACTATAAAATTCACCAGGCAATCGATGAAGTGGGCCCTGCCTCCTTCGATTGTCAGGTGATAAAGCTCACGACATAAACTACTCCACATAAGTTATTCATTCAGCATCACAGTGATTCAAATTACACACATAGGAATTTATATTGAAGTTCCAATATCAATTTTATATATATTATCTATATCATTTAAGTCTCAGCTTACATATTTATATACATTATAGTTGCATATACGCATAACAGTCTACTAGACAAAAAACCATATACAAGTTTTGGTTGTTTCAACCTGTGGCCAACAACCTTTAAACAATAACGAGAAATAGTTCATACTCTCTTGATAGCATTTCAAAATGACATAACAAACTAAAACAAACTAATTCAACTTGGCACTAAATCAACCAAAGGGACAAGTGACTCTTGTGTGGCCTTGACCTTTACTCCACTGTTTTCCCCTGTGCCCATGTGTCATCCATTCAAGCACTCCCTGCTATCAAAACCATGGAGATAATTAATAAACAACCAAAGGATTTGATATATTCACTCATTTTTATCTTTCCTTGCATTTTATAAAATATTTTTGATTCATTCATGAAAAGAGGCAGGAGCAACAGAAAATACTAGGAAAGTTGACAAAGGTGAAAGTAGATAATAGGTAAAATAATAGCATATTTTTTCCCCCATCATTTCCCCCCTAGTTGAAGACCTTGCATGTCCTCATGCAAAAGGGTATAGAATACAAACTAGAAGGAGAAGGGGCAAGTTTATACAGAGTGCTAGTGACCTCTATGACCCACAACTATAGCTATTTTTCATGTTCCTGAATTGTTATCATAGATGTGTTGGTGACATTTGCCTGCTCGAGTGCTTCCTTAAGTTGATTGAGCTTTTCTGCTTGTGAGGCATTAAGTGACTCTATATTTTGAACCTATTTTTGTAGAGCTTTATTTTCTTCAATCAATTTAGACACCAGATTCTTCATGCTATGGATTTCATCATTGGTTAGTAGTGGATGCTCCTCCTCAAATTCTTCTTTTTCCTCGGCTACTTGTTCTCCTTCTTGTCCATGGTGGGGAATCTCAACATTTTCCTAGTCTTAATCATCCAACTCATTCACCTCCTTCTCTCTTCTCTCTTCTAATTCTTGTTCTCCTTCCTGATTTCCATTTGGGGGTGTCTCCATATGTTCTTTCTCATTATCCATTGGCACATTCAACTCCTTCTTTTCCATTTGAGGAGATAACTCAGTGTTCTTTTGTTTTGCCAAATTTCCAACACCTTCGTTCACTAACTCATTTGGAGAGTCTAAAATATTGGTGTTGTCAGGAATCTCCTCCTCCTGTGACATGAATTCCTCATTCATAGCCTATGCATTCTCATCAAAGGGTTTCATTATCTTCCCTTATTTTGTGGTGATCACTACTCCTGGTAAAGCTGAAGGGTAGGACTGAAGGAGTTGGTTTTCTTGTTCATCCCAAGTTTCATTTTCACACCTATTTTCATTTTCATTAGTAGTTATAGGTGCCTCTCTGGTCTTCCTTCTATTGCTCCTTCATAGCTCCCTAGAAACATTTACTGACCTTCTAGTTTTGTGATACACCACACCTATGACTGTGAGATCATCCACCTCTTTTGACTATTCAAACCCTAAAACCTCATTAGCTGCATTTGCTAAATTTCCCAGTTTTTCAGTTGTAGAAGTAAGTGACCTCTCTTTAGTTGATGATTTTTCCTGAGTTGGTGATTTCTCTTTGTCACCAAGAGGAGTTGAAGCTTGTTTCTTTGAAGAGCCAAGGGAGATTGAGGGCATCTTGCTATGCCATTTTTGCTTACCCCTAAGTGTGCTAGTTGTAACAAATTTACTACGAGTAGGGGTAACATGGGAGCTCTTGGCCAATTTTCTACTTGAGGCTAGGGTTCACTTGGTACCCTTTCTAGAAACCCTCTTCTTCGCAGTTGGAAGGGAATCACCAGAAATTTCTTGTCCCCAAGGCTTCACTATGTTCTTCTAAAGGACTTTCATTATTACTACCCTTATTGAATTTTGTGCCTATGGACTCCTCTTTTTCAAAAGAACTAGGTGGATTGATAGGAGAATCCTCCTTTGTGGAATTAGTCAGGGTGTCTTCACCAAGAAGTGAATCCCAACTCGTGGAGGAGAAAATTTTTTCAATTCCCTTATAATTGATAATTTAATGAGGCCATCGTGGGCTAATGAGTTTTCATGCCCCCTTTGGATTGCTTTCCGCATTTGGTTTATAGAGGAGTAAAGAAAATATGGCATGTCCACAAGCATTCTCCATCTGAAATGGTTCATAAGTTGAAACTGCTTGGCGTAAACATATACATACCTCCCTTCCCAAGTTATATACTAAATGACAAGTTTTGCCACACTATCCCAGGGCTGCGGAAGTGAGACTAACTTTGTGCCCTGCCCAATGATGATTTCGACAAACTCCCCTCATGCTAGGAACTTCTTGCACAGGGGTTCAAGGTCTATGGCATGTTTAGAGTTATCTAGAAAGTAATTCTCCCCTGAGAGTGGAAACCTAGAGATATTAGCTATGGCTTCCACTGAGAAAGGAATTGTTAAATTGTGGACTTTTGTCTCCTTTTTGTGGCCAGTCATTACGAACTCTCGCGCAATCTTTTCATCATACCCTCTTAACCATTTAAAATATGTATCACATCCTACTTGTTTGAAGATTTTATAAGCCTCAGCAGCCTCTGGAACCCTCAATTCTTCCATGGTGGGGG
>VDFB02075321.1:85861969-85881286 GCA_007258455.2 Sequoia sempervirens | reverse complement strand
CTATTGTCTTACTATTTGTCTCTTTCTTGTTTGCATGATGGATCCTACTGTTACAAATGAAGGTGAAATTGTAGCTTAAAACTTGTAAACCTATGAGACTGTAGATTTAAATAAGTGTTCTTTGTCACAATTATTTGTGTATGATTATCTGTTTAGATCAATTTTACCAATTGCAGAAAGAGACATAATATTGTAGAAGAATGAGACAAGAAGATAGAAGTGACACAACATATACATGGAGAAACCTTTTGGGGAAAAACTCCACCCGAATCAATAGTGCTTGTATTATTTAACCTTGGAACAGATTCTGATAATACTATGTAAATCAACAGTTGATATGCTTCCTTGCCAACTAACGATCCTTCTTTTTTGCAACTGCACAAAACTCTCATACACTTGAGCACAATCTCTCCATGCATTCCATGTGACCAAGCATGAATCCACACATCCCATGCCATGCTTCAAACCCTCACACATGCACAAGCTCAGCTTTGCTAACTTTGCTCCAAACTTTCGATGCAATTGCTGCAATAAAATAGACAATTAATGAGCATGTAAACTCATAAGAGTTATCAAATACAAGAGAATAAAGCTCCTCTAAAAAAACCACGCCTAGATTGTGCAAGTAGAGTTTCACAATGTAACATGAAGTCAAAACCAAAGTCTCCTCAATTTAAGCGCCCCAAACTGAACACTTAATTGATCGTTGGTCAAGAAAATATCTTGCAAGCTTCACCTCAAAGTTGGTGCCCAAGAATGGGACCACTTAACTAAGCCTTGTAAATATCTTCTCATGCAAAAGGTGTTAACTCAAAGATGCCAACTTGGGTGCCCAAGGTGGAGTTCAAGAGTCAATCTTAGTTAACTAAAACCATGTCTCCACCAATTCATGCAAACATTATGCATGATTGATCATCCCATAATATAAGTATCCACTTGTTATGTCATGCAATTGATTATTTGATCTCATGCAACTCAAGAGTCAGCGAGTCAACTGGTATTCAACTCAAACTAACTACATGCGGTAGAGATAACTAAACCATAATTGAGCTGGTGAACTAAATTGATACTAGTGAGGCAGATATTGAACTAAACTAAATTGATACTTAATTGGTGATCTTGGAATTGAACTCACTCATGTAAAATATCAATCCTAATTTGTAGGATCTTTTACATGCATTACTGAAGTGTTATCAATCCTCCAAACAATTAACTGAAGCAAGGTGGGTTCCACCTTCCATGTGGACACCCCATGTGCTCCTATCTTGTAGGAGCTCTTTTTGGACGTCCCCACATGTTCCTATCATTTAGGAATAATCACAAATGTCAATTTACATGTTCATTTCATTTGAATTTAATCTCTTTCTAATCCTAGTGTTAGGGAACACTTTCTAAGGACTTAGGAGATACATGAAATATGTTTAGGATTGCAATTAAATGGCATCATATTCCCAACATTCTCCCACTTGACATTATACATTGCAATTATTCTAAACAATGAATCATTATTATACAACCTTCTCATTAGGTCTATGATGGACTCATATCCATTTCCAGGTGTAGGCTCCTCGGTCTTTACTATTGAAAAACTTTTATGACAAGTAACCATTCCAACACATATCTCTTAACATAAGAAATATTTGTCCTAACCCAAGTCTTTCTAGTATCCATGAGCACCCGCTAATCAATCCATGCCAACTTCAAATGCAACCTGCATAATCATGAAGCTCCAAGCAAATGATTAATACTCGAAACCAAAAAATAACTACATCCCCTCCAAAGGAAGAACAATAACACCTTTACCAAAGACTCTAAGGGTCCTCCATGAAACAAGATGTTAAAACCTCTTCAAATCACATGAAGATAACCATATCCTACCAAAGCTCCCACTGAACTGTGATACCAAGCTATGCATGGCAACATGATAAACATCAAACCATCATTGTCAAAAGCTCCCACTGAAACATGTAACCAAGCTATCCATGACATCGTGATAACCATCTACTAACCGCACTTACAATGGAGTCATCAAGCCATTGTATAGACTTCCATACATGCAAAACCATGAGCTCCAAAACCATGGACCAATATAATTAGCACAAAACCATGTGCTAAAGACCACTAAAGGTTAATCCACTAAGTCTAACCCAAGAACTAGTTTAACCCAACTGCGCCCCTTACCACCTGGGAGAAATCCTCTCTTACTAGGCCTTTCCTTTCAGGGATTGAGCAAGCCATACCAAGTCTTCTAGCCATTAGCCCAAATACATTCTAACATACTTATTTTACAAATCTGCAATAACACAATAGTAAAAGCTCCCACTATAGCCAAAAAACCTTTAAACTTTTAAGAAAAAGGTGTCACAAACTCTACCCAACCATTAGCTCTGATACCAAATGTTGAAAATGAAGGTGAAATTGTAGCTTAAAACTTGTAAACCTATAAGACTATAGATTTAAATAAGTGTTCTTTGTCACAATTATTTGTGTATGGTTATATGTTTAGATCAATTTTACCAATTGTAGAAAGAGATAGAAGATTGTAGATGAATGATACAAGAAGATAGAAGTGACACAACATATACGTGGAGAAACCCTTTCGGGAAAAAACTCCACCAGAATCAATTGTGCTTGTATTATTTAACCTTAGAACAAGATTACAATAATACTGTATCAATCCTTGATTGATATGCTTCCTTGCCTTCAACAATCCTTCTTCACAACCTACACAAAACTCTTATACACTTCTGAAGCATAAGCTCTCCATGCATTCCATGTGACCAAGCATGAATCCACACATCCCATGCCATGCTTCAAACCCTCACACATGCACAAGCTCAACCTGCTAACCTACTCCAAACTTTGATACAATTGTTGCAATAAATAGACAATTAATGAGCATGTAAACTCATAAGAGTTATCAAATACAAGAGCATAAATCTCCTCTCAAAAATCTACGCCTAGATTGTGCAAGTAGAGTTCCAATGTGTAATATGAGTTCAAACCAAAGTCTTCCTCAATTTAGGCGCCCTAAACTGAACACTTAACTGAATGTTGGTCAAGAAAATATCTTGCAAGCTTCACCTCAAAGTTGGTGCCCAAAAATGGGCCCACTTAACTTAGCCTTGTAAATATCTTCTCATGCAAAAGGTGTTAACTCAAAGATGCCAACTTGGGCGCCCAAGGTGGGTCCAAGTCAATCTTAGTTAATTGAAACATATCTCTCCACCAATTCATGCAAACATTATGCATGATTGATCATCCCCACTTAACCAAAGTATCCACCTGTTATTGTCATGCAACTGAAGTCATTAGTCATGCAACTCAAGTCAACTGAAGTCAACTAGCATTCGACTCAAACTAACTACATGCAACTAAGATAACTAAACCATAACCAATTGAACTAAATTGAACTGAACCAATACTGAACTAAACTGATACTAAACTGAACTGAACTGAACTCCACTCATGTAAATATCAATCCCTAATTTGTAGGATCTTTACATGCATTACTGAAGTGTTATCAATCCTCCAAACAATTAACTGAAGCAAGGTGGGTTCCACCTTCCATGTGGGAACCCCATGTGCTCCTATCTGGTAGGAACTTTTCTTGGACGTCCCCACATGTTCCTATCATTTAGGAATAATCACAAATGTCAATTTACATGTTCATTTCATTTGAATTTAATCTCTTTCTAATCCTAGTGTTGTGGAACACTTTCCAAGGACTTAGGATATACATGAAATATGTTTAGGATTGCAATTAAATGGCATCATATTCCCAACACCTACAACTTTAGCACCAATTCAAATTCTTACATCTTGTTTTGATTTTATTAAAAAGTAAAGGAGACCATAAATATGTAATGGGTACAATTCTTTAACTTACTAACGCAAATAGAAAAAAGTAGGAGATAAAACATGATTAAGTTGTTCAATTCATGTCTTGTTGTGTTGCCATATTTATTATTTCATAGTGAATCTTTAAACTCGAATGTTGAAGTCTAAAATATTTTGTCTAATATGTTTGGAAAACATGGTGTAATGCAAAAGCATCTCTTAGATAATAAACTCATAAGTCTTAATCCTTGCAATTTTGACACAATTTCATTTTTTTTACAAAGTTCAAAAGCTTTCAATCATGGTTGAAGCAATGGGGGATAGAAAAAGAGGACGCATGGATGGTTCTTTAAGTTTTGTCTAAGTTGAATCCTAGTTACTTTGTATTCATCTCTACTTTTCAGCTACAAAAGTGCTCTTGGTGTGGTATTTTACATGCCTACCTTTAATGAGTTGTTGGCTCACAATGGAGCAAGACAAGCTCATTTAGATAGGAGCTCCTAAATATTCTAAGTCAGATGCCTTGGTGATTCACCAAGACACAAAAGAACAAAAGACTACTAACAATAAAGAGAAGAAACAGAAGAACAAAGACAAGAAAGATGGTCCTAAAAGTAAAAATCAAAAATCTTACAATGCTCCTAAGACAAATTCATCCTCTTCAAAAGGCAACAAGCCTAAGAAAGATAAATATTCTTATTACAAGAGAGCCAAACATAATAAACTCAAGTGCATGAAAAAACAAATTGATCACCTTACTCATCCTTGAAAAGAACATTGATGTACTTGATTCAATTAAAAACAAAGTTCATTGTAGGAAGAGTCTTCTAAGAAGAACAACAATAAGGGGAAAGGAAAAGGCAAGGCCCTTATTACTATTACATCTCTACCTTTCATATGGATTGTTGACTCTAATTGTTTGCACCATATGGCTTCATATTAGAATGATTTCACATCCTTGGATTCATGTCCCATGCCATATATTCTAATGAGATGATAATACTTGAGCTAAGGTTTGCAAGAGAGGGTATGTTAACATTGGTGATGAAACATTCTAGGATATTCTCTATGTGTCTTCTTTGTCAACTAATCTCTTGTCAATCTATCAAATCACACAAGTTCAAGCCAATAGATTGAATGTACTCCAAATTTTATAGTTACCAATGAGTTGCATACAAACATCACAATAACATATGGGAAGGCAGCATCAATCTTGACAATGCATTTTCACACTTTGTTTTTAATTCTCCTTCCTTCACGCTACTTATTCATTATGATGAAGTATGTTGTGGCATAAGCAATTTGATAATTTGAACTAACACTACTTACAACTCAACTAATAGGTCATGGTTATAGGTTTTCCTTTTGTTCACTTTTTTTATGGGGTTTGCTAGGGATGCATTATTGGTAAAAATCTAGAGAAGTTTGACAAAAGCAAAGCATGGAGAGTTATACAAATTCTAGTGCTAATTTATATTGACTTCTAATCCATTTCTAAATCCTTTTTGTAGGACCAAATATGCTTGTACCTTCATTGATGACTTCTCTCAATTTACTTGGGTGTGATTTCTTCAATAGAAAGAAAGAAGAGATCTTTGAACACTTTCAAAACTTGAAAGCATATGTAGAGAAAAATTCAAGAAAGCCATCAAGATGTTGCACATAGATAATGGTGATGAGCTTGTCAACCATCAATTTGAGCAATTATGTACTTCTAAGGGGATTGACTTGTAGCATAAATTTTGGTATAATCCTCAACAAAGTGGAGATGCAAAACATTAAAAAAATCCTTGAAAGAAACAACAAACTACACAATCCACTCTAAATCCCTTGCACCACAATTCTAGGCAAAGTTTGTTAACTATGCAACCTACATCCATAATAGAATCTATCATAAAGCCTTGAAAGAAGTTACTCTTTTTTAAGCTTGGAGCAAAAGCCCACAATGAAACATTTCAAGGTTTTCAAATATTAGCATGTTCTCACATTCTTATAGAGAAAAGTAAGTTTATGGATTCTTAGAGCAATGTTTTATCTTTGTGGGTTACCTAGAGAACATAAAGGGATATTGGCTCCTTCCTCTCATTACACATGAGCTATTCATTGATATAAGTGTTCGCTTTGAGGACTCTTCAAATCCAACTCTTGATACTACTCCTTTAATCACTTGGGGCACACTTAAGACAAATGATTGTCTACCAATTGAGGCAAATCTAGATGAGCGCATATTTTTATGATAAGGATTCTTCTTCATCTACTTTAGATGACAAGAGTGATGATGAGAATCATCTCCCTCCTCTCCTAGTCATCATTCTAAAGATATTAAATCTCATCATATCTCTCCTATCTCCAATCCACCTTGGGGTAGACAAACTTTGTAGCGTATAAGTGATTGGTTGAGGATCCTTCAAATACCAAGTAAACTTGGTCACATTTTTAGGCACCACCTCAAGTTTTCATTACCTTTGCATTAAATCCACGAGTCATTTCACACAGCATTAGGCATTCTTGAGTGAGATGTAGCTATACAAGAGTATAATGCCTTAGTGAAGAACTACACTTGGGATTTAATCCTCCTTCCTAAGGAAAGGAAACTCATTCAATGTAAGAGGGCCTAGTAAACTAAATTTATTATAAATGGGTCAATTGATAAATTTAAAGCTCCCCTAATCATCAAGGGATTTTCATAGATTCTTAGTATTGACTATGCTAAAACTTGTGTACCTGATGCAAAGATGAACTTTATTTGACTTGCACTTGCTATGACAATTGCACATTGCTAGGAGGCTCATCAAATAGATGTAATGGAGCAACCACAAGATCCTCTACAAGATTCTTCCTTATATAGCCTTAAACAAACCCCTCAAACATGGTATGCAAATACAAATTCCTTCTTTCTCTCACTGGATTCACTCAATGTCATTCTCATCTAGACATCTACATCTTACAACATGGTTAGTCTCCCTTATTCCTAGTTTTGAATGTTGATGACTTAACATAGGGAGCTCTTCATCCTCCATTGCAACAATGAAAACAACCTTCATGAAAAATTATTGATGAGTGGCTTGAATTTGTTTCACCATCTTCTAGAGATTGAGATTTATCAATCTACTTTTTATTTTAACATTGCACAAGCCAAGTATGCACTTGGCTTTGTTCTCACAATTCCATGTGCCCAATTGGAAACCTACTCCAACTTCCTTTCTTATTGGAGTCAAATTGAGGTGCAACGCTCAACACTATTGGTTTATGCTACTTTATATCAATAGCTTGTGGGAAAACTCATTTATTTGACTCATATGAGACCTAACCTTTCATAGGGTGACTCGAATTTGTTTCACCATCTTCTAGAGATTTAGATCTATCAATCTACTTTTTATTTTTAACATTGCACAAGCCAAGTATGCACTTGGCTTTTCTCTCACAATTTCATGTGCCCAATTGGAAACCTGCTCCAACTTCCTTTCCTTTTGGAGTCAAATTGAGGTGCAACGCTCAACACCATTGGTTTATGCTACTCTATATCTATAGCTTGTGGGAAATCTCATTTATTTGACTCATATGAGGCCTAACATTTCATAGGGTGTTGGCTTGGTCTTTTGGTTTATGTAGGAGCCCCTTGAGTTACACTAGAAAACAACTAAGCAAATACTCCACTACATTCATGGAATATTTTTGGGCTTCATTATGCAGCATGCATTGATATCAACTTCGGTACACAAAGTTCCACTATGCAACACCAATTGGTATTGAATTGGATATAGAAAGATTCACTATGCAACACACATTGATATCCACTTGGGTATACAAACTTAGATTGGGCAAGTGATTCTCAAGATCACAAATCCACTTTTAGTTACATTTTCTTACTTGATTCTAATCTCATATGTTGATCAAGCAAAAAGAAAAATGTTATTGCACTTCTTCCATAGAGGTTAAGTATCAAGGTACTATGAATGTTGCCACTGAAGCACATTAACTTCAGCATATTCTCACTAAGTTCAATATCTCCAATTTTGGAGTCCATCTATTATATTTCATGACAACCAAAGTGTTATCTCAGCCTCTTAAAACTCAGTCCATCATCAATGGACTAAACACATTAAGGTCCACTTGCACTACACTCAAGAGACCATTTATGGGTAAGCCATCAACCTTTGCTACTACTCTACTACTAAGAAAGTAGTTGATATCTTCATTGAAGTTTCTTCATTTATGAGCTTTGCTAGGTATGTGAGATACTACATCTTAGGGCATTAGCTAGTCCTCTATTCTCTCTTGGGGATTAAGGGGGACTAGGGTCTTTTTCTTCCTCTATTTTGGGTAGGGGCATGGTTAGGAGCAAAGGAGGGTTTATCATCTCTTTTCTCCATTTAAGAGTTTTGTTGAAGATGCAAGAGACATCTTGGAAAGCTAACTAGTCCTCTCTTCTCTCTTTTAGGTGTTGGGGGGCACCAAGGGCTAAGGAGAACAAGGGTCTTTTCTCTCTCTATTATTGGCAAATGCACAAGCAATAGTAAGGGGGGTTTAATCTCTCTTTTCTTAGGGTCGAGTGAGGAGATTTCCATGTACATGTGTACATGGTCAAGCTTCATTTTGCAAGATCCATCATTTTTGCCTACCTAAGCTATGCATTGAGGGGGGGTGTTAATTAAATTTATATTTTCCTTAGTTAAATATTAATATATTTTCATACACATTTCCTTTAGCTTGCTTAGGTAGATTGAGTGGGTCATTATGAGGATAGAAAGCATCTTCCATGAACATAACTTCTGCCTATTTTTGACAGTTGGAGTTATATCTTTCATGGTTAAAAAAGTGTCTCGTTTGAAAACAATCTCGTGGAAAAAATACATCTCATTTGAAAAAAATCTCATGATTCTTTAGATAACACTACAATTTTACCGTTAACATCCTAGAATGTAAAAAAACCTCTATTATTATAAAATGTGTAAGAGCATCATAGCATTGTAAGATGCATAAATGATTTATGTAAAAACAAATCAAAAAGTGAACATTGAGAGAGACGTGGAAATGACCTTTGATCAATAATGATGTCCTATGTAAGAGTATCTCGTAAGACATTTGAATGGACCAAATTGGAACAAGAAATATATGAGCTTATAAGGTACTCTTCTTGAAATACAAACTCATCATGCGGAACATTAAAATTTGAGGTAACCAATTTGGCCACCTAAATTGGGTCCATTAATTTGGCCCATTGTTTGGGAAACCATTTATGTTTCCCTATTTTATGCTCTCCCTTAAAAAAACCCATAATTTTGGAAACAAGTTTATCACATAAGCTGGACATTTTGCTTTCCTCATTCAGTACATTTCCTTCAAAATTTTACCTTTAAAATTTATTAGTTACAAAAAAAGGTCATTGCTTAAAACAAGGAAAAAAACAGAAAAACTCTCAAAAAATTCTCCTTGAAATTTAAGGAATGCCTAAGAAAATCAACAAAGTAGCTATAAATGGGGTCTGCTGTAAGTAAGCTTAGTTAAATCTACAGAGAACTCTCAGAAATGCAACAGAACAAAATTTAATGAACTAGGTATTTTGCATACACAACATGAAATTGGAAGAGACAAGTTACTCGTGAACCGAACGAAACATGTGTGAAGTTAATTACGGCCTATTGTTTCCTGTGCAAGTACTGTTTATATAATATGCTGGTGTACCTTCAGTGATGTTCTGACTTGTATTTACGTGTCATTTGTGGTGTCGTGCTCCAAAACGAATGAAAATGGACTTCTTTTATTTTTAAACTAGATATGAAGGCAGGCTTCTCCTAGGGTGAATGTGTTCCTTCATTTTGTTCATCCTCTGCAAAACTGATTTTCACTATGCTGAGTAGTTTTCCACTGCCCCCTGCCACCCACTCTTGATAAGCTTTTGAGTTGATTCGATCTAATCATGCCAGGAGGTGTAACTACAATAGCAGCAAGGATAACAAAAATTCTTCACACAAATTTGATATCATTTACATGTCAAACCTGCATTACGCCAAAATTTAGCATAGACACTCTCTCCGCATCTTTTAGATAGATGTATTGAAGACATCTATGCTAGTACTAATCTTCGCACAGCTATAAGGGATAATGCATCTCCATAATTAAGATGCAGTGAAAAGGGGTGCATGCTTATTTTGGCAAATCCATTTCTAATATGCCTCTTACAACGTACATCCGACCAAATTTCACAATAGATAGGCAATAGACCAACTACCATTTAGTAAAGTCCTAATGATATTGTGCAGTAAGTCTTGCTCTTTGAGAGGACTAACACTCACTCAACCTTCAGAAATTCACCTTATATCACACCAACAGTACGCACATTGCCAAAAAGAAATCTGATATTGTGCAGAGGACTTCGAGAGGACTTTGAACACTCACTCAGCCTTCAGAAATTCACCTCACCATAGAAAAATATATCACACCAACAGTACGCACATTGCCAAAAAGAAATCTGATATTGTGCAGTAAGTCTTGCTCTTTGAGAGGACTTCGAACACTCACTCAGCCTTCAGAAATTCACCTCACCATAGAAAAATATATCACACCAACAGTACGCACATTGCCAAAAGAAATCTGATATTGTGCAGTAAGTCTTGCTCTTTGAGAGGACTTCGAACACTCACTCAGCCTTCAGAAATTCACCTCACCATAGAAAAATATATCACACCAACAGTACGCACATTGCCAAAAAGAAATCTGTAAGTCAAGTCACATTACAGTTTTAACCCATTCATAACAGAACAAGAAATCATAAGAATCGCATTTTGCAAATAACCATTCATACAAATATTGCATTAAAATGTCAGTTTTTGAGGCAAATATTTGTATGCAACCCCACCAGTTTAGGAGAATTTTTTGCCACATGTCATGCATCTGCAATTTTTAGCATTGGTTGGTAAAAATTAGTTCAACTAAATTTTTAGCATAACTGTTGCTAAAATAAATCATGAGACACCAGCTTAATAAAATTTCTGACAAATTATAAGCTTGCCCACTGCTATTAAATACACAATCATTTGCTTACGAAATGGTTCTAAAAATTCTCAGCAGCACTCTCTTAAATGCTTTCGGAAGGCCCCTTCCATGGATGGCTACCTAAGTCCCACAATAGACCACCTACCATTTAAGTGAAACAATATTGTGCACTTAAGTTTATAAGGGCTTTGCACAACGACTAACCCCTTAAGAAATTCACCATTACATGGAAAATTATTTTATGCCGAATACCATGCATATATCTCCAGAACAAATCTATTTTTGAAAGTCAGTCACATTGCATTTTTAACCCATTCATACTATTGAAAGTATTTAGAAGAATTGCATTTTGTTATAAACTAGCCAACTGGCACTAAATAGTCAGCTTTTAAGGCAAATACTCAAATCATTCCAAATTCCATCCACCAAACATTAAAAAGGATCACTATCATAAAACTAAAATCTTGAATATAAATCTTTTGCTGTGAATTATATTGCATTAAAATTAAGCTTTTGTAAAATGATGAATTTTACATCACTATCCACAACGTGACATTTCACTTGAGTTATGGAAAAAAAAAGCAATGCGACTTTCATCAAGAATTAAATTAGACCAAAATTCCATCCAATACTATGCCATTAAAGTTTAATAAGCAAAAGACAACTTGAAGACCAAAATACAAGGCAGAAATGGTTTACAAATGATCCAAGACAAAACAAATGACGATAAATAATATAAATTTGACAATAACTAAACGACACCAGTAAGCAGACAATTTAGAGGCAACTGACAAGACAAATTTCAAGCAAGATAAATTCATGACAAGGTTATCAAATTAATCTTCTGATGGAGATGAAGCCAAGGATGATCCAGACAAAGGATGAATGGGCTGGCCATTGAGGATGACGAGGTGCTGTTAGATTTGCTACTAGAGGCTCATTTGAAGGGTCCGTAGTCCGCCTCTCCTGTCATTAACAAAAATGAGTCTGGAGGATTTTATTGGTGCTTTGAATAGAGATCCTGCTTGGGGGGCTACGTAGGGACATTTTTCTCTCCCCTGCAAATAACCATGCTGTTGAGAACCAAATCCACTCTGGGTTCACTTTGGTCAACACCTGCAAGGAGTTTCTTCCAGTCACGGTTTCTTTTAATGGCCTGATGAAAGAAGGGGAGAAGATTGATGTGAAGGCTGGGACAGCACCTCATCTTCTTGGCAATGGATATCATTGTACTTCAGGTCCTCCGGGCCCCCTTTTTGCCCCAACTTCACAAGCTTCTGCTCTATCCTGCAAATCGACCCTTCCCATGTTTTGGCCTACTGATACCGTGCATGCTAGGGTCTCTTTTGTTGGGTCGTTGGAGGGAGGTTTCTCTTCTAATTCAACCATGCATGTTTCTGTCCTAGGCCTGGATTAAGCTTCTTATGCCTTGTACAGATCATGCACTATTCTAAGGGTTCGTAATGCTGTTGTAGACAGAGCTACTGCTTGCATGAGGAATGCCCTCATTGGGAAATTCTCAGGCTTCCGTCTGAATATTGATGTTATCCAATGTTGGGCTCTAAAAAATTGGCATGTAAATGTTTGGGTGGCTGCCATGACCAATGGTTTTTTCTTACTCTCTTTTCCCTTGAGGATAGTACTAATATCCTTCTGGGAGGCCACTGGTTCCTTGGTAAATCTGGTCTTGTTTTGTAAAAATGGACCACAAGATTTAAAATGTTGCCAAGGAGAGCTGTCACAAGATCTCTATCTAGGTTAGGTTCCCCAGGCTTCCTTTGGAATTCTAGGATGAAGAGATCATAAGAGGCATTTTCAATTCTCTTGGTCAATTTTTATCAATTAAAGAAGTGAAATCTATGAAACGATTGGTTTTTGCCAGATTTTGTGTGAGTGTTGATATTGATGAGGTGCTGCCAAATGCCATAAAATTGTGTTTCAAACTTAGGGTTTGGGAGTAGAGAATCCATTATGAGTCCTCCTTGCAAATTTTCCTTCATTGCTATAAAGCTAGACATTTCTCCCATTTGTGCCATGATATCAAGAAGAAGCACCATATCCAGACAAAAAGTATCATTCTTCTCCTATTTGGAAAGAGATTTGGAATGCTGAAGGTGATTTAGAGATTAAAACGTGTTCTAGAGATTAAAGAGTGCTCTGCTATGAGGAATGAAGGGAAGGAATTGGACATTACTATTATGGTCCCACAGGGAATGCGTGGAGGTCTCCCATTTAGAACAAGAGGAAACTACTTGCTGAGTTTGTGAGCCCTTTGGTTGCCCCCTGTATCTTCTCTGGAAAAAGGCAAGATTGTTCCACTTAGGGCCAACCTTTGACTCCAGGTCAGAGTTTGTTGTTGGTGTTTGAATTCAAACCTCCATGATTGTTGTTTTGGCTGTCCCTTTGCTGTGAGCTTGTTGTTTGTTTCTCAGCGGACCTTTCTGGTTTTAAGGCTTGTTTCTTTGTAGGTTATGGTCTCATGTTGTTCTTGTTCTTTCTTTTTGTACAAGGTTCTAGGGCCCTTTCAAAACCCTCTTCCAATTCATAGCTCAGATCAAAAGCACTTATCTAATCAAAAACAAGGTTATCAAATTGGCCCATTTCCCTGCTGATTTTGAGTGTGGTACATCCCAGAATTGGGTAATGATTGAAAACTTTGTGGAATCAACCAGAGTTCAAAATTTTACATGCCAAAACATTTCTTCCATCCACTAGGCAATTTTAAATGATCCCAATGTGGCGTGGCATTTTTAAACAGATTCCAACATGACTCTAGCACAGCATAGATTAGCTTTTATTTCAACATGTCTGTGTGTGACACCACCAAAAAAAACACACCAAACATTGAGCTGCTAGTTCAGTCAACATGATCCTTCCTCAGTTGCACAATCCTCACCAAGTAAGACTCAATACTGTTTTTAAATTTCAAAACCTTAAAATTGGATACAGGATAAAGCTCAGCATAGTCCTTAATGAAGGGATCACTTTCCAGGAACATAAAATAATCAGAAATATTGAATCCAGAAAAGAGACAAAAGCAGTTTTTTCCATTCTACTGAAATCAATGGTTTCCACAGGCAGCAAAAATTGAAAAATGCAATCGCCACAGAGAAGGCATAATAATAGCCTCTGTGTTGGAAGTGATGCGTTTATCAAAATTGGAGCAGGCCACAGGATATGAAATGAAAAGGTAACTTTTCAACTTCCAGCTTAGGGGATTCCTCTTAAGTATTCCAGCATAGGCAGCAATTATAAGAGAAGGAAAGTAAGTTGTTGATAGAGGACAAGGAGACTTGAATGTTTTACCTCTCAGAAAGAGAAGATGCAGGGATAGGCTTGATAGTGGTTTTGAAACTCTTTGTACTTATCTACTTTTGAGCAATATACTCTGGTAAAAGGCAATTCTCCTACCAACTGGATTTCTCTTCCCTCATAGTAGTTTTCCCAGAATCAAACCTTGTATTATGTTGCATTTCACATTTCAGTATTTTCATTTCTTTGCTAACAACACTCTAATCACTTGGATATCCAAGTAGCGCAGTAGCTTCATTGTTTTGGTTCCCTAGTTTCCAACCAAATTAGGGGGAAATTACGGATCACTGTTAGACCTAGGCTTATATGGGCTTCACTTAGAAACAACCCTACAACTACAAAAAAAAAAAGCATATCCAGCATTTTATATGAAGGCAGAAGAGAAATGAAAGTATTTTATTCTAAAGCATATTGGAAAGATGTCCATGTCCATTTACTGTATCTCATATGCCTTATCTAGCTTCCTCAAGATGTCTGCTTCGTCTATAACTTTTTCTTGTGATTCTGTTTGGACTGCATTTTCCGAAGTTCTTGTTCTGAAAACCTTCAGCAATAACACCTTGTACACAATAATTATTATTATCATTTTCGTTTGTGTGTAGGATATGAAAACTATTCTGAAAACCTGTGGCAGTAAGCTTGTTGTACACAAAATATATTATCACATAATGCTTAATACTTTGATCAGTTTGTTTTTGCAACAATTCTTAAGAAGCCTATGGCTGTTCAGCCTATCATGCTAAATGTTATCATCTTATAAAGCTCAGGAGGTAACAATTGTATAGCACTTTCAAGAGCTAAAAAGCACAGTATTAGTCCTTAGCACAGATTACCCATTTATAGATTCAATAATACTCACCATCTACTTCAAAGAAATAAACTCAATCATTATTCCAATAAGAAACAAAAGTCCAATGAATAGTGGACCATTATCATGTCCATATAATCATTCCCCGACAATAACTATGGAATATAAGTGTTGGATAAGTTTTCCAATGATTCAATTCCAATATTCTTGTGGCCCTTTCTATTACTGCCACAAAAATTGAACTACATAAAACCCATCAGAACTCAAAAAAGAAATGTGTGCCACAATTTTATTGGTCATTAATGTAAAATTCCAGTTATGTTGATAAATTCCAGTCATGTTGTAGTATTTGGTATTAAGCAATGTTTACCAAATAAAGAATTAATCATTTTGACTCGGTAAAGTACTTATTTATAGATGGCATGATCTCAGGGGACTTATTGCGGACAAATTTTCTGAGTGCATGTTGTGCGTACTTCTCTCCCTCTTCAAAGTTTTCAAGAATTCCAGCAGTCCGGTTGTCTTTAGTTACCCTGCAAACAGAAAAAAAAATAAACAAGATTGCATATACATCAGTGTTCAGCAAATAAACCAATTAGATTAAACCAAATGGACTGGACTCTAACACCAAAACACTCTGCATACCTCACTTCTGGGTTGGTGAACAAATTACGACCCAATTGAAAGCAACACATACTAACAGCTATCCCAGTAGCCGCAAATATAGGATAAGCCTGTAAGTGACAAAGTGGAAACTAAAATCAGAACTAAATTACAATTGATAGGAAGTTTTTTTATATTTAAACAAGAAAGGAAAACAATAATACCAAACAAGGAAAGAAGGTGGTGAATAGTAATGGTCAGGAGCTTTAACATAAAAAATGCAAGGTCACGGTGACTAAGAAACACATTAAAGAATGCAATACATAAAGTTCCGGTAGAGTTCATCATCTCAGTAGTTACTGCTTCCATGCTTAGCATGCCTTAATAAGGTTATATTATACTGTTTCCCAGCAACTTACTCCTTGGCACAAACAACTATGCTTGATTTAAAGGACGAGGCAAATATATGAGAAAGCCATAAGATCTCTTGAATGTGAGAATCTGCATAATGCAGAGAGCAACGCCAAGAAATACCATTGAATTCAAAAGTTATAATATTACACCCTTTGAAATGTCCTTGCTCAGATCCATCTGGACTTCTCAAGACACAGATAAATATTTCCTCTTCCTATGCCATACACTATTACAAGAAAAATTCCCAACCTCAACATCATGAAATAACTCGTCTGAATGCTAAAATGAAGCATAGTTGCGCACAACTTAAACCCATGGCACACAAATCCAAAAGCTCTGTAGGTTATCAAACATGAAACCCACATATTCACATATAGAAAAATTCTAAAGCTGCATTAATACAACAAAACAGAGTCCAGACACCCCAAGAATCCAAAGAATAATCTAACAAAGGCATTAAACCCATTGAAAAATGAAATGAAATTAATTTTATTGTTGCCCATGAAACCATATCATTCTATGGAACCACAAAAATCAACTTATATTCCATTAGAGTACAAAATTGTTCACATAGCCAATTCCATAAGGTCAAAGAATCAGGTTCAAAATGTCCTTGTTTCCTCGAAGATGTTTATTCTACGCCTAATTTTGACCAAAGAAAAAATCATATTTGCCCCACTCCCACCTCTTCAAAAAAAAGCAACGATAAAACCTGGGCCATAATACGATGTTCACGCAGAGAGCAATGGCAGGATCTAAGGGTAAGGGGGAGCCACGAACAAGAAGAAGAGCTGGGTTCAATTAATCGATCTTTGAGCCCATGTAAAGCGGATGTAGTTTCTTGGTCAATTCAGACTTGTATTAAAAGGCATCAGGTATTCTAACCAAACCTGTTAAAATGATACATGTATGTGCATTCAAACATGCGGCAAATTTCAGAGAAATATTCTTACAGAATAAAATACTCGTTATACTAAATTTCTCTCACCCCTTCAAAAAGAGCAAAGAAAAACCTGAGCCACAACCCTCTAATGCTAGACCACTATCATGATAAACGAATAGCTTTAATCCCTGCTGTTAATGGAGGCTAGACCCCAACAGCAACCTATGCAACTCCAAGGACAATTTTGGCTAAATAAAAAGGCATCAAACGTTCTAACGAAAATATAAATCTCCCCTGAGATAAAACCAAAAGATAGGTAAAGAACCATATATAATTATCAGGCAGATTGCCCTCCCTTCATAACAAAGTATGGAGAATGGAAATCCAACATTGGCAATACCACAGACAAACAAATGGATTTGCAAGATCTAGATTCATTTTCTTTTGTCACGATCAAACCCTAACATAACATACCTCGGGCCTGAGCCATCGACTCGCAGTGGAAGCCATGACCGCTGGGAATAGAAAACAGTTAACGAGCCCCGAGACAAGCCAAATGCCCTCCTTCAACAAGCGAATGAATGATACTGCATTTTCGCCTGCCCTCCGTTTATAGCGGCTCCACATTGTTTAGGCAAACCGCGTTGACCCGAACACGCGCCATCCCGCGTAACCGTTTACGGTTTGGTTGTTTGGCCCGAAAGGAATATACGCGGGGAATATTCCTCTTCGACCTGTATAATATTCTCGTGGGGCTGACTCTCATTGGTTTTTCTGCAATTAAATTGAACTTTTCGTGACGGAAAGTGGAAATGAGTGGGCCCCACTGTTTAGCTATGCCTGATTGGCCAATTTTATAATTTTGAACGGGCACGGAGGCGCCGCCCACGTGTCCGTGTACCAACCGTTTCGGTCACATGTTGTTTCTAACCAGTAGTGTAAGATAACCGACCAATTGATAATCTTTAAAATGTAATTTTTATTATTTTGGAAAATAATAAGATGATTTTCATTAATATGTGGGGTCCAAATTTTTGGTATAATTTTTTTAAATATAAAAATATATATTTAATAATTAATTAGTCTAAATAATTGTTATTTACAATTTTTATTATTTTTATGTTATGAAATTAAGAATTGGAGAATTTATATAAATATTAGATTAAAATAGTTTTCATTGTTCTTGGTAGTTGTTAGTTGAATACTCTTGATTTTGTTCTCTGCATTCATAATTTGAATAATAAGAAAAATATTATTGCATCACATGATATTGTTCATTATTATTTTTGGATTCAATTGTGTTGCAGTTTATTGCATCAAAGTTTTAGACCACGCTTTGTGATCCATCATGGAGAAGAAAATCAAAGATAAAGATCATAATATTCAAGATGAAGTTATTCATTATTGTAGTTGTTCTTAGTATTATGAATGCAAGTGTTTATGGAGCAAACCTTGATCCTCTTATAAATGTTGTTCCAAGACTAAAAACCTATTCCTCTACAACCTTTTTCACTAATGAAGATGTTAGCATTGACCCCTTTCAAAATACATGTTGTTAAGTTTTAATCACCAAAATTCCTACAATAAAGTAAGATTATAATATTATTATTACTCCTAACTCTACTTTATAGTTTTAGTAACAATGTGTGGCATTGCAAATCACAAGGCTTGAAATATGTGAGGTTCAAGATGGTTACATGCTACATGAACATCCAAGAGCCTCAAAAATGCTTACTATAATCTTAAGAGGGCCTCTTCACATAAAGAAAAAGTATACCTTAGAGAATTAATACTTGGGAGCTCATAGTAGAGTTGGAGGATAACAATTCCCTTCAGTTTTGTCCAATGGCTATGGCATTAGGAAATATGTGTATTGAACCCTCGAATCACGGTTATTTTCTTTTTATGTGGTGAAAGATGTTGAGTACCTTGCTAAAGACAAGCCTTAGTGCTCCTTTTGGCATAGGGTTACTCCTAGCATGAAGGTCACTAATAAGAGTTTTAAAGATTGTTGCAAGTTGAAAAATGATTGAAATAGTGAATGTGTGATGGATTCGCCTAGAGATTCCATCATGAAACCTCTATAGTTATAGCAAGTGGGGAGTTAATTGATGAACTTTATTCTAATCTATCTAATGTAGAATTTATTTCCTCTTTCAACGGAGCTTGGGTGATATTTTCCCCAAGGATTCAATGGAACCCACTTATCCTTGGAGGTTCTAAATTGTACCCAATAATTTTTAATCCAGGTCAAATAGCTTTTAACAAAGAATATACAAGAGGAAATGGCACAAAGTGCCTCAAGTCCTCGTGATTCCCAAAAAAATCCTACTACCAAAAATGTCAAGTAGAAGTTGATGTCTCCAAGAGGCAAGGATAAGGAAATTTTATATTTCACTAGCTTGAGAAGAATAAAAAGAATTGAATATTGTTGCATAGTGAAGATGATTTTGATTGGTTA